>CM018040.1:22291233-22656233 GCA_008638375.1 Nyssa sinensis
TCGCATTGACTTGGATTATGAACGAAAGGTCCATAGATGACTTGGTCACCGATAGTGACAACCGAAGAGATCTCTAACCACATATAATTCTACCAGCCAAGGTCCCCCCAATAAGGACATACATCAATGGTGGCATGTATATGTGAAAACATAGCTTTTCAAACATTTCTATCCATAGGTTTTTGGAATAGTTAGTAAACATGTCTATATATCAAATTTTCATAGCGTAACATAGTACTTTTCTATAGCAAGAAAAAACATTCTTACTTTACAAAAAGAAATTTTGGAAAGTTTCTACTTCAGAAATCTGAAATTACTCACCTTGGTTGCTTAATATCGGATTTTTCTCATTTCCTAATATCAAGCCTATTGAGTGTCCTACACACATTATCAAGCATATTAACTTCTATGCAATTCAATCTCTAACTATGTATTATGCAAGGAGGTGTAATCGTGTTTCCCATTTTAGTAGTGTTTAAGCATGATTTTTTATACAACCGGGGCATAAAAAAACATTGAAAAACTTTTAAGTTTTTCAAAATTTAATTCATGAAAAAGAACTTTATTTTTTAGCTCTGAAGCATAAAAAACATTAAGATGGGCTTCCTTATTTATAGATCTTAAAGGGGTGAGGTATTAAAAGTTTGTTGAGCCTGTTTCGGCTTCGTCAACAATATTTTTCTACTAAACTGCCACCGACTCTCTGCAAATTTTTGAAACCTCTCTCACAACACTAACCTGTGTTTTGATCACCTCTATAAATTTTTTACCGTGCTGAGAGATGAGTTTGGTGCCGACCTCTAATGCATTTGAATCTTATTACTTTCACGTGATTTACATTTCAATTATTACTAAATTAGTGTCGCAATACTTGGCAAATATAATTAAATGCATAAGAAAACTTACCTTGTGCTTCGCAGCCTTACTCTTTCTCTCTCACACTCTATCTCTGAACCTTTTACTAGTAGGACACTTTCTATTTGGGATGGGTTGCCCACAATGAAAAGCACCCTTATTTATAGATCTCAAGGGGGTGAGGTATTAAAACTTTGTTGAGCCTATTTTGGCTTCGTCAAAAAAATTTTCCTACTAAACTTCCACCGTGTAGAGATCCGAAAAATGAGGATAAATTTTTCATTTTTGAGGTAGAACATTTTGCATGCATAGTTTATCAATTTTGTCGGTTTTGTCGGTAAAGTACCTTTTTACACTGTTTTCACCGAACGACCTATTTAGAGACATATTTAGAGTGTGTCATAGAAGAGTAAAGTGCTTATAATAATGTGAAGTATCTTTTGTACAAAAATTAACCGAAACGGAAATGGTTTCTGGAATTGGACAAAAAGGGTATTCGGGTGACCCGGGTGGAACGGGTCTAAGCCGACCTCAAATGAAAATGTTTCCTTCTAATAATTTTCATTTAAAATAATTGTATGAACATTGGTTAAAACATAATTTCAATTTGAAGCATTTAGGAATGAGCTGTAGAGTAACGGGGTTACGGCCTCATTAAGGGCAAAATGGTCATTTGCCCTTGCCCCTTTGATTCCCCACTATAAATACAGCTCATCTAGTCCATCCTTATCACATATACATTCAGAGCTTTCAGAAATCTCTTCCGTATAGAGAGAGGGAGAGAAAAGCCCTAAAATTTCACATTTTCAAGCTGCCGGAACACACATTTCAAGCAGGAATTTGGCCGAACTTCCTTCTAAGAAAGTGTTCAGATCAACGAGTACTATAGACTCACTGAACAGTTTAGACATCCAGAAAGTAAAGCCTTCTCAGTTTAAGAAAAACTGATTTTAGGTATGATGTAGTGCTAACCTAGTAATAGATTTAAGTTTTCTTGTATTTTTTCATGTTGTTGGATTGTTTAGGATGTGTATTTGAGATTAGGAACCCACCTAAGAAGTAGTTCCCTCGAAAAGCTTAGAGTTTGTAGTTTAGAGATGTATTGTGTTTATTGGTGTGTTTGATGATTTATTGCCTTGACTTAGGTGTGTTTCATGGTTAGGATTGTGTTGCTACAATTTTTAAACCTATATGCATGTTGACACATCTTGTGGTTTGGACCATGTGATGAAATTGTGCTTTAGTGCTTGATGGAATGTTTATGTTCTTTATAAATTGTGGGAATTGTGAGATTGTGACTTGAATAATTGTTGATATGTTTAGTCATGATATATATGTAATGAACATGATATTTTGGTGTTTTAAGTTATGTATTTTGTGGAATAAATGGCATGACTTGAAAAAGGGCACACCATGTATTTGACAAATTGTCACATAGAGTTGCATGATGAGATCATGACATTTTGGCATGGTGAAATTCCTTGGACACATGGTGTGAGTTGAGCATGAAGTGCTATGCATTATGAGGGTGTAGATCCTGCGGTGAAAAACCCAAAATTGGCCATTGGTACTCGTATGCCATCGAGGTCCAGATCGTAAAGCGAGACATATATTGGTACTTGCATGCCAACGGGGAAGAACCGTGAAGCGAGACATGGGTGGCATAGTGTTGCATGTGTGCGTCACGCATATAGACATTGCATGGCATTGGGGGAAAATGGGATTAAAATTTTGAAATGTACACTCGCACATGCCACGCCCTTAAATTTGTTTCTAGTATTAGTATTACATTATACCAGCAGTTGAGCTAACCCATTCGTGGGCAATATATTTCAGATGAGACCCCGGGTACTTGAGATTTCTTCAAGTCTTAAAGGATGGGAAGGCATAGACTAAATTGAAGATTTGGCCTTTGGGGCACTTTTTGGATGTATGGGCATAAGCCCAATTTATTTTGTTTTGTATTGGAACAAGTGTAAACTTTAGGCCTAAGGCCGTTTTAATATGCATGAGTTGTGAATCAAATGAATGTGTAATGATTGTAGTTTAATTATATTTTACATGGATATGTTGGATATGGAGAATGCATGTTTTGGTTGGATGGATTTGTGGCCACCGTATGAGGGTGGGTTGTTGGTGAATTTATATTCATACATGTTGTGAAAATTAGGTGGAAAAGCCTTTGAAAAACAAAGGAAATTATGCCCAAATTTCCGGAAAAACTTGCACACTAGACATGGGTGTAAAACACCCTTAAAATGGTGGGAAAAGATGTTTAAAATGGGGGCTTAAAAGCTGGGAAAAATGGGCTGTAAACTGGGTGAAAAAGAGGTTTAAAAGACTTGGAAAGAATTTGGAAAAATGGAAAAATTTGGAGCAATAAACTGAGAAAATTGGACGGCTGGACAGAGAAATTTGCTTTCTGTCCGGAACAGTAACTCTGAAAAAAAATCAGAAAATCAGACTGCACCAAGCCACTGCCCGCGTGCCCTGCCGCCCGCGCCCTACCCCCGCGCGCGCGCGCGTGCCGCGCGCTGCCTGCCATGGCTTGGCCTGTTGCCCTGCTGTCCTACCTGCTGCTACACCCTGTTGTCCAGCCCTGTTTCACCACCCTTTTGGCCATCTTTTTCAGCCATTTTTGGGGCACCCTTTGGGCTATATTTGAACATTATTTTGGCCCATGTTTGGTCAATTTTTGGGACATGTTTGGGCCCCCTTTTGGGCTGTTTTAGGGACCTGTTTGGGCCATGTTTTGGCCATATTATGACCTAGATTTCAAAGCCACATTTGGGCATCCACTAGGACCAAAATTGGGCTGATATTTGACCATCTTTTGACTATGTCCTAGGACATTTTGGGGGCATCCTAGACATTACTTTAAGGGGGTTTTTGGGGATACTTTAAGGCTATTTTAAGGACCATTTTTAAATATGATTTAAATTGATTGGAGCATTAATTGGGACAAGAATTTAATTTTTATCTTGGGGGAAAATTTGAAGAATAATAAGGGATATTTCACTTAAGTTTACTGCATTGACCTTTCTTTTCTTTTCTTTTATTTCGTTCAGTCGCTCCCCGGGTTCGCGAAAATTCGGGGCGTGACACACCGACTCTTTGCAAATTTTTGAAACCTCTCTCACAACACTAACCTATGTTTTGATCACCTCTACAAATTTTTTACCGTGCTGAGAGATGAGCTTGGTGTCGACTTCTAATGCATTTGAATATTATTACTTTCACATGATTTACATTTCAATTATTACTAAATTCGTAGCACAATATCTGTCACATATCCAATTTTGGACAATTGTTTTGTATATGTTTCCACGATTATTATTTCAAAGTTACATGAAAATTTATGTCCTAACATTTTTATTGTGTAGGACGTATTGGTGTTGTCCGTTTCTTTAAATTATTTCCCTATGGTTCTTATTTTTATATACTTGGTTTATTAGTTATTAATATGGCTCGTGTGGAAATGTACTTGGTGACTCTTTTGGAACCTATAGTAGAAAATATAATATCTACTCCTTTGATAGGCCTATGCCTATTGGTTACTTTTTCATGCCTTGACTAGCTTAAGGTCCACTTGGACTAAGTGAGATACAAGAAATATGGCCTATTAAATTTAAATGTATATCATTATCATTATTTTATTCTTATTTTTATTTATTATTATTTTTACTATTTTTATAAATTTCCATTGTCATTGTTATAGATTTAGCTTGTATTTAGCAAATTTTTATTTAAAATTTGGGTTGTAACACCCTTCCCCCTTAATAAGTTTGGTCTCCCAAACTTTAGCATACCTTGTATAAAGAATAACTAGGGATACGTCGTTCGCATTTTTGCTTTACTTTCCCACGCAGCTTCCTTTGTCGAATGACTTCTCTATAGTATCTTCGTTAGGGGTATGATTTTATTTTACAGCACTTAATCTCGTCGATCCATGATGTGTACGGGCTACTTCTTGTATTTCTACCAGATCATATTTGATAACATGGCTTGGATTGTGTAAGTACCGCCTTAACATAGACACATGGAAAAACATTGTGAAAATGGGCTAGGTCCGTCGGTAAGGCCAGACAATAAGCTATTGGTCTAACATTTTTTAAGATTTCAAACAGTCCATTGTAACGAGGACTTAAGTTTCCTTTTTTCCTAAATCGTGAGGTACCCTTGAATGGGGATATCTTGAGGAACACTTGATCTCCAACCATGAATTCCAGGTCATTTCTTCTCTAATCTTCATAACTCTTTTATCGGCTTTGTGCGTTGAGCAACCATTGTTGGATTATCTTAACCTTCTCTAACGTGATCTATACTAGATCAAGGCCTAATAGTTTTCCTTCATCGACTTCTATCCAACAAACTAGAGAGCAGCACTTTTTTTCATAGAGCAATTCATATAAAGCTATGCCTATGCTGGAGTGATAGTAGATGTTGTTTGCGAATTCTATTAGTTGCAAATGTTCTTGCCAACTACCTTTGAAGTCTAGGCTACATGTTTAGAGCATGTCTTCAAAGGTTTAGATAGTTCTTTCCAATTGTCCATTAGTTTAAGGGTCAAAATTTGCACTTAACCTTAGTTCTATTCTTATGACTTTTCATAAGATTGTCCAAAATCTTGAGACGAGTCTAAAATCCCAATCCAAAATGATAGATACAGAGGTTCCATGTAGTCTGATGATTTCCTTGATATATAACATTGCCAATTTTTATAGTAATTATGTTATCTTCACTGCCAATAAATGCACGGACTTGGTCAATCTATCTAAAATTACTCAAATGGCATAGTTTCCTTTGGGTGTTTGTGGTAATTTGCTCACAAATTCCTTGGTGTTGTATTCTCATTTCCATTCAGTTATAGGCAGGGGTTGCAGCAATCCACCTAGTCTTTGATCTTCCACTTTTACTTGATGGCACTAGAGGCAACGAGCACGAATTCAATAATGTCCTTTTTCATAACAGGCCACCAAAAATGTTTTTGAAAATCGTGGTACATTTTGGTATTCCTTGGATGTATTGAAACTTTTGAGTTGTGAGCCTCTTCTAAGATTTCTTTCTTCATGGTAGGTTTATAGGGCACCCAAAGTCTACTTTTGAACTTTAAGATTCCATCTTGCATTGTGAACTCTGGCCTGGTTCCTGCTTCAACCTCTCGACTTATCTTCAAGGGTTTTGCATCCCCTTTCTGTTCAGCTTTTATCTTGTTCATTAGCATAGACAACATCGCGAGATTGGCGAGCATTCCGTACTCTTCGTGTGCTAATATTTTGAGTTCCATCTCTTCAATCGCCTTAAGCTATGCCTCTTGGGAGGTGATCATGTAGGCTAAGCTTCTTGAAGATTTCATGCTTAGGGCATCAACTACCACATTTGCTTTGCCCAGGTGGTATTCAATGCTAAGATTGTAATCTTTTTTAAGTTTGAGCCATCTCCTCTGCCTTATATTTTGCTCCTTTTATGTGAAAAGGTACTTTAAGTCTTTGTGGCTAGGATAGATTTTGCACATAGCTCCCTGTAAATAGTGTCACCATATTTTTGAGTGAAAATTACAAGTAACGGCTCTAAATCATGCGTAGGATAATTTCTTTTATATGGCCTTCACTACCTTAATGCATACAGTATCACTTTTCCACTTTGCATTAGGACATACCTTAGTTCTTTGTGAGAAGTGTTGCTATATATGATGAATCCCTTAGTTCTAGATAGGAGAACCAGAATTGGGGAGGATACCTGCCCATTCTTCAATTCTTGGAAGCTCTTTTCCCTTTCGTCGGTCCATTCGAAAGGCACGTTCTTTTGCATTAATTGGGTCAAAGGCACTACAAGTTTAGAAAAATCTTGCATGAACCTTCGATGGTAACCGGCTTGACCCAAGAAACTTTGCAGTTCCGTAAAGTTGGTCAGTCTAGTCCATTATACTATCGCTTCAATCTTTTGTGGCTATACTAATATACATTCCTTTGAGACAACATGCCCTAAGAATGTAATGTTATCTAGCCAAAACTCATAGTTTTAGAATTTCGTGTACAAATTCTTTTCTCGAAGCTTTTGTAGTACCAACATTAGATGCTTTTGCGTTCTTCAAGGATTTTCGAGTATATTAAAATGTTGTCAATGAACATTATGACCAACTCATCGCGGTAAGGTTTAAACACCCTATTCATCTAGTCCATGAAAGCAGCAAGTGCATTGGTTACTCCAAACAACATTACTAAAAATCATTATGACCATACAGTGTTCGATCGGAAGGCTGTTTTCTCAACGTCTTCGATCTTGACTTTGAGATGACGGTATCCAAACCTTGTTTCAATCTTAGAGAATTCTTAGGAGCCTTGTAGTTGATCAAAGTTATCATCAAAATGGAGTAGTGGGTCATTGTTCTTGGTAGTCATTTTGCTCAGTTCTCGATAGTCAATATACAGGTTTAAGGATCCGTCTTTCTTTTGTATGAACAGTATTGGAGCACTCCATGGAGATATGGTGGGTCGGATGAATTCCTTATCCAGTAACTCCTGTCATTGTACCTTCACTTCTTTTAATTTGATCGGAGCCATTTGCTATAGGGTCTTAGAGATGGTTTGAGTTCCAAAGACCAAATTTATTGAAAATTCAATTTCTCAATCTATTGGAAATCCAAGTAGGTCCTCTAGAAATACATCAGGAAAAAGATTTTCAATTTGGGAAAGAAATTCCATTCTATCATCTACTCTTTTGTGAAAAAAAAAATTGTATGTAAATTTTTTTCAATTTGAAAAAAAAAAAAAATTTAGTCCCAGTAAAATATTTTTTTCGACGCCAGGGCCCTTGCACCAATGAATTATCCCCAAGTTATTAGTAAAAATTTTCACTTAGCAGTTTGTTTCTTTTTTGTGAGTTATTTTCACTTTAAAATATTAATTGTAAATGATTCATTCTCTTTCATTGATATTCATTTCGTGCAAGCCGGTGCTTTGAGTTGGGGGGGTGGTGTTCTCATCGAAATTCAAAAAGCAACAACGGTTCTCATAGAAATTCCTGTTTGAAAGTCAAAATATAATAAAATATTTAAAAAGCAATGGGGGTTCAGGAGGGGTTCTCATCGAAATTCCATACTGTGAAACAATCTGGATGTCAAAATATAATAAAATATTTGAAAGACATAAGGGTTCAGGCGGGGTTCTCATGGAAGATTCCATACTATGATATACAATCTTGGAAATCAAAATTTACTAAAATATTTAAAAATCATAAATTGAAATTTTAACAATGTGATATAATGGTTCAGGAGGGGTTCTCATTCAAGTTCCTTGGATTGATAAATAACTTTTACAAAAATTTTGGGAGACCACTCTTAATTTTTAAAAAATATTAGCAAAATTAAAGATTAAAAAAAATAAAAACTTCAAATCTTTGGAAGGCCATGATGTTCCTAGCCCATCGGAAGTGATTCAATAAAGTGATTACTTTACCTCATAATCTGGATTTCATAACTTTTTGTGAGTTTTGATAATAATATTCCCATAAAATTAAGAATATATTATAACATAGATAAATTACATTAATATTTCTTAAAATTTCAAACAATTACAAATACATTTTTTGAGGTTTCTAAAATGACATTATCTTTTCTTATTTTTATTGACAAATTACAAATATCTCATCTCCACTTCAATTTTTTTTTTCAAAATAGCAAAAGTGTTCATTTTATTTTTTATTTTTACATTTTCTTTCAATTTTGAAAAAAATAACTTTGTTATTTATTTTCAAATAAATACTAATCAAAACCTTCTTGATAAAAAACAAAAAATATATGTTATTTACTATTGAAATTGGAGGCCCAGCCCATGCAACTCCTTAAAACCTAGGTGTTAAGGAGAGGGGCAACCAGCAAGCCGAAGAGGGGCAGCCAGCAAGCCATATAGACAATCCAACACACCCCCTGAACTACATTGCCAGTGAAGAGAAGCCAGGTGAGCGGCCCCGTGCATCTAGCCCAAGGTTGGCTCTGATACCATATTGAAATTGGAGGCCCAGCCCATGCAGCTCCTTAAAACCCAGGTGTTAAGGAGAGGGGCATCCAACACGCCCCTTGGACTACATTTAAATGGATAGTTTGACTCTCTATTGTAAATCATCTAGCTGTACAGAATATTATATATATGCAATACACATACCACCAAGGCAAGGTGCGGTGGTTCTGTCTTTACCTTTTCATGGTATCAAAGCTAACTTTTGGATTTACCTCCTTTGATCCAATGGCCTCAGACACCCGTTTCTCCACCTTGCCCTTCAACACTATGGTCCACCTCCTGACCATCAAATTATCATCCTCCAATTATTTTCTTTGGCGCAGTCAAGTTTTACCTTTGCTGCAATGTCAAAATCTTCTTGGATATATGGATGGCTCTCTTCGATCTCCACCTACTACCATTGGGTCGGATGCCTCTGCCATTGTCTATCCAAAATTTGCTGAATGGCAGCAAACGGATCAACTAATCATGAGCCTTCTTTTTGCTTCACTGACGAAAGAGGCTCTGTCTACTGTTGTTGGCTTGACTTCTTTGCATGCCGTCTGGTCTACCTTGGAGAAAACCTTCAGCAATCTTTTGAAATCACAAGAACTTCGCTTGAAAGATGAGCTCCAACACCTGAAGAAAGCTGATAAAAACGTTATTGAGTTCTCTCGTGAATTTAAATCTCTTTATGATTAGCTTGCTGCCATGGGTCGTCCAGTTGATGACCTCGAGAAAATTCACTGGTATTTACGTGGACTTGGTTCTGCTTTCTCTACTACTCAATTATCCATTACTCCTCTTCTATCCTTTGCTGATGTCGTTCCACAAGCAGAGAGTTATGAAATTTTTGTCAGATTACTGGACTCATCCCCTACCACGGGATCTACTACTACTACTTTTACTGCCTCCCGTAGTGATAAATTCACCTCTGCTTCTGGCTGTCGTAATGGCCGCAACTCCCATGGCAGACATGGACGCGGAGGCGATCGCTCTCAACGTCACTGCCCCATCCGTTGCCAAATTTGTCGTGAAGAAGGGCACTATGCCACTTTCTGTCGTGAGCGCTACTCCCACTCCTCCAACGCCTCAAATGCTGCCAACCTAGTGGAAGCTTTCACCTCTTGTTCTTTGAATAACACTCAGGACTCCGACTGGTATACGGACACCAGTGCCACGGCGCACATGACTCATGACGTTGCTCAATTGGACAGAGCTGACACGTACTCTGGTAAGGATTGTGTTATTGTCGGTAATGGTGCCTCTCTCCCTATATCTCACATCGATACCACCTCCTCTACCTCTTCTCTTATTTTAAAAGATGTTTTAGTTGTGCCTGGCCTCACCAAAAATCTGATCTCCATTAGTAAACTTATGTCAGATTTCCCTTTCTCCATTACTTTTACTAATGATCATTTTATCATACAGAATCAAGTCACAAGAAGGGTGGTGGCAACCGGAAGACGTGAAATGGACTCTACGTGCTTGAGCGTGGACATCGCTCTTTAGTTTCTATTTTTTCCAATAATTTCCCTCGTGCCTTTTTTTATGTTTGGCATGCTCGGCTGGGCCATGTGTCCCATTCTGTTATTTCTCTTTTGAATAAAAATTGCTAGTTATTTGTAACTTCTTTGCTTCCTAATCCTTTTGTTTGTTCTAGCTGTCAACTTGCAAAAAGTCATTGACTTCCCTTCCGATCGAATGCACAACGTGTTTCTCATGTATTGGATCTTATTCACTGTGATTTATGGGGTCCATCCCCTATCAATTCCAACTTAGGTTTTAAATATTATGTGATATTTGTTGATGATTATTCTCGCTTTACGTGGTTCTATCCTTTGAAATTAAAATCTAATGTTTTTCAGCACCTTTATTCAATTTCAGAAGCTTGTAGAAAATCAATTTTCTATTAAAATCAAAACATTTCAAAGTGATGGAGGCACTGAGTTTACCAATCACACTTTTCGAGATCACTTAATTAACTTCGGGATTCATCATCAAATGTCATGTCCTCACACACCTTTTCAAAATGGTCGTGCTGAGCGGAAACATCGTCACATAACTGAAACTGGTTTAGCAATGCTTTTTCACTCACATGTCCCACTCAAAATTTTGGGTTGATGCTTTTAGCACTGCCACTTTCACGATTAACCGATTACCCACGCCTACTCTTGATGGACTATCTCCATATGAAATTCTGTATGGTAAGCCTCCGACTTACTCCAATTTTCATCCCTTTGGTTGTCTTGTATTTCCTTATTTACGCGATTATGTTTCTCACAAACTTGCCCCTCGTAGTCGTTCATGTGTTTTTCTAGGTTATAGTATTTCTCATTATGGATTTCGTTGCCTTGATCGATCCACTAATCAAGTTTTTATCTCCAGGCATGCTATTTTTGATGAACTTAATTATCCTTTTAAGGGACATCCATGTTTTGGGCCCTTGCCTGATTCTCTTGTTAGTGTATTTCTTAAGCCCACTACTAGCTCTGAGGCTCTATTATCATCACACCCCAGTCCATTACCGCTTCCGTGTGGCCCTTGTTTAACTGATAACTCCGTTAGTCTTGTGCCTTCTTATGTTTTGTAGGGTGCTTCTGCTAAGCCGCTTGGGTCTTCTAATAGATCTACTTCCTTGCTTGCTGATCCCGTTCCCACTGCAGAGGTCTCCTCCACACCAACCATGGACCACCCGCCTCTTCTTCGCACTCACCCCATGCAAACTCGAGCCAAGTTAGGAATCTTTAAGCCCAACCACCGTTCTTATTTAAGTTATGTTCCCAACTCTGGCCTGCTACACTCTTTGCTCACTATGCGTGAACCCAAAGGCTTTTTTAAGTCCGCTGCAAAACATTCAGGTTGGATTGCTGCCATGGATGAAAATATCTGGGCTCTTCAAACGAATCATACATGGGATCTAGTTCCGAGACTGCCCAATAAAAATGTTGTGGGCTCTAAATGGGTCTTCCGCATTAAACATTTATCCGATGGCACCGTGGACCATCTCAAAGCCCGTCTTGTTGTAAAGGGGTATACTCAACAACCGGGTCTTGTAAATGGGTATACTCAACAACCGGGTCTTGATTTTCATAAAACTTTCAGTTCTGTTGTGAAGGCTTCTACCATTGGGGTTGTCCTCTCTTTGGCCATTTCTAATAATTGGCCTCTTCGTCAACTCGACGTTAAAATGCTTTTCTCGATGGTTTTTTGCAAGAAGAAGTCTATATGGACTAGCCACCTGGCTATGTTGATTCCAAAAATCCTACATATGTCTGTTGGCTTCGCCGCGCTCTCTATGGACTCAAGCAAGCCCCACGTGCTTGGTTTCATCGGTTTAGCTCCTTTCTCTTGGTTATAGGCTTCACTTGTAATCGTGCGGACTCATCTTTATTTGTCCTCTCCAGATGTGCTCATTTAATTTATTTATTACTCTATGTTGATGATATTGTGGTCACTAGCAACAACTCGTCTCTCCTTGATGGTTTCATTGGCAAATTGACCCATGCATTTGCTACCAAGGATCTCGGGTACTTGAACTATTTTTTGGACCTAGAAGCCCACGAACCTCTGCTGGCCTTTTTCTCAATCAAGCCAAGTACGCCTCTGAAATACTCCAGTGTGCCCAGCTCCTTGATTCCAAACCGGTCAGTACTCCAATGGTGGTTGGTTATCATCTCTCGGCTGCTGGTCCTGCTTTTGATGATCCCTCTCTCTACCGATCCCTTGTTGGAGCTCTTCAATATCTCACTATCACTCGTCAAAACATTGCTCATGCCGTCACTGCTGTCAGTCAGTACATTCATTAGCCCTCTGTCTCTCATTTTCAAGCAATTAAGCGGATTATTCGCTATGTCAAAGGAACTCCTCGGTTTGGCCTATTTTTTACTCCATCCTCTTCTCGGGAGATCCTGGCTTATTCCGACGCCGATTGGGCTAGGTGTCTTGACACCTGTTGATCCATCTCTGGCTATGCCATTTACTTTGGTGCTAATCTTGTGTCTTGAAGCTCTAAAAAGCAATCGACAGTGTCTCGCTCTAGTTGTGAGTTGGAATATCGGGCATTGGCTCTCACAGCCGCTAAAGTTAAATGGCTTCGTGATCTTCATGTGCCTTCAGTCTCTTCTCCGGTAATGCTTTGCGATAATCAAAGTTCCATTTTTCTTACTGTTAATCCAGTTTCTCACAAAAGTTTTAAGCACATCGATTTGGATTATCATTTTGTGAGAGAACTGGTGGCTTCTGGAGAGCTGCACATTTGTTATGTCCCTACTAATCTCCAAGTTGCTGACGTGTTCACAAAGAGCCTCGGCAAACCTGCCTTCATTTTTTTGCGGTCCAAGCTACAGGTCCAAGACTCTCAGTCACTAGGCTTGTGAGGGGGTATTACGGTTATGGCAGGATCCCAAAATCATGTCTCCAATTCTGCCAATCTCACCATATCACAATCACATGATTCTAGGAAATCCCTTGATTATAGACAATAGCATAAATGGATAGTTTGACTCTCTATTGTAAATCATCTAGCTGTACAGAATATTATATATATGCAATACACATACCACCAAGGCAAGGTGCGGTGGTTCTGTCTTTACCTTTTCATTTACCTTAAATTATTTTATAATAAATGAAAAAGTCCTTTGAAAAAAGTTAAGAGTGGTCAATAAAAATAAGAAAAGGTAGTACTATTTTAAATATCTTAAAAGATGTTTTTATAATTACAGAAAGCTCAACAAAAGTGAAAAAAAAAAAAGTAATTCTTAAAAGTAATTTAGTTATCCACAAAAAAAAAAAAAAAAAAATTAGTTATTATTATTACTATTTTTACATTGTAGGTCAGAATGGAAACTTCTAAATATCTATGAGCCAGGAGAGAAAGGGATCAGGTCCGTTAGAGGTTCAAGGGAATCTTCTGAGAACTTTCAAAGGGTCCGTGCAATAAACTAAACTATCTACTCAAACGATGGCTATAAATAAATGGAAAAACTTGCTTCTTCATTTGCACTACTCTCGCACTCTATCTCCCTTGAAGACACTTCCCTCCATCTTCTTCCCTCCATCTTTCATTCTCACTGCTCTCTGATCACTCTATCATCATGGCAATGGATCAGGCGCAGTCGAAAACAGGCGAACTGCAGGCAGCTGAAACCGGAGGAGTGGTGGCAGATCAGACAAAGGCAGCGGAAGGGGTTAGCGGTGCCAAGAAGCTGCATGGGCATGGTTTCAAGTCCAAGTTGAAGGCTTTTCTGAGAAGGGCTGCATACGCTGCACTCTGCGGCTGTGTGTCCACATTTTGTCATGAAGAATGTGCTGGAGAGCTTGTTAACGTCAGCTGCTTTTGAGCCCTCCCCCACAAAAGCTAAATAAATATGTCAATCTCTTCTTTGCCGATTGACTCGCTCACTGTTATTTGTGTCCTGTATATATTGTTGCTTTATGTCTTAGGTGTTTTGTACTCTACGGGTAATGTACTGAGTTGGATCTGCTTCTTTTTCCCCTGTTGTTATTAGAATAAAAAGAGCAGTATCTTTAGTTTATGCATGTGTTAGTTTCAGTTTGCTTCTCTTTCTATATGCATTGAATTCTGTTTTGTATTGATTCAATCGGATAACACTGTAATCTGATCAAATATCATAATATGTTATATTAATTAATTAGATTCAAATGGAATATTTCAATTTATAATTTAGATAAAACAATTTCAGGTTCATCAGATTTAAACTTGAATTGTTGATGTTTTCATATGAATTTAGATTTGGAGTACGAGCATACTCTGTGAATCTAACCCACTTGAAGACCTAATCAAATTAAAGATGTAATATTGGCTTTCTCCTTATTACTGCAATTTTCACTCAATGAATGAATTAATCTGCAAATTTAATATCGGTAGAAATTTTTGTGAGTTTACTTTATAACAAAAATAAATAAATAAAATAGAACTCACATTTGTTTTTTAAGAGTAAGACATGATCATTTTAACACAACATGTCTAAGTTGATACTCAATAGAGAATTTATGTCTTCAAACTAAAACTGCAACCTACTCCTAACGAATTAGCCTACAAATCTTGTATCAATAGAAAGTTCTATAAGTTTACTTTCTAACAAAAAAAGGGAGTTCATTTTTTATTTTTCGATAAGAAAATATGATCATTTTACCACAACTTGTTCAGGCAATCACTTCAGTATTTTTAAACTGTATTTAAAGTCAAACTGAAATTTCTCCCAATGAATTAACTTAGAAATCATATATTACTAGAACGATTTATGAGTTTACTTTCTAACCAAAAAAAAAAAGGAACTTGGCTTTGATTTTTTTAGAACAAGATATGACCATTTTTGTGTGTGAAAAGATGGAAGAGTTAGAGATTGATACAAATGTGAGGGGATAAAAGCATGGGTAATTTGGTCCGTAAAAGAAATATAAAATCTCTACCTTAGCACTATTGGACCTAGGCTTACATAATGTAAAAACTCAAGAACTTTTAGAATTATAATATTTTTCTTTGAATCTTAGTTTATAAACACTTATTTTTTAAGGATCTTACACTAATCAACTCAAAAAACAAAAATTGTTCATGTAAAAGATATTTTAATTTAAGAAACAAATTCCCCCCTTATCATCTTTCTTTTTGTGAATTTTTTATCTTCCTACCATCTCTCTTTGAAAAAAAAAATTTGCATGTAAAATTCTTTCAGTTTGAAAAAGAATTCTCCCCTAAATATTTTTCTAGCACCCCCAAATATTTTCATTTCGTCCAAGCCGGTGCTTTGAGTTGGGTTGGGTTGGGGGAGAGAAGGGCCCACTTTTTTTTTTGTTTTTTTTTGCGGGGGTGGGGGGGTTCTTATGGAAACTCCTGTTTGAAAGTCAAAATTAAAAAGATAAGGGTTCAGGAGAGGGGTTCTCATCGAAAATCGAGAGCTGCTGTGGACAGGGCTCCGATCGTCGCCCTTCAGCCCTTTGTCTTAATTGTTTGACACGTGGCTTTTTATATTTTTGATAGTAAGGACAACCGGAAATCAGATTTGACACGCAACTTTAACCTCTCACATTTTCACATTTTTAGAGTACCAATTTTATAACCGTAAAAATGACACCTTAAATTTAAAAGTTTTCACTCCAACGAAAGTAATATTTAGGATTGCAAAATTTCATTCATATTCTTGGGGTGACATGTTTACAAACACAGGAGAGAAAAAAAAAGAGAGGTGTCATCCGATCGATTGGGCCATTTTTATTTCTACTATTCGACTACCATTTCAACCGCTATATTTTAACAAGAAAATCTTATATAAATATAGAGATTTTCAGATATTTTGTGAAGAAAACTTACCAAAGCCCAAATGGAAAATTTGGAGGGGTGTCACTGCACTGCCAGCAGTAGAGGAGAGAGCTTGCGACGGCGGTGGAGGGAAAGGAAGAGAAGGGGCGGAGGGAGGCGTGCGGTGTTTCTTGAGGGGAAGGACGTGCAGAGAGAGGGGAAGGGGAGTGAGGCGCAAAAAAAAAAAAATGGAGAATGGGAGAGAGGCGCAGGAGAAAGGGGACGGGAGGGAGCCAAGGAGGGAAGGGGAAAGGGAAAGAAATGAGGAATGCAGAAATGTTTCTATATTTGTATATAATTGATGGAAAGTACTAAAATAAATTTTTTTATTTTACTTAATTGTTAAAATTGAAACTGATTTTTTAAATTAAATTAATTTTTGTAATTTAAATTGAATTTTAAAATTCTAGTTTATTTATTTATTTGTTAATTTAGGGTGATTTTATTTATTTAGCTAATTTTTATAATTAAAGAATTTTTTTCTGTTTTAGTTAAATGTTATTTAGAATTTAAATTGATTTTTTAATTAAATTAATTTTTGTAATTTAATTTGAATTTTCTAAGTTGATTTATTTTTTAATTATTTTTTTAATTAAGGGTGATTTTATTTATTTTTTGAAATTTGAATTTGAAATTTGAAATTTTGACTATAAAAATATATCCGTTAAATTGCGACTGTTACAAAAATTATACCCGTTAAAATATAACCATTAAGTTTAAATATATTTTTTAATAAAAAATATTAAAATATTAAAATGACACCTCTATTTTGGCACTTGTCATTAGAGCAGATTTATAATTCAAAGATGTCATAGCACTGTTCAAGATTGCAAATGGGTGATTTGACACCCCAAAATGACAACTGCCTTTGGAGTTGCTCTTAAAATTGATATCACCTAATAAATGATATAAAAAAATTATTTATTATTTATTATTTGATTTTGCATTTTTTATTTTTTTAATTATTTTTATCTTACACAATAATAATCTTATACAACAAAAACAATTCTAATGAAAGAGATTGTATTATTCCTTTTATTCTTATTTTTTTCGATTATACTTTTTTAAAATATTATAAATTCTTTATTTATATTTTTGGTTCAGTGACTAGATTTAACATATTATAAAAGGATAATAATTGCTTTAATAATTTTTCTTTAATAACAATAATTACATGAACAAAAATTTATATCATTCTTGGTTAAAACTTCAAGATGAGAAGTCAAATATTTAATTTTTTGGGTATTACAAAATATAAAATAAATAAATTTTTTAAAATACAATCAATAAATTAATGACACGGCATTTAAAAAGCAAATCTTGGTAAATTTAAACATTAAACATATTTTTCCTAAATGATGATTTTGGTGAGAAAAGTGAAATACTGATTTTGGAGAGAAAAAAAAGAATAAAATATATTTCAGCAACCCACATGAGATAACCCATATTAACCGGTTTCCAGTTTAAAACACTAAGTGCAATCCATGTGTCGTGCGGCTGGCGCGATGGTTAGAGAGCGCGACGATTGGAACACCTGTCCGTAGCGGCTGTGACACAATTTGAAAGTCAAAATATTAAATATTTGAAAAGAATAGGGTTCAGGAGGGGCTCTCATCGAAGACTCCATTGTGTGATGAAAACCAAAGGGTTCGGGTAGGGGGGCTCACATCGAAAATTCCATTAATGTGATACAATCTGTAAATCAATATTTAAAAAGCATCAGGGTTCTCATCCAAGTTCCTTGGATTGATAAATAATTTCATACTGTGATATAATCTGCAAGTCAAATTTTAATAAATAATGGCTAATTCACAAACTATATTTTAGTGGCGAAAATAAATATATCACAGTTTTATAAATATTTCTTATCAAAAATAAAAAATAAAAAAAAAAATGGGAGACCACCCTTAGTTTTTAAAAAATATTAGCAAAATCAAAGATTAAGAAAATAAAAATTCCAAATCTTTGGATGGCCATGATGTTCCTGGCCCATAGGACTTCAAGCTCATCATCCGGATTTCATAATTTTATGTGATTTTTTATAATAACTTTTTCATAAAATTAAGATATATTAAAATTTGAATAAATTACACTAACCTCCTGACTTTTTTGAGAATGACAAATATATTTTTTGAAATTTCTGAAATGACATTATACTCTCTTACTTTTATTAACAAATTACAAATATTTTTCTTCCAGTGCAATTCTTTTTTCAAAATGACAAAAGTACTTCTTTTATTTTTTAATTTTGTATTTTTTTCTTATTTTTAAATAAATATTAATTAAAAACACTTCTTGATTAAAAATAAATATAAGTTATTTATTTTATAATAAAGGAAAAAACTCTTTAAAAAATTGATCGAAATTAAAAAATATAAATATTAAAAAAAAAAAACATGAAAATGACACTTTTGTCATTTAAACAAAAGAGGGAGAAAGGGATTAGAGGAGACATCACCTTTATAATTATCTATCTATTATAATTTATGAGAGGCAATCACTCTAGTGAATTGTGAATTGCTACACCTGTGCTAATATCCAAAAGGTAATTTATCAATGAATCACCCCTAAGTTATTTGTGAAAACAAACTTCACTAAAAATATATAATTATTATTATTATTACATTGTTGGTGAGAATCGTAACTTCCAAATATCTATGAGCCATGAGAGAAAGGGATCATGTCCGTTAGGGGATCATGGGAATGTTTTGAGAACTCTCAATGGGTCCATGCAATAAACTAAACTATCTACTCACAACAATGTCTATAAAAAAAGTAAAACCTACTTCTTCTCGCACTCTATCAATCTCATTTGTCGACACTTCCCTCCATCTTTCATTCTCACTACTCTCTCACTCTTATAGGGGAGGTGCATGGGCATGGTTTCAAGTCCAAGAAGGTGCATGGGCATGGTTTCAAGTCTAAGTTGACGGCTTTTTTGAGAAGGGTTGTGTTGGGAAATTCTAATATTTTCATAAATAACATATACAATATCATAATATACTAGCAAGTGTATTTTATAGATCTAATCTTTACAAATAAACACAACAGCAAATCAAATGAAATAAGATGAAATTAGATATAAAATAGATGTATATAAAAACGTATCTGTGAGTGTATGAGAGGCATGCCTTAGACGCTATCCTAAAGCCGTAGTGTCTCCTTACGTACGGGTACAGCTAGTCACAAACGACTCCAAAATACAACTCATAAATCTCACAAATGGATGTCGACTGTATGCACGTCAAAAGAATGGCGGGATGCGAGTCTCTGATCTACTTACCCATAAAATCAATACAAAATAGTAAAAATCTATATCTATATAAATAAGACTCAACTTGCCATTACCTAGCAGTTACAATTAGCCTCGTGATTAATCATAATTATATTTATTTGTATTAAAACAATACAATTAAAATTTTATTGTATTAAAAATATCTAACAATCGCCCACTTTTAATAAAATAAAATATAATTAAGATTTCATAAAACACTCATATGTGTGTGTGTGTGTGTGTATATATATATATATATATATATATATTTAAGTATATTGAAAATTATATATAATTCGGGCAATATTATACTATGCAATGGGTGTAAATGTTTTTCGACTTGAATCCTCACTTAGTGTTAACTAGTTTCCATCTGAAGGATTATAGTGAACTAAGTCTTGAACTAGACCTATTTGAATTAGACTTCAACTAATCATTCACATAATATTTCAACAAAGGGGCTGTGATCCATGAAAGGTTATCACCTAGTTATATACAGGAAAAAGGTAAAAGATACCTAATAAGACAATAGAAGGCAGTAAGAAAAAGAAATTAGCTAATGCGAACTTGTATAAGTATGTACTAAATATATGATGGAACCGTAATGCATCTTTAGAGTATGCATGAAAAAAAAATAAAAAATAAAAAAATAAAAATAAAAAATAAAATTTTATATTTATGGTATAATAAGTTTGTCATGGCTTGATTTGTTTATTGTATGTGTTAAGTATAAGATTATTTTTTCTTAATGTATATATAAGGTATATGGATATGAATAAAGTGTGTCTTATATCAATATTGTTGACGAAAGTGGAGACATACTATGTTTACGTATTTGTAAAATATATATTTAGGCATGAATACCTAGAGATACCTCGTCAAGATAAAGCATGTGAGTTTGCTAATAGTTGGTGAAATGCATCTATTGCATGTTTTTCTTTTCTTGATACATGTGATGAGAATATGGCACTTAAGAGCATAGATTGCTAGAAATGAGTTAATTTGATGGTATGTGTATTGCCTAGCTATTGTGTTGATAGAGTATGATAAATTCTTGATGTGTAAGACACATATAGTACATATTTTTTTTTTTATAACCCTATGGATTGGGTACATATGTGCTTGCATAGTTATGTTACATTTCGGAGCATATCATTGGACAATACATGAAATTGAAAACTTAAGAAAATGAGGATGGAAAACTTTTAACAATATGTGGTATGAATAGAACGGAATTATACTAAGATGAAATAGCTGAGAGGAATAAGAAAAGGTAAAAATGAACGTCTGTCATTACTTTGTATATGTGGAAAAGTGTATAGAATATACCTTGGATATAGAGTAAAAGATTTTTATGTATCCTTTAAAGAATTGGATTGTTGAGTTATTAGTTGATGGAAAAAGAAAAATAATGATCGTGTTGTTTGATATAGAGAGTAAATTGTGAATGGCATGGTCAGGTCAAGCTTGTGGTGAGTATAATTTCAAATTTTTGCTTAACATGTAATTTGGGAATGAAAATCTTAATTTGAAAATGGAATGATTTAACGAAAGTCGAATGACTTGTGAAACAAAAATGGTAAGTTATTGTTAATATTGGGGTTATGATTTGCTACTAATATTGGTAGGATACTTTTGGAATGTAACTGATTAGTTGGAGATAGTACGTCTCGGGGAGATGAAGTTACTTATAAACATTAATATTGAACAGTGGTTGACTATTGAGAACTATAATAGTGCATTTGATAGGCTTTTGATCTTTAGGGAGTATGAAAGTGTTATAAATTTTGTTAAGACTATTTCCTATTGTGGCCACATGGTGGTTGGATTGATCTTCGAGGGTGAGGTTTTTTATTATATTTCTTTAACGATAGAAGTCATTTTGTTAGTAGGGCTGATGCATGTCCATTCTGTTTTGTTTTTCCCTAGTTGATGAATGATGGATTATAATCATTAACTTACGTAATGAGTGAACACTAATAGTGACGAATTAGTTTGGGACATTCTGATAATTCACTTGGAAAATTACTATTGTAAAGGAAGTGAGTTCTCCATAGAATGGTTTGATAATGTATCTTGTGATGATTGTGAAATTATATGAGTTGAAAACTCAATTTGAAGGACTTATGACGAGATGACTAAATGATGAATCTGATGTGTAGAATAGTTTTTAATTGTGTTGATTATAGTGACCTAAATCTAAGTTAGATTTGAAACTAATGTGACAAGTTTCATATGATTGATGAGTTCTTTTAATTAATCAAGAACTCAAAATGAGTGTTATAGATCCTTGTAAGGCCTTGATTGGAAAAAGGTGTTGGAGAAGTGGCCTATCAGTTGGCGTTACCGCCACTATTATTTGGGGTTCATGATGTCTTCCATGTTTCGATGTTGAGGAAGTATGAGCCTGACCTTCACATGTACTAGATTGGGTTGATCGTCAAGTGGAGGGTGATGTTTCTTATGATGAGAAGCCTATGGAGATATTGGACTCGAGGGATTAGGTTTTGCGGGGACAAGACAATCCCTTTGGTCAAGGTTCTTTGGAGCCTACCACGGAGTTGAGAAGGCCACTTGGGAGCGTGAGGCTGAAGTTCGTGCTAGGTATCCAGAGTTGTTTATTCATAGAGGTACATTTCTAAATTTTGGGACAAAATTTCTTTAAGGGGGAAAGGATGTAGAGATCTGAAAAATCAGGGATAAATTTTTCAATTTTGGCTGTAGGGCACTATTCATGCACTATTTGTCGATAAGGTGATCGATGCAAAACTGCAAGTGCACAGTATCGTAGTTTATAGTAAAGTGATGAGTAGAGTATCGTCCTCAGGGATTCATGACTTATTTTTGACAAATACAGAAATTATACTAATCCCGACTTTATCTAGAAAATTCACTAAGATTTTTAGAATTGCAAATTAAAATAAAATTAATGCAAAGAAAATACTTAAAAGGAAAAGAGAGATGTTGTTCGACATTTAAATAAATGGGAGAGAAGAATTCTAGGAAATCGATTTCACCTAATCCCTCACTATGCTTTACTCATCTGACTAATTGAATTTAATTCTCTATGTTTGTTAGCAAATCGCTAATTCATCCAAAAGCCTCTTTCGACTAGTCAATTAGGACACTTTTCTTGTTCATTATTTTACACAAGAGTATGCAAATTAATAAACCAAGAAAATAATAAGACCAATGATTTTAATACTACACAGGTTCATATAAGTCTTTCGATCTATATATTTACCTATGCTGAAATATTCAAGATCTATCCCATAATTCCCTCTTTCGACAGCAAATCACAGGATTAAAATCATCTAATTAGTGGCCTAGTTAATTAGAAGCAATAAGTTCAGAATAAATTAGACAAACATTAAAAAAAAAAATTTATTTCAAATTAGCATAGAAAAGTAAGTATAGTTCGAGACTAGACTACATCGTTTTCCTAGAATAAAAAAATTTAGTTCATGCTAAAAATTAAATTTAACATAAACGAATTCACCACTGATTTTTTTTTCTGAGAGAAACGGAAGAAAATGAACACTAAAAAATATATTCGCAAGCAGCCGCAGTGCACCATCAAAGTCAAGCCAAGCCGCTGGATTCTTCTTTGGTTTTTTTTTTCTTGCTTCCGTTCAAGCCCACATGCGCTGGCCGCTTCGTCTTCTATTCCTTTTCTTGTTGCCCCACTGCGCCAGCCGCTGGATCTTTGCTTCTCTATTCTTTTTCCAGCCACCACCCTTGACTTTTCTTCCCTTTTTTTTAGTCTCTCTCCAGTCGTCTCTTTCTACCTCTTTATTTCTTAGCCAACCGCCCAGCTTTGTTTCTGCAACCGCAGCGCCTCAAAGCTCTCCCTTTTTCTTTGCTTTTTTCTCTTGCTACGGCGCAGCTTTTGATTTTTTTTTTTTTGCTCTCCTCCCCTTTTTACTTCAAGCCTTTCATCGCCTTATATAGCACCAGGAACTCCAGCCCTACACGCCTTGTGCCCTAGCTTCAGCCGCCTTTTTCCTTTTCTTTTTTCATTTTATTTTTTTCTCTCTTTCCTTCCGTCTTTTTATTCTTCCTCTATTTCTAGTGCCTCACGCCAACCGTTTTTTCTTTTCTTAGAATTTCAATTTTCTCAACTCTGAAATAAAATTTAAATAGTGATAATGAGCCTAAAATCAATCAGAAAATAAATAAAATTAAGCTAAAATTTAAAGTTAAGGAGATAAAATATCATATATTATGCAAATCATCAGTAGGGCGTTGTACATGCATCATTTAGGCATAAGTCATGTTTAGGAACATAATTTGAGTATGTCATATAAGAGAAATATGCTTAGAATATTAAAATACACCTCGTGTGAGCCTAATCGAAGATAGTTTAAAAAATAGACCATAAAGGGGTATCTTGGGTGGCTGGGTGGACCCGGCCGAAACCGCCAATAGGCAAAAATAAATTTTTCAGAAAATTTTCATTAAAAATAATTTTAAGAACTTTGGCTAAAGCAGAATATCGAATTGAAGCGTTTCGGGACGGGTTGTAGTGTAACAGGGTCCCGAACTCATTAAAGACAAAATGGTCTTTTTACCCTTTGGCTCCTTTACTATAAACAGGACCCCTTAGTGTAAAAATTTCATAATTTGGTCTAGAGAAAACACAGCAGCTCGTGCATGGAGAGAAAAGTGAAGAAAACCCAGGGTTTTCCAATTTTCAAGCCTCCAAAACTCATCTCTAGGATAGGATTCTCACCAGGTTTCCTTCTAAGAAGTTGTTCCCCATGTCAAGGGCTACGTTCTTATCAATTGGTTTAGCTTCATAGCGAACACAACTCCCTAGGGTTGAGAAAAACCCTTTTAGATATGATATTTTGCTAAGTTAGGAATAAAGTTAAGTTTCTTTACATTTTTATAAGTTGATTGAATGATTTATATATTTACTTGCTGTTAGAAAGTCACTTAGAATATAGTGTCTTTGAAAACCTAGAGTTGGTAGTTTGTATACTTGTGTGTTCTTTGAATTCTTTGAGAATTTGTCAAAATGATGAACATGTAACTTGAATGTATGTTTAATTCATTATATTGTGGCTTATATTCATGTGGATGAAGTCTTGTGTTTTGAAAGATATGGTTGTTTAATGCATTAATGTTTAGTGTAATTATGTATTCTTCGAGAATTGGTAAAGTAATGAACATGTAACATGGGTATATGTTTAAATTGATTGTATATAGCATATGTTCATGTGGAAGAAGTTTTGAGATTTGAAAGTTAAGTTTACTTCATGTACGATGCATGACTTAAGGTGTATTACATGTATTTGATAAAAGGTGTCAGTTGAGATTGCATAAAAAATCAAGGCCATATTGGCATAGTGTGAATATTTGGAAACATAGTGTGGATTGAGCACATTGGTGCTATGCATTATGAGGGTATAGATCTTGTGGTGAAAAATTCAAAATTAAGCCATTGGTACTCGCGATCTAACTAGGACGGACTGTGAAGCGAGAGATACGATTGGTATTCGCGTTCCTAACGAGAAAGGGCCGTGAAGCGAGACATGAGTGTGGCATAGAGTTGCATGGGTATGTCATGCATATCTCCATTGTATAGCATTAAGGGATTGGAGGGTTATAGCTTATAAATGTACACTTGCACATGCCACGCCTTAACTTTGTTCTTTACATTAGCATCATGTCATACCAGCAGTCGTGCTGACCCTTTATGGGATAACATATTACAGATGAGGCTCCCAGTACTTGAGACTCGATGAAGTCATCGGAGCACGAAGGGAGAAAGTAGATTTTGAAGTATATTTGGCTTAAGGGCTTCATTTTGTATGTATGAGGGCATAAGCCCTAAGACATGTGTATTTACTTGTAGAAATCTTGTATATTATGAAAACAATGGGCAATATACTAAAATTGTAATGAGCATGAGGTTGTGATGTTTCAAATTTCAAGCATAAGTGTATGTATGGAGGATTGTATATTTTAAATAATGTATAAGTGTTTAGTTGAATTAAAAAGATGTATTTTGGTTGCTAGTTTGAAAAATGAGGGATTGTGTTGTGAAATATTAGGTGGAAAAGGCTTAGAAAACAAAGGAGGCTATGCTAAGATTTTGTGAAATTAAAAGGTTAGTTAGGTGTGTGAAACACCCTAAATATTAGGTGGAAAAAGTGTCAAAGGGGGGGTTAAAAACCTTGAGAAAATAGGCTAAAAATGAGAAAAAGTAGCTTGAAACACTTTGGAAAAAAATTAAGAAAACAAAGAAAATCTGTTGCAGAAACAAAGAAATTCAGTCGTAGTAGCTACAGTAAACCTGCAAGGAAAACAACCGAGACCTGCCCTAGCCTGTCAGCCTTACACGCCCTCCGCGCTTCGCCGTAGCGCCTGCGTGCCTGCACGCGCACCCACTGCCCCTGCGCCCATGCGCGCGCCTAACCTAGCTATGCGTGCCATGCCTGACACCCCCCTGACACCAGCCTTTGGCCACCCTTTTGAGCCACATTTGGCCATCCCTTTTGAGCCATGTTTAGCTACCCTATTGGGCCATGTTTGGCCACAGTTATGGACCATAGTTTGATCATCCTTTAGGACACACTTTAGTTCATATTTCAAGGCCATGTTTGGCCACTTACTTAGACCACTTTAGGTAAGGATTTTTGACCTATTCTTGGCCTATGTCTTAGGGCATTTGGGGCCCATTTAGGCCATTGTTCCAAGGCATAATTAGAGACATTTTGGAGCTATCTTGGAGACCATTCTTAAACATGACTTAGACTAATTTTGAATATTAGGTTGGGGGAAATAGTTGATTGGCATTTGAAACCCATCTTGAGTAAGTCTAGTAGCAATTTTTCATTCTTAAATTTGAGGAAACATGAAAAAATAAACGTGTAATCAATTAAATCTATTTAATCGACTTTTATTTATTTTTCTAAATTCATTTCACTCACTCCCTAGGTTTATGAAAATTCGGGGCGTGACAATACTCTCAACGAATTAGCTTGCAAATCTTATATCACCATAAATTTCTATGAATCTACTTTCCAACAAAAAAAAAAATGGAACTCGATTTCAGTTTTTCTAGAGTAAGATATAGTTATTGTACCACAACATGTTTATGTTGTCACTTAATAGAGAAATTCATTATTTTTGGGTTGTTTGCAAACTGAAATTGTAATCTGTTCCTAATGAATCAGCCTACAAATCTTATATCACTAAAGAGCTCTATAAGTCTACTTTTCAACAACAAAAAAATGGAGCTCAGTTTCAATTTTTTTAAAGTAAGATGTAGCCAATTTAGCACAACATGTTTAGGTTATCACTCAACAGAGAATTTGTGTTACTTAATATTTTTAGGCTATCTTCAAACTAATATTGCAACTTGCTCACAGTGAATTGACCTACAAATCATGTCACTAGAAAGCATTATGAATCTACTTTCCAACAAAAAAATATGGAGCTTAGTTTCAATTGTTTTAGAGCAAGGATATGGCAATTTTACCACATCATATTCAAATAATTGTCACTTAACAAATAATTTTTGTTACTCAATATTTTTGGACTATCTTCAAACTAAAACAACAATATGCTCTCAATAAACTAGCCTACAAATCTATATCACTAGAAATTTCTATAAGTCTACTTTCCAAAAAAATTGAGCTTAGTTTCGAATTTGTTTTTAGAACAATATATTGTCATTTTACCACAGCATGTTTAGGATGTCACTTAATAGAGAATATTTGTTACTCAATATTTTTGGGTTGTCTTCAAACTAAAATC
The DNA here is from genome assembly GCA_008638375.1 of Nyssa sinensis. NCBI lineage: Eukaryota > Viridiplantae > Streptophyta > Magnoliopsida > Cornales > Nyssaceae > Nyssa > Nyssa sinensis. The sequence continues at coordinate 22,318,448 of CM018040.1, forward strand.
GGAATATGCTTCCAACGAATTAGCCTGCAAGTCACTATTTTATCATAACATGTTCAAACTATTTACTTAACAAAGAATTCTTGTTAGTCAGTATTTTTAGACTGTCTTCAAATTAAAACTACAATTAGCTCCTAATGAATTAGCATGCAAATATTATATAACTAGAAATCTTTGAGTCTACTCTTCAACCATAAAAATGGAGCTCGGTTTCAATTTTTCTAGAGCATGATATGGCCATTTACCACAGCATGTTTAGGCTATCACTCAGTAGATAATTTTTGTTAGTCAATATATTTGGATTGTTTTCAAATAAAAATTGCAATCAGCTTCAATGAATGAGCATGAAAATATTCTATTACTAGAAAATCTCTATGAATCTACTTTCCAACAAAAAAAAAAAAAAAACAAAGCTTAGTTTCGATTTTTCTAGAGCAATACATGGCCATTTTTATCACAAGATGTTCAAATTATCACTCAACAGAGAATTTTTATTAGTTAGTATTTTTGGGCTGCCTTTAAATTAAAACTACAATTAGCTCCTAATGAATTAACATGCAAATTTTATATCACTAGAAAACTCAATAACTTTACTTTCAGACCAAAAAAAAAAAAATGGAACTTAGTTTCACTTTTCTAGGGCAATATATGGTCATTTTACCACAAAATGTGCAAGTTGTCACTCAATAAAGGATTTTTGTTAGTTAGTATTTTTGGGTTGTCTTTAAACCAAAAATGCAATTTTCACTTAATGAAGTAGTTTGCAAATCTAATATTAGTAGAAATCTTTGTAAGTTTACTTTATAACAAAAATAAATAAATAAAACAGAACTCACATTCTTTTTTTTTAGAGTAAGACATGATCATTTTAGCACAACATCTCCAGGTTGATACTCCATAGAGAATTTATGTCTTCAAACTAAAACTGCAACCTACTCCCAACGAATTAGCCTACAAATCTTGTATCAATAGAAAGTTCTATAAGTCTACTTTCTAACAAAAAAATGGAGTTCATTTTTTATTTTTCGATAATAAGATATGGTCATTTTACCACAGCTTGTTCATGCTAATTATTCATGTAAAAGATATTCCAATTTAGGAAACAAATTCTCCCCTTATCATCTTTCTTTTTGTGAAATTTTTTTCTTCCTACCGTCTCTTTTTGGAAAAAAAAAATTTGCACTTAAAATGTTTTCAATTTGAAAAAAAAAAAATCTCCCCTAAATATTTTTCTAGCACCCCCAAATATTTTTCCCGCAATTTTCACTGAGTATTTATTTTTATTTTTTTTGACATTATACATGAATATTGGTGAGTTCTTTTCAATTTAAAATATGTACCAAGCGTTATTCAAAAGCATGAAAAAAAAATTTGTAAGTGATTCATTCTGTTTCACTGGTATTTATTTCTTAATATCGAACGAGCCCCGTCCAAGCCGGTGCTTTGAGTTGGGTTGGGGGAGAGAAGGGGCTCACTTTTGTTTTTTGTTGGGGTTCTTATCGAAATTCCTGCTTGAAAGTCAAAATTTAATAAAATATTTAAAAAGGATAAGGGTCCAGGATAGGGGTTCTCATCGAAAATCGAGAGCTGCTGTGGACAGGGCTCCGATCATCGCACTTCAGCCCTTGTCTTAATTGTTTGACACGTGGCATTTATATATTTGATAGTAAAGACAACCGGAAATCAGATTTGACTCTCACTCTCACTTTCTTTTATAATTTAATAAATATTTTCGAAAATGACACGCAACTTTAGACTGCGTTTAGGTTTGGGTAATAATTTAAATATAATTTTTTGTAAAATATTTTTAAAGTTTTTATAATTAATTTTTTTAAAATTTTAAAATTACATTTTAGATATAATAATTTAAATTTTAAAAAATTAAAAAAAAATTAAAATGAATAACTTGCTAAACACGTATTTCACATTTTAAAATAAAAAAAAATGTGTTTAAAAACATAAATAAACAAAGACTTTAACATCTCACATTTTCATTAAACAAAAAATAATTGTATTTTTTATTTTTTTAATTTTTTTTAAAGCTTGGTATCTTACAAATCCTAGGTAACGGGATGGTTAAATTGTCCTTCTTACTTACAATTGATACCACCTAATAAATGATATTAAAAAATTATTTATTATTTATTATTTGATTTTTTATTTTTTATTTTTTTAATTATTTTTATTTTAAACAATAACAATCTTATCCAACAAAAACAATTCTAATGAAAGAGATTGTATCCCTTTTATTCTTATTTTCTTCAATTATACTTTTTTAAAAATATTATGAATCTTTTATTTATATTTTTGGTTCAGTGACTTAGATTTAACAGATTATAAAAAAACAATAATTTCTTTAAGAAATTTTCATTCATCATTTTTTTAATTTCAAAGTTTCATAAAATTCAATAAAATATCACAAGTATATTTATTTTCAACCGTTTTCATTGCTACAACATGAAAAAAAAAACTAATATTAATAAATAAATACTTTAACACAATGCATGAAGAATTAAACATACAAATTTTAATTAATTATAACATTTTATATAATTAACATTCTATAATTCAATTCTTACCAAAAAAAAAAAAAGAGTAATGTTAATAACAATAATTACATGAACAAAAATGATATTCTTTACATGAGCAGAAATATATATTTTTTTTATTTTTTGAAAAACAAAAATTTATATCATTCTTCGTTAAAACTTCAAGATGAGAAGTCAAATATTCAATTTTTTGGGTATTACAAAATATAAAATGAATGAAAAAAATACTTCATGTTACGTATTTAAAATTTTTATATTAAATGATATGACAATAAATTATTAATAGAAAATTAAATATGATTCTTGTAAAAACATTAAACATTAAACGTTATTATAAAAAAAAAAATTACAAATCAATATGATTCTTCCCTGTATAGGTTTTACATATTTTTCCTAAATGATGATTTTGGTGAGAAAAAAAGAATAAAATATATTCCAGCAACCCACATGAGATAACCCATATTTACCGGTTTCCAGTTTAAAACGCCAAGTGGAATCCATGTGTCGTGCACCTGGCGCGATGGATAGACAGCGCGACAATTGGAACACCTGTCCATAGTGGCTGTGATACAATTTGAAAGTCAAAATATAAAATAGAGTAAATTACACTTACGTTTCCTGAAACTTTTGACAATTACAGAAACCTTCCCTATAATTTTTAAAATAACACTGTCCCCTTCTGGTTTCAATGTCGATAACAGATTCCTCTTGCCGTTAGTGACCGTTGGTTGACTTAATAGAATTTGATGATATAAGTAATTTTTTTGTCTAAATGCCAATTTTGTCTTTGAAGAGTATGGAAAAACAATATTATCTCTAAAGATTATTGTAAAATTACAATATTGACCTTATTTGAAAATGACCTCACTTAAGGTTTTCTCTCATTTCTCTCACCACGGCAGTCAAGCGACAGCCACCACGACGGCACTACCACCACCGACATCCACCACCCTTCCTTCCACCCAACACCAACGTCACTTCCTTCCACCCACCAAACAAAATTCTAAATTCAAAATCAAAAATCAATTTTTACATGCTTTTCTGAAACAGTCGATCATGGCCGGGACGAAGAAAGATATGGATCGGATCAAAGGTCCGTGGAGCCCCGAGGAAGACCACATGTTATAGAAACTGGTCCAAAAACACGGCTCTAGAAATTGGTCTCTAATCAATAAGTCTATACCCGATAGATCCAAGAAGTCGTGCCAGTTGCGATGGTGTAACTAGTTATCTCAACAAGTGGAGCACCGTGTGTTTTTGCCTGAGGAAGACGACGACGAATCGTGCAACCGAGTCAAATCAGTCAACGAATCCGATCTAGTTACGGCTAGTGTTGTCGTTGCCGCTGCCGCCCGCTGTAGTATCGCCGATGTAGCAGATTCCTTTGAATTAGCAGAATCAAAAGGCTGATGTTTAGAGCAGTAGGCAGAAAAGATTGGCAAGGATTCTGTAGACAGCACCAACACCATCCAAAACACAGAAAAAAATTAAGGCAATTGCTATTATTTCGAATCTTTTTCTCTATGCTTTGAGGCTTGCCTCTACTTTGAATATTTCAAATGAAAAACACATACAATGTCACGACCCAGAACCCACCCTATGCAGATTAGGGGTCCGTGACCTGGGTTTGCGGCCCATAGGTCGTTCCCCGTCCAAAAGGATCTGAAATACTGGGTAAAGTTTTAACAAAAGTGTTCCATAATCATTAAAATATCTGGTAGCGTAGTCAGGTCATCATTTAGATACATGCCAAAAGGACATAAGTGTTTAAAAGTACAGATCCTCAAAAACACAAACTAACAGGACCGTGGTGACATGGGAGAGATTAAGACCTGTCAGTATTTAACTTAATACAAAACTCGCTAAAATAGCTACTAGTAACTAGCAGCGTCTAAGTTCCTGGAGCGCTTGTGGGTTCCCCGACTTCTTGTTGTCCTGAAAAATTTAAGGGAGGGGTGAGCTAACAAAGCCCAATAAGTAATCTCCTAGCTTTAACATGGGTTAGGGTTAATTCGAGGGAATGATAGGATAAAGAGATATCAGATAGCCAATAGTCAGAAGAACAATCAGTAGATACATAGCCAGTCACCAAGGTGTGCAACAATAACGACCTGAGGGTCCAAAAGAGGCATATCCCACAGTATAAAAACAAGAGGCAACAACCAAGTTAATCAGATTTGGGATCTAGCCTACCATGATGGATTGCTGCCACAAACAGAGCGTTAGCCAATCAAAATATGTCATGCTTGCAATAATATGATCATTCATAGAGTATAAAATATAATCATCCAACAATGCAAAAACGTTAATATCAAAATCTAACAGAACAGATGCGTAAACAGAACAGGGCCCGGCATACCCCTAGAACACGCATATTCAACTCCGTTTCAGTTCCTCGGGCTTGCTGAAAAGCATTAGAGCTCTTTTACTACAGAACATGTCCCGAAGGATACAACAGACCCTAAAGGGTCCACCCCGCATCTGGAAACAGATGGGCATTGTGACTGAGCACAACCTTGGGTACATACCGCATATTATAATCCATAAACTTCCACACAGAATGTACAATCATGTGAAATAACCACAATCTCAATCAACGAGACATAAGAGTATGGATCAACATAATTCAAGATGCATCACCAGATCATGATGGTATAAATATGCTCAAATGTCAGCAGATCAAGATCACAAAAGTTATAAGCAAGCAAGTCAAATTCGAAGTACAGACATGAATAATTGATTACAAATCGATTGGCTTCAACGGAGAATCAAGTTCAATAGGTAGCGATAGAGTACAAATTTTGGCAGCGTAAAAAGATAAATGTGATTGGCTGGGAAATAACCCACATTAAAGCATAAGAGTTACTTACCTCGAAAATAGCTTTCGGCAGCTCTACTAATTTAAGCCTCCAGCTCCTTCCCCTTGGAGGTTCCTATAAATCATAAGTTTAATCGTCATTAACCCATCTCAATTATTCAGGGTTGATGTTACTGTTCGTGATTTAATTTAACTCTCTCGGTATTATTTAATTACACTCTTATGGTTGCCAAGTGTATTACATCGGCCTTCAAAGTATTTTATTTGGGTAAACGGACTCCACCGTTGAGTTCGAAACGTCCAAGAAAATAAATCTAGGCCTTCGCGGCCTTTTTATTTGGCTTCGGGTACTCTTAAGCGCAAAATGGTAATTTCATATTTTAGGTGGCTTAATTTTTTGGAACCCCGGTTGACAAGACGGACCTCACCATTGAGTCCGGAACGTCCGACATAATTAATTTGGACTATATTTTATGTTTATTTGGCCCTGGGTGTCATCACGGGTAATATAGTCATTTACCATTTACGTGTCTGTATTTTTTGGGACTTGGTTTCACAAATCGGACTCCACCGTTGAGTCCGGAATGCCCGAAATAATAAGGATACACTATTTACTTATTAAATTTGGACTCCGTTTGACCATGTAATAACCTAAGGGTAAATTGGTCATTTTTATTAAAATAATTAAATAAATTATTTTATTAATTATTAATTTTCAAGGGCATGAATGAAATAATATTTCAGAACTGGGCCAGAACAGTATTCTCCAAAACTATTGGGGTCAGTTTGCAATTTCCAAAAGATTTAAGCTGAACCAGAGGGTTCAGTTCACATGTAAGTGAACCGGACCGGTCCAATCCGGTTCCAACCGGTTTAAGGAACAGTGATGACGTCATGATGACGTCAGCCTTAGAATTTAAATTTTAAATCAGTTATACCAAAACGACACAGTTTGGTTTAAATGGGTTATCCGCTTCTCGGTCGGGTCGGGGCCGGAACCGTTTATTGACCCGAATGTCACGCCCCGAATTCCAGCGAACCCGAGGCGCGAGTAACAAGACAAAAGAAAATAAAAATGATAAAGAAATAAAGACGATTAAGTATAATTACTTACATTCCATACACTATTCTGATACATACATAAGGTCTGGTCCATTTGTTCACAACATACAAAATAAGATACAATCTCGGGTTTATGCCCTTACACAATATCAAAGCGCCCCTTGGGCCTAACATATTCCCTAATTAGATCATCTCCACGTCTCGTACAGCTGGGGCATCATCTGAAATGTTTGCCCCACTAAAGGGGTCAGCTCAACATGCTGGTACAATATAATGTTAATGCAAGAAACAAAACTAAGGTCGTGGCATGTGCAAGTGTACAGTTATTTCTATATAGCATTCGATATCATGATGGCAGTATATGAACAGTATACAGTATATGATCTGTATGCGTGACACACCCATGCAACTCTATGCCACCCATGTCTCATGATACGGCCCTTCCCCGTTGGCATGAGTACCGCCGACTATGTCTCGCTTCACGGTCCGGAATTCCTCAGGCCCGCAAGTACCTAATGGCCGATTTTGGGTTTTTCACCATAGGATCTGCACCCTCATAATGCAAAGCACCAAGTGCTTAACTCACGCCATGTCCAAGGAACCACACTATGCCAATATGCTCTAATTTCATTATGTCATAACGTAATCTCAATGATGCATCTCATTCATACATAAAGCATGCTTTTAAGCACATATTTCATAATGTCAACAGTTCTCAAAACATATAATTCTCACATTACGTTAACACATGCAATATACACATAATCATCATCCACATCATCATCCAACTTTAGCAAGACAGCGTGAAGCACATAAGCAGGTGAACACTCAAGCAAACATGTGAACAATCAAGGCAGCAAAACAAGTATCCCTAATCTCAGTTCTATTTCTTACTTAGCACAATATATCATACCTGATAATCGACCTTAACCTGGGAAAGTGTACTTGTAGTATGGTAGGATCACTGTGAAAATACCGAAGGTCAGATCACCTTCTCCTTGCCCTTTCGTGTCCCTAAAATCATAACAGGTGACTCAGTTCATTTGTTTCCTGAATGATGCTATTCAACAAATTTTATGTCTTTATTTCATAAGTTTCTATTTTGCTAAATTAGACTCTACTATTGAGTCCGGGACGTCGAAGAAAATAAGTTTAGGTTTTCGTAGAACTCAATTCGGGCACCTGGGTTCAAAAGGGCAAAACAGTCATTTTGCACTTTACACGGGTCCTTACATTTCGTGACCTCTTTTCACAAATTGGACTTCACGGTTGAGTCCGGAATGCTCGAGATAATAAAGTTTCACTATTTGTTTACTAAATTCGGAGTTCGTTTGACCGTGTTCCAATCCAGGGGCATTTTGGTAATTTTAAAGGTTACTACGGGTCTTTTATTTTTTGAGACCCCGTCTCGTAAAACGGACCTCACCATTGGCCTCAGAATGGCCGAGATAGTCAAAATACACTAATGACTTGTCCCATTTGGACTTCGGATTATTTTAGAATATTTAATTAATTTAATTAATATTTTATTAATATTTAATTCTGGAGGGTCAAAACATAATTAGTCAAAGTTTTGTGGTTCAAAATCAGATTTCCTAAAGTTCTAGGGTTCAAATTTAATTTTCAAAAGTTCAGGGTTAAATTCGTAATTTTTCAACTCTTCTTATTCTCAATTCGTATAGCCAAACGGGGTTTAGTCCAGAACAGGGATAGGATATCTCTGTTCCTGTTTCAAATTCAATTTCAATTTCTTACACCCGTAGCCAAACAGTCCCAATTGAGTTTTTAATTTAAAACCTTAGACCGACACGTGGCAGGGGTGGGTCGGTCTTGACCCGACCCGAACCCAGACCCGACCCGAGACCCGAACCCAAACCCGAGTGCACAGTGCCTTCTTCCCCGTTTTTCCGGCGAACCTCCGGTAGGGTTCCGGCGCCTTCTCCGGCGCCGGCGACTGTTTTCCAGCGACTTTTTAGGGTTTTAAAAATGTAGTTCTCTAGGGTTTTTCGCGTAGATTTCATCCCCACCCTCCATTTTCAATTTGGACCAATGGATCATCACGAAATAGGGCTCAAAGGTCCTTGGCCGAATCTCCGGTGAACTGAGTATTTTCAATTTTGCACTCGGTTGTTCACTGTTTTCACTCATTTCTTTTTCATTTCATTTTCTGCACTTATTATAATTAATTCTAGGCTTTTTAAACATGATTTTATGCATAAAATATCAATAGAAATCCGAGCACCCTAAAACCTGTAACTGCTATTTTCTCCCTTGTTTCTACTCCTTTTTGACTGATTCTTTTTGCTATTTGTTCTATATTTTATGCTCTTTAAGTTCATGAAATCAAAGGTAAACGAATCATACTCTAGAGATTAAAACAAAATAACCCACTTACCTTTTGATTTCTGTTTTCCTCTCGGTGGGTTGCTTCCTCCCCCCTTCTGTTCCTCTTGGTCGCTTCTGCTTCTTCCCACTTCAATCATCTCCTTCTATTTTCTTTTCTAATTCAACACACACGTCCGTATGTATGCACAAAACACAACTGACCCTTTCTCTCTCCTCTTTCTCTCTCTATTCCTCTCCACTTGCAGCCATCCTTGACTTGACTTCCTCTCTATTCAGCCACCCAAATTTCCCTACAAAGCCGCTTTGCATTAAATGCAAAGCTGCTCTACATCTATACCTATATATATATATCCACTCATATACACACACTAGACACACACACACTAGGTCGGTTGCACACACACTGCCATATATACATACATATATATTCACATATACATGCACATGCATTATCCTACATATATATACATACATATAATTATTTCACACATATATACATGCTACACATACATACCCCTATGTAACAATAATAATATATACATCATATTAAACTCACATTTTTAATACCAACAATAATAAATAAAAATAATAATAATCATAATAATAACCATGAAAATTTTTATAAATAGAAAAAAAAAAAAAAATTTCAGGTTATTACACCGAATACCCGACCCGTTACTGTTCATCGTCTTTCCCAGGACGGTGAACAGTAACCCTAAAAACAGAAATTTTTAAAGCTAGTTTCGTGGGATTTCAGCCATCGATTCTCACTGCTATTCACTCCAAGGTATTTATGGAAGCTTAACAAACATTTTCTCATCCATTTGAGGCATCAAATCGAGCTCAAGGGTTCTATCCAATAAGGAATAACCGAACCTGCAACTGGTTCGTTAACGGCCATTTCGTTACCATTTTAGTCGTGGCTTGGCTTGTCTTGACCGTCGTGGCATGGGGATTTGATCCCCATTCTAAAAACGTGGAATAGTGGTCTGTTTCAGAGGTTGGGTTCTAAACCCGTGACCTACAACTCGTGATTAAGGGGTCGATTTTGAGCTATTACAGTCTCCTCTCTGGGTTTTTGAGATCCCCTAGGGGTATACTTTAAATCTAGATAACCCAATTTAAGTTTGGTGCAAGCCGATTCAGACCTGCATAATCCGAGGTCCATCCATGGAGGTTGATGCACGGTTTCATGGTTTTAGGCTATTCGGACCTTCCCAACCCTCACAGTATGCATATAGGAGTCCCTAGAGTCGAGATTAATGCATGCATGTAATCTAACAAGCTCCACAATGATCAAAACAGTATAAAAATTTAAAACAAGAAATGAAGCAGTTTTAGAACTTATACCTTCTAACAGTGGTCTTCCCTCTCCTATGGCCTGAATCAGAGCCTCACAGAGCCCCTCAATCTCTCTCTCTCTCTCTCTCTCTCTCTCTTTGTATAACCGAACGAGTAGAGAAATTGTAGGATTGTATTTATGTGTATATATATAAAATATATGTATGATTATTTCTTGCCCTAATCACACTCAACCAAGTATGGCTGACCACACTCCCCACCACGTTTTCTGATTTCTCCCATACCCCTCTCCATACCTATAGGTTTAGGTTAGGTGTGGTAGTTATGATATTTTGATTATATATATATATATGCACATATATATATATACACACACTTACACTTATGTACACGGCTGGCAGATTTCTGCAAGCCTTCTTTTTCTTTCTCTACTTAGGTGCACCTTAATTTGGATGTTTTACTTGTGTATACATATGCCTGCATGCATGCATATGTGCACGCATTATGAGATTAAGCCCCAGGTCACTTGTCCTAACCTGGCACTGGTCACGCGTTTCATTTTTAGGTAAGACAGTGCATATTGATATTCACAAAATATAGCGTTAAACAGCTCCACGTACAATTGACATAGTGTTGCCCGACCCGACTACCTCGATATATGTGCCAATCTAGGTCGGGGTATTACATACAATCTCAAGGTATTTCATTCCAGACAAAAAAACTTCAAAGTAAAACTCCAAATTGAGAGCTAAAATGAAAAACCAAATTCATGTAAATGCCCAAAACTATCAAATTCAACTGTTTATCCAAATTCCACAAAGATTGCAGCAAATTGAAACACGGAGCTAATAATTCAATAATCTAAACCTCAAAACTCAATTATGCCATTATATTTCTATACAAGGTAGAGCATCATAGAAGACAGAATTGAGCTGAAAATTACTGAGCTTGGAGTCGGACAGAGATGAACGAAACCCAAATCGCCAAAAGCTTCGTAGATCTCAAGTTTGCTTCAGATCTTAAGCAAATCAACCCGACCAGTTTTATATCTTTGTAGATCTCAAGCTGAAGTGATGCAACTAGCAAGCAAGTGGAAGAAAAAGAGAGACACGTCACATCCTAAATTCCTAATTCCTAATCCAGGGTGAGTGAACATTAGACCAGTTTCACTGAGAGACAAAAGGTTGATGGTTGGCTGGTTGGAGACCAACAACTATCTCTCTCACTCTCTCTCTCTCTCTCTCTCTCTATATATATATATATATATATATATATATATATATATATCGATGGCTTTGTGTGGAAGCCCGGGGTTATCAGAAAACAGCGACGTTCTTCGTTGCCAGCCACAATAATTTCTTGTGGGCTGATCTTAGGGACGACGACGGGCTGTGCAGGCGGCAATGGCAGGGCTGTGCAGGTGGTTTTGGAGACGGCGATGCAAGAGAGCGAGTGAGAGGGGGGCTGTGCACTGTTTGGGGTTAGGGTTGAGGGGGATTTGGATAGAGACAGAGGATGGAGGAGGAGAAAGGGGGATTTTTTGATAAAATTATAATATTAAAATACAATGGTAAATTAGTAATTTTACTAATTCTGTTAACGGAGTTAAGGAGACAAGACTGACAGGGGGACAGTGTTATTTCAGATAGTATAAGGGAAGTTTCTACAATTGTAAGAAATCTCAGGAAAGATAAGTATAATTATCTCTATAAAATATATTTTGAAAAGGATAGGGTTTAGGAGGGGCTCTCATCGAAAACTCCATAGTGTGTTGAAAACCAACAGGTTCGGGAGGGGGGGTTCTCATCCAAAATTCCATTAATGTGATACAATCTGTAAATCAATATTTAAAAAGCATAAGGGTTCTCATCCAAGTTCCTTGGATTGATACATAATTTCATACTGTGATATAATCTGCAAGTCGAATTTTAATAAAATATTTAAAAAGCATAATTTGGTGATAAATAATGGCTGATTCACTAATTATATTTTAGTGGCAAAAATAAATATATCACAGTTTAATAAATATTTCTTATCAAAAATAAAAAATAAACAAAAATGGGAGACCACCCTTAATTTTTAAAAAATATTAGCAAAATCAAAGATTAAGAAATTAGAAATTCCAAATCTTTGGATGGCCATGATTTTCCTGGCACATAGGAGTTCAGCTCATCATCCGGATTTCATAATTTTATGTGATTTTTGATAATAAATTTTTCATAAAATTAATATATATTAGAATATGAATAAATTACACTAGCCTCCTGACTTGTCTAATAATGACAAATATATTTTTTGAAACAACACTATACTTTCTTATTTTTATTAACAAATTACAAATATATTTTTTTCAGTCCAATTTTTTTTTTTAAATGACAAAAGTGATTCTTTTATTTTTTAATTTTGTATTTTTTTCTTATTTTTAAATAAATATTAATTAAAATCCCTTCTTGATAAAAAGAAATATAAGTTATTTATTTTATAATAAATGAAAAAACTCTTTAAAAAATCGATCAAAATTAAAAAATACAAATATATATAAAAAAAAACAACATAAAAGTGACACTTTTGTCATTTAAAAAAAGAGAGGAGGAAAGGGATTAGAAGGGATGTCATCTTTACATATATGATCTTTACAAATAAACACAACGGCAAATCAAATGAAATAAAATGAAATTAGATATAAAGTAGAGTATATAAAAACATATATGTGAGTGTCTGAGAGGCACGCCTCGGGCGTTATCCTAAAGTCATAGTGTCTCTCTACGTACGGGTACAGCCGGTCACAAATGACTCTAAGATGCAACTCATGAATCTCACAAATAGTGCCAACTATATGCACATCAATAGAATGGCAAGGGTCCGAGTCTCTGATCTAATTGCCCATAAAATCAATACAAAATAATAATAGAGAAAATCATGAGAAAGATAATCCAAAAAATCTGTGTATCTATATATCTATATATATATATATATATATAATATCAAAGCCTAAGAATCTAACTGAAGTTTGAAATAACTTAAGTTTAGAGGAGAAGAGAACAAGACCATTACTTTTGATAACATTAAGAAACGACTGCAAATGTCTCCAATGTTGATCAATAGAATCAGAGAAGATGAGAACATCATCGATATAAACTATGATGTGACTAGAGAAGGGATTGAAGATGTCATTCATGACATTCATATATAAAAGACTCAATTATTTGTTATACGACAATTACAATTAGTCTAATAATTAGTCATAATTAAATTTATTTGTATTAAAATAATACCATTAAAATTTTATTTTATTAAAAATATCTAACAGGTTGCCTGTGCTGCACTCTACGGTTGTGTGTCCAAATTTTGTCATGGAGAGTGTGCTGGAGAGCTTGTTAACATCGGCTGCCTTTGAACCCTTCCCCAAAAACTAAATAAATCAGTCAACCTCTTCTTTGCTGATTGACTCGCTCGAGCTGTTATTTGTGTCCTTTATGTCTTCTGTGTGTTAATGTATTGCTTTGGATCTTTAATTTATGCATGTGTTAGTTTCTATTTGCTTTTCTCTTCTATTTGTATTGATTCAATCGGATTAAAAGTTTGGTGCATAATATCTATATATTTGATACACATTTTCCAAGAATAATACTCTAATCTGATCAAATATCATAATATGTTATATTCATTTAGACTCAAATGAATTGGAATATTTGAATTTATAATTTAGATAAAATAATTCACATTCATCATAGTGAGAACCTAATCAAATTACAGAGAATCGGCATTGTTGAATTTATAAATTTTTCATAGATTCGAACGAAACAAAATAAGAATATTGTTTGATTAAATCACAGCAACCTTGGAGCATAAGAAAAAAAATATAGTTTCTGAAGTAAAGAATCCAAAGGAAAAAGAAAGATAAGACTAGTTTTGAGAATGGCAAAATAATATATTTTATTGAAAAAGAACTCAATCAAACATTAAGTTTTTTTTAACATGGCAAAACTTTGGAAGCCAATACACTTGCACACATGCTCACATGCCCACATATATATATATATATATAGATTATATAAAATCTAATCCTAATAAAATTAGGACTTCTAATCATATTCAAACTAATAATACTATTCCTACTAGGATAAAGACTTCTAGTCTCATTGGGACAAAACATATCAAAATACTACTACTACTAGGACTCAATATAAAGAGTCCTACTACACTATACTAACTTGGTTTAATTGGCTCACATTGCCTCCCTTAAACCAAGTTCTTCAAGCTTCATCATGCCAAGTAATCTCTTCAACTTCAAAAAAGAATTTGTTTTGAGCGGATTTGTAAAAATATTTGCAACTTGTTCTTCAGAATGACAAAAGTCAAGCTGGATCTGCTTGTCATTCAGCAAGTCATGAATGAAATGAAACTTGATATCAATGTGCTTGCTTTTCCCATGAAAAACTGGATTCTTCATCAATGCAATGGCTGACTTGCTATCACAAAATATTATTGTAGTCCATCCTGCTTGTGTTGTAGAACACCAAGCATCCGCCATAACCAAACTACTTGAGTAGTTGTATTCCTTGTTACAATTTTCTCTGCCTTTGTTGTTGAAAGAGCAACAACCTGTTGTTTTTTAGAAGACCAAGAAAATACAATAGAACCAAGATGAAATACATATCTTGAAGTACTCTTTCGCATCTCAGTATCACCTGTCCAATCACTATCTGTATATCCAACAAGTTCCAAGCTGTTAGAGGATGAGTAAAAAATACCATCACTTTGCGTACCTCGAATGTATCGCAAAATCCGTTTAGCAGCTTGCAAGTGAAATTGATGTGGAGTCTCCATAAATCTACTAATCAACCCAACATCAAACATAATATCTAGCCTAATAGAAGTCAAATATCTCAAGCTTCCTACCAACCTTTTAAAGTAGGTTGGATTAACAAGATCACTTGTATCATTTCTCACCAACTTCAACCTCTCTTCAACTGGAGTCAAAATTGGATTGGACTTGTCCATCCTGAACCTTTTCAAAATATCACTGGCATATTTTTTTTTTGTGAAATAAAAATCCCACCATCTATTTGAACAACTTCAATGCCAAGAAAATAAGACATTAGTCTTATATCTGTCACCTCAAAGTGAGATATCATAGCCTCCCTGAATTCTGAAATCAACTTTGGATTATTGCTAATAAATATCAAATCGTCAACATATAAGCAAATAATAAAAATATCACCATATGAATTAGACTTGACATATAAAGTATGCCCATAAGGACATTTCTTAAAACCATGCTCAACAAAATAAGAATCAATGCGTGTATACCACGTTCTAGGCACTTGCTTCAATCCATACAATGCCTTATTCAATCTAAAAACTTTGTTTTCATGCTCTTATATCACATAGCCAGCAGGTTGCTTAACATAAACCTCTTCTTTAAGTACACTATTCAAAAATGCAGATTCAACATCTATTTGAAAAATTTTCCAATTATTTTGAGCAGCAAGAGAAACAAACATATGAACTATATCAAGTCTAAGCAACATGAGCAAACACTTCAAAATAATCAATACCCGGCTTTTGTTTGTAACCCTTAGCCACCAATCTTGCTTTAAAGCGATCTACCTCACCATTGGGCCTTTACTTTGTCTTGTACACCCACTTTATAGCAATGGGTTTCTTACCACTAAGAAGAGTAGTAAGTTGCCATGTGTTGTTCTTCTCAATTGCATGGATCTCATCATCCATGACTTTAATCCAATGATCATCACGAGAGGCTTCTTTAAAAGTCACTGGATCACAATTTGCAAATAAAGCAAAATTCACCAAATCTTCATTAGTTGGCTCATTATCACTACCAACAACATAATCCTGTAAGCGAGTAGGCAAGTGGTGCTGGCGTTGAGGATCCTTAGAGGACTTTACATGAGGAGATGACACATCTGAAGATGGACTATCACTAATATGGGGCTCACTTTGTATTTCAATCTGCTGATCTGTATTATTAAATGTTAAAACTAGGCTGGATCTGATCATTCTGAAACCAATCTCAAACTCCTTGCTCATCAGAAGTCACATCATGACTGATAATCACCTTCTCTGTTATTAGATTATACAACTTGTAGGCCTTTAACAATTGACTATAGCCAATGAAAATATACTTTTCACCTTTATCATCAAGTTTCTTTCTAAGATGATCTAGCACATGAGCATATGCAATGCATTGAGACACTCTTAGGTGTTTAATGATAGGCTTCTATCCACTCCAAGCTTTCCGCGGGGTTTTGTTAGAAACACTTCTAGTAGGGCACATATTCAAAACATAAATAGCACAAGCAACCGCTTCAACCCAAAATCCTTTAGGCAAATTTTTAAATTTCAACATGCATCTAACCATATCTATAACAGTTTTATTCTTT
Organism: Nyssa sinensis; assembly: GCA_008638375.1. Taxonomy (NCBI): domain Eukaryota; kingdom Viridiplantae; phylum Streptophyta; class Magnoliopsida; order Cornales; family Nyssaceae; genus Nyssa; species Nyssa sinensis. The sequence goes on from CM018040.1 coordinate 22,334,929, forward strand.
CTTTCCGCCATTCTGTTTTACTGTGGAGTATATCTAGCAGTCAATTGATGCCTAATACCATGTTTCTCCAAAAAAATCACAAACAAGATACTATGTACCCCTATCAGTTCTCAAAGTTTTAATTTGAAATCCACTTCGCTTTTCAACATAGGCCTAGAATTTTTTAAAAGTATTACAAGCATCAGATTTATGTTGCAAAAAATAAACTCATGCTTTTCTACTAAAATTATCAATGAATGTTATAAAGTACCTACTGCCACCATTAGAATGTAGCTCCACTGAGCACAAATCTGAGTGTATCAACTCCAAAGACCTCTTGGCTCTCTATGAATTTCCTGTAGAAAAAACATCTCTATGTTTCTTTCCCATAACACAAGTTTCACAAACTCGATTTGGGATATCAATAACAGGCAAATCAGAAACTCAATGTTTTCTGGCAAGGAAATTAAGACTACCAAAATTCACATGCCCAAAACGCATATGCCATAACCAACTATTATCATTAATCATAGAACTAAAGTAAGGTAAATTTTCACATTTAATACTCAATGGAAATAAACGATTTGGAGTCATGTTTACTTTTGATATTAGCCCTATATGATCATCATTGATTGTGCAAACTCCATGGTGGATTCGCATATCATAACATCTCTCTGAAAGTTGCCATATACTTAACAAATTTTGTTGCGGACCTGGTACATAAAACACATCTAAAATATACTTGTGAGACCCATTCTTGCTATTCTGCATTTACCCATCACAGGTATCTTTGAATTATTTCCAAACTTTACCGCTGATCGAACAGACTCATCCAAATAAGAAACATGTCTTTCTTACCACACATGTGATTACTACAGCTAGTATCTAAATACCACTTAGTACCATCATTATTATCCACAACATTACAAGCCAGCAAAACAGTCTCTACTTCATTATTACCACCAGGATTATTTTCAGCAACATTAGCTTGATGATCTCTATTATTCGGCCTTTTAGATCTGCAATCAGACTTTTTATGCCCAAACTTGCCACAATTAAAACATTGAATATTTGATTTATGAGATTGTGGATTAGAATTGTTACCATCCCCTCTTCCTTGTATTAGGTTTGTGCTGCCAATTATTATTCTGCCACTGATTGTTATTCTATCACTGATTGCCTCTATCTCTTCCTCCACTAGATCTGTTTTGCCCATTATTGCCTCTGTCTCCTCTATTGTTGTGATTCTGTCCTCTATTCTGGTAGCATTGAAAACGTTGATTAAATCTTGTATTATTCTAAGACTCGCCTTTTTCATTCTTAAAATTTAATTGAGCTTGCAAAGCTTCTTCAACTGAATTTTTTGATCTCTCATTCAAGCGTTGTTTATGAACGATCAACGAACCCTGTAATTCATCTACTGTCATGGACTCCAAGTTAATAGACTCTTCAATAGCAGTCACTTTATATTCAAACCGCAGTGTTAAGCTTTGAAGAATTTTTTCAACTATTTGATGGTTTGCTATTTGTTCACCATTAGTCCTCATCTCATTAACAAGTGCCATGGTTCGCGAAAAATAATCAGAAATAGTTTTCAATTTTTTCATCTGCAACAATTCAAAATTTCTATGCAGTTTTTGTGATCTAGCCTTTTTCACCTTATCAACACCAACATATATTTTTTTAAGAATATCTCATGCTTGTTTCGCAAACTGAATCATGGGTAATTTTACTAAGAAGAGAAATATCTAATACTTGATGAATGCAATTTAAAGTTTTGAAGTGTACTCGCCTTGTTTGCTCATCTGCATCTGTTGCAAGCTCTTCCTTAATGAACTTTGTCATCAAACCTACTTGAATCAAAAAAGGTCATCATCGAACTCTCTCAAATATGAAAATGAGATATATTTTTCATCAAATTTGTAAATCGTACAAATAAGTGAAGACATCCTCATGAACTAAGAAATCAGACTTTGATACCAATTGTTGAATCTATAAATTTTTCGTAGATCCAAACAAAACAAAACAAGAATATTGTTTGATTAAATCACAGCAACCTTGGAGCATAGGAAAAAAAATATAGTTTTTAAAGTAAAGAATCAAAAGGAAAAAGAAAGATAAGACTAGTTTTGAGAATGGCAAAATAATAAATTTTATTGAAAAAGAACTCAATCAAGCATCAAGTTTTTTTTAACATGGCAGAACTTTGGAGGCCAATACACTTGCACACAGGCTCATAGTAGCCACATATATATAGAGATTATATAAAATCTAATTCTAATAGGACTTCTAATCCTATTCAAATTAATAATACTACTCTCACTAGGATAAAGACTCCTAGTTCTATTGAAATAAAACATATCAAAATACTACTATTACTAGGACTCAATATTAAGAATCCTATTATACTATACTAACTTGGTTTAATTGGCTCATAGGCTTTCTCCTTGTTACTAATCTTACAAGAAAGGTCTTATCTAGGCTTGGTAAAATGAACAAGTTTGAACAGATCATAAATGAATTGGATGAAAATGGATTGTACCTATATTTAATTTACAATTAAATCGGTCAAATGGGTTAGGACAAATATGGTTGGGTCAACTCAAATTTGACCTTTTTTAAAAAAAAAATTGTCAACATTTTTTTAAATGAGAATTTTATTATAATTAGGGTAAATTACATTGACCTCTTTTGAGATTTATGACAATTATACTGACCTTTCTTGAAGTTTCTGAAATTACATTAACCTTTCCTACTTTACATAATAATATACAGATATTCCATTTCAGTCAAATTTTTTCTCCAAATGATAAAAATGTCTATTTTATTTATTTAGTTTTATATTTTTTAATTTGACCAATTTTTTCTAACATTTTTAAATATTTTATTATTATTTTATATAAAATAAATTTGAGGTAAATAACTTGTTTTTATTTTATATAAAAATAAATTTAAGATTTTTATTAATATTTATTTAAAAATGAAAAAAAATAGTTAAAATTTAAAATTTTGAAAAAAAAATATGAAAATGATAGTTTTGTTATTTTGAAGAAAAAAAAATTGACTAGAAAGAAATATCTGTATATTATTATGTAAAGTAGGAAAAGTTAGTGTAATTGTCAAAAAGGTCAAGGAATGTCGGTATAATTTATCCTTAAAATTAATGAAACTCTATTAAAAGTTTTTTTTTTTAAAAGGAAGCACTCTTCACTGGAATGTTGATACTTTCTAATCGAAAAAATGTTTCTTCAAGTTTTTTGTTTTTTTAAATAAAATGTTTGTTGAATTTTTCTCTTTCAATGAAAAAAATACGGTCAGAAATGTTACGATCAGTTGCAAAAAAAAAAAAAATTCATATTCTAACTAACACGTATAATGTATCTACATAAATAATCATGCATAACTTATACGTATCAATTAAATCACAAATTTTCGTCCTCCATACCTAAGCATTTTTACTGTAGCATTTCTCAACTTTTGATCTTTTCGTACAATACTATTTTTTTTCTCTTTTCTTGATTTCGATTATTGGAGTTCAGTTAAATTTTTTTTGGGACAAAAGGCCAACCTTCATTTAATTATTTACAGGTCTTCACGTGGATCAACGAACCGATGGGTACTTCAAGCGAGTTGTGCCCGAGAGATGGGTATCCGAGAGTACCCATGCCTTGACCCATTTTCAACTCATATTTTATTTATTTTTAAGTCATAAATTAATAAATTTATTTCGCTGAACCCATATTTCTAATTAATTAATCAAAATCCATTTAATTATGGACAGATTGAATGAGTTGAGTATGACTTTGCCACCCTCTAATATTACCAAAAGAAAAAATCTTACAAGGAAAGAGGGAGCGGGGAGGGGGGTGGTTGTCTTATTGAGCAGTCGGAATATGTTGCCATAGTTTCTCCTCTTTTTCTCTTGTTTCGGTTTTGTGCTACCTGATGTTTGGTTTCTTGACTTTTTGTTTGATGCCAATCTAAAAAGGTAATAAAATAAAATAAAAAAATGTTGGGGGACAAGTACCATAAAGGAACTGAGATCCCATTCAAAGTAAATATTTGATTTTACTAAAACACAAAAAGATCTCATCAACAATGCATGCATTACTAATACAGTGATGTATGAGAATGTTTTGTAAACTTGAGGATAGATCGTCGAGATTTTCTGTATCGAGATACATTCTCTAAGGTTAAGGACAATGTCTTTGATAAGGATGCTCTTCTCAATTCTGTATTTCGACTTCTATTACACACTTTTTCCAACACAAGCAAAGCAAAAAATTGCTTATATTTATTGGTCAAAATTCAACCATGATTTCGAATGGAAAATGCATGTCCATCATCAGTTACAAACCACTAGGGTCTGACCGATTCCCAAATTGCTGTCATATATTTAATCCAAATCCTGAAAACCTACCTTTAGATTCAAAGTTTTGGCTATATCTGCTTAGCAAACGAAGCATTTTATTTTTAGTCCTTTTCCGTTAACTCCCGGTAGGTTTCAATTCCAAGCTAGCGTCGATGTTTTAAATTCTTAATAACTCCCTTCCTTTGTCCCTACGGAGACTTAAACCATGCTAATTTTCTTTGAAAATGCACCACTACCCGCTTTGCCAGTAAATGTAACTCTTAAACTGTAGGAATGTTGTGCTATAGCAGTCAACTACAAGAGCAAAACGTGCAATTTTCCTTCTAAATTAATAAATATTCATCTCATTACACGGAAAATCAATCTAAACATATGAATTTCCATTCCACCAAACTAGAGGGAAACCCACAAGGGGAAATGGGAAACTCGCCTCAAAATGAAGAACCCACCACCACCATAGGGGAACTCATGTTGCAAATACATTCTAAAAGGGGGGGAAAAGAAGAGACTAAAAACAAAGTTGGTTTCTTGCGTTCCTCTACCGCCTTCTCCAACTTTTTAAGATGATTGGCTGAAAGGCTCAAGCCATCTAGACATATCTTTGCATCATCAAGTTCTTGAATTGTACAATCTAACTTCCTCTGAGTCTCTCCAAGTGCCAAGCTCTCCTTTTGATGACGAGATCTCAAATCTACTAATTGAGCCTCACTTTGTTCAATCTCATGCTTAATACTCTCCAAGCCACTCTTGGACTCCAAAACACAAGCATTAAGGTTACTTTGTTCTTCAATAAGTGATTCTACACGCGAACGAGCCTCTTCAAAGCCAGCACTAAAACCTATGCTTTGATAACGTTGTGCCAAGGCTAACTCATAAGACATGACAACATAGTTTTTAATAGCCTCACGAACTGCAACAACATTTATTGGACTATTTGCAAGAAATTTTAGAAACGCATTTGCTACTTGAACCATAGCCAGTAGGATCCAATGGATCCATTAACAATAACTGAGATGCTAAAGTGGTTTGAACACCTCGAGCTGCTGAAACAAGTGACTCCATCATAACAGAGGACCTTGGAAGATCACCCACTGGTAAAGGTGTATACAGCTCAGAAATGATGACATCGATAGATTGTTGAGGAGTTTCTTCAGGTTTTCCTCTAGCTGTCTGTTTTAAGTGTTCTCCAGCATTACAACTCACTGAGATTATAGGAGGATTAAGATGTGATAAAGCACTATCACTCAAAGATAAGTTATCAGCAACCCCTAAAACCTTATGAGTACTAACAGAAGGATCTACCACTGTAAGATCTTGGATTCCTGCATAAGTAAAAAAAATGTGCTGTTAAAACATGATAACAATTATAAATATGATGAAGTAAAGAAAGAAAAGAAATAATAGAAAAATAAAATAACAAGTTATGAAAAGCTTTGATATTTCCTGCAAGTCTCTAAAGAAAGCTTCAAAGCAGTTAACATAATTAATGATTGGTTCCCATTTCTTTGGGCTAATCGGAGGTGTATTCCATATAAAAATAATAAACACTATCATCAAAATTATTAGGGGAATTTATTTGACATAAATTTTAGGCTCCGAAAAAAAATTTATATAATAGGGGGCCAATTAATGAGAAGAAGTAGTCATAGCTTGCTTAGGAGCCAGCAAAACATGCAGCGTTTACAGGATTACCTTGATAAGAAACCTGTGAAATAGGGGTTCCAGAACTCTCTTTTCCTCTACTAGCCCCTCTTCTAATTCTCTTTGTGCCCTTACCAGACCCAACACCCCCTTTTGCTGTGCCAGCCCCTTTTCTAATTCTCTTTGAACCCTTACCAACATCTGGCAGAACATAGAGCTCCTTGTGACTTGATACACTACTTCCAAGCAATTGACCCCCCATCTCAGCCTGTCCATCACTTAATAGTGTCTTGCAGATAGGTGACATGTTCTCTTCTCCCTGATATTCAGATGGTTTAGAGCCTGGTGAATTTTGTTGGGATCTTACAGCACCGGGAAGTGAACTTGTAGTAAGATAAGTAGGAATACATGCGCTTTCCACACCTTGGGCAGATTTAATCACAAGCTTTGTCTTAGTGAGGGAGCAATTATTACCTTTTTCCTCGCAATATGGCCACTGAAGGATCCCGCACTGCCTACAGATGCGCTTCAACGTAGCTATGCTAACTGAACCATGAAGAATCTAGATAAGGAAATTGCATTTATATAGCTACTGCAAAAGAATAACTTAGCATGTCTTGAAAAAGAATTAGCATGTCAGAAAAACAAAGGCGGGAATATAAACAACACTTTTTCAATATAGAAGCATGAAACAATTTTTTTGAATGTCGAAGCTTACCACCAAGTTTCTTTGCAGCATATTTGCGTGTTGTATCAAATAGTGGCTCAAGATCCGGTAAAGTAATTGGTTTTTGTTTTATACTACATTTTTTCTCTGATTTCTTTCTTGTATTTGTTTTCTTTGAATGAGTAATAGCAGTACAACTCTGACTTGTCCTAGCAACATTCCCTCCATTGCTTGTAAAATCAAAATCCACCATTAACGGACGTTCTGATGAATCAAGCTGCACCATCTCTCCCCACTCATTAGGGCTTCATGCCCAGGTGGAGACAGCACAATGTCATAGTGGCATACTTTGAACACCCAAATCAAGTGTTCCATCCATAGATGGACTGATAATGTCAGCAGATCTTTCCTCTTCTACTGGTAGAAGACTTGCCTTCATATCAAAGATTGGCAAAATAAAGACCGGTGATATTTACTTGAACATTAAAAATGATAAAATGCAAATCCTTTGATGAATCACGTACATATTTTTTTATGGGTCGAGTATATACAAAAAAAAGGAGGACCAACACAATAATTAAAGCCTAAAATCCCCTAAAAAAATCGACAAAAGAACTTACATACACCTCCTTTACCCAAAAATGAAGTAAATACAAAAAATAATTCTTCAAACCACTAAGGGATAATTCCTTTCCCTCAAATTTTTCTCTCTACAAGCACCATAATAAACATAAAAGAGCCATACGTCAAACCTTGCTCATATCCCTCCACACCTTACACCCTTCCCAGCTAGCTAAAAACTCTTTGACCATGGTAGGCAACCCAACAAAAACCAAAGAGAGATTTGATAAGATTCCACAAATCCCCTGCCACCATATAATGGAGGAGGATGCAATTGACCATTTCATTCTCCTCTTTGCAGAGAGCACACCTGCTCACCAAAAGAAAGCTCACTCTCTCTAAATTTTCTACAGTTCAAATCGCCTCCCAAGTTGCTGTACACATAAAAAAAAAGTAACCTTGGAGGAGATTTTTGAAGCTTTAAACCATCTTCCACGGAAAGTCCCTCCCTTCCCTTTCAACCAAGGCACCATAGAAAGTGCAGACAGTGAAGATCCTTGAGCTATTCAAGGTCCACACCATCATATCTTCCATCTCCCCTAAAACAACTTAGGATATTTGACAAGCGCCTTGTATCCTCCACCTCCAAATCATGGAGATTTCTCCTAAAGCAAGGAGACGACCCTAGGTTCTCCCCCTGCCCACCCAAAAAAAAAAAAAAAATTATGCTGAAGCATAGGTAATTCTAGTGACTAATAATACCAGTCCGACTTATATCTGAGCCCTTGTACACATAAAGTGAAGTCCATTATCATCTTAATTACGCTGAAAGTTTTACCAACCAAAAAGAAAAAGGAAGTTTTTTCCAAATAATTCTGCCATTTAATCATAACTTTTTCATGAATAGATATGACTGCCCCCACCATTAAGTGGGTTATTGACCTCAGTCACTTTGTAAAATAGTTATTTAACTAAAGAAAAAGCACAACCAGAATTACTAATTTAAAAAGAAATTGTTTCAATATTTTAAAATTTAGAGAAGTGTTAAATTATGTTAGAATGTATTAAAAATTTAAAATATTTAACGGCAGGCAATCTAGTACCTTATTATGAGTACTAAATCGCATTAACTTAGTACCAGAGCCTTCAATCAAGTCCAGAGGTTGTTTTTTAAAGTTGAGAATCACCCAGGAAGGTTGTTGCTACTGATGATGTCACGCTGATGTCATCCCCGAATATTGCTGAAATTTACATGGATCAATTCTTCTCTTTAAGCTGAGTATTGTGGAATTTTTTACAGCTTGATGCGTTTTTCGAATTTTCAAAACTTTCAGAAAAATAAGGGCTGATTTTTCAATCCGAGATTTGGAAAGTTAGTTTTTTGGTTTGATCTCATAGTGATTGGTGCATCTAGTTTATGTGTACCCAAATCACTATTCAATCCCATTTTTTTCTTTTTTCTTTTTTAGGCTTGTTCAGTGCATTATAGAGATTGATGAGATAATATTTGCACTAGTATGGGGTATTTAATTAATTTTCTAAATTTTCAGGCTCATTTTGCCATATTAGTTGACACAAAAACCAGAGAATTGAAAGAGGAGAGAAATATTGATTTTTATTCCACTATGTTTAGCTTCGTACAATTACATATGTTTAAATAGTAGTATTCTACTACCTATGATAGGAAAGTAATAAATCAAATCACAATTACAACAAAATCAGATCACATAACCAAATAAAATCAGATCACGTAATTTCCCATTATTGTATATTCCCCAATATTCATGCATATTCTTCAACACTCCCCCTCAAGCTGATGCAAAAATGTCTCGTATGCCCACTGCTTGCTTAAGGCTGAATGGTAAACACTACTAGACACTCCCTTTGTCAAAATATCCAGAAGTTGTTCTCTTGTCTTCACTTATGGTGTGCAAATTATGCCTTCACGAAGTTTTTCTTTAATAAAGCGTTAGTCAATCTCAACATGCTTGGTTCGATCACGCTGGACAGGATTATGAACAATATTAATTACAGCTTTATTGTCACAATACGAATCATTGGAATCAAACCCAAGTTCTTTCGAGTGTATCTTCAACCATAACATTTCACACACTCCATGAGCCATGGCTCTAAATTCCGCTTTCGCAGTGGATCTGGCAACCATTGATTGTTTCTTACTATGCCATGTAACTAAGTTACCTCCCACTAGTGTGCAAGAACCTGAAGTGGATTACCGATCCATTATAGATCCAACCCAATCTACATCTGTATAAGATTCTATTTACAAGTGATCATGTTTAGAAAATAATGATCCCTTACCTGGTGAGGATTTTAAGTAGCGAAGGATTCAACAAACTGCTTCCATATGAGATTATCATGGTGAATGAATAAATTGACTCACCACAATAACAACATATACAATGTCAGGACGAGTGTGAGATAAGTAGATCAACTGTCCAACCAGTCGTTGATATCTACCTTTATCCACTAAAGGACTGTCATTACTTTCTCCCAACTTAACATTCACCTCCACTGGATTATCATTAATCATATAATAGGTTCTTCTAATCTTTTTTAAACTAAGAATAAGGTTAGGGTACCAGATGGCTCTTTGTCATCTATTTTTGGTAAATGATTTGTTATTTGTTCTTCCACTGTCTCTTTTTTGTCTTGTCGCCAATTTTTCTACAGACTTCCTCTCTGTTGGTTGTATTACTAAATCCTTAAATTGTTTAGTAACTTTTTTTCCCTCTCATTGTGTTTTTCATGATTTGGAGACACGGAGAATGATTGTTAGTACTAGGGAACATAGTGGTTTGTATCTACTAGAAACTATACCTTCTTCTTCAGTACAAGACTTGTCTAAAATGTGAACTTGCTAAGAATAAACAAAGTTCTAGTAATAATAATAAGAGCACTAATCCTTTTGCAATTATTCATTCTAATGTAAGGGGGCCTTTTTAAGTTACTTCTCTTTTCTAAGTATGGATAATTTGTTACTTTTATTGAAGGTTACTTTCATGTCACATGGGTGTATCTCCTACGAACAAGAGAAGTTTTCTCTTGTTTCCACTAGTGTAGTTAAAAGCAAAGGTGCCCTTAAGGCTCCAATGTCCCACATTACCCAAAAATGAGGTGACAAAAAAGTGCTAAGCAGAGTGAAGTAAGATACTAACTTATAAAAAATAATCAAAAAAATATATTCGATATAAAAAATTAACTCATTTATAAGTTAAATAATATTTTTAGTTATAATAATTATAAGGTAATGTGTTCAATATTATCTGATCCGAAATGCTCTTCAATAAATAGTCGTGATGGTACTTAGGCGTGCAAGAGTTGGATGGGCTCACATATAATGTCAAACATTAATTCCTTAGATGTAATGTGTGTGTGTGTGTGTGTGTGTGTGAACGATCAGACGATTATAAGGAAGCAAGGGTTCCTTGTAGGCTCTCCTTGCCTCAAAGAACGATAACTTTTAATATACAGCAACTGGCAAGCTGAGCAAAAAAATGTATTTCATTAAGAACATGAAAGTACCTTAACTGAGTAAGTAATTGATACAACCTATGGATACGAGTACAAAGGATTGTAGTTACAAGTTGTGTGATGGTGGTGGTGAGTACATAGAGTGAAAATAGAAGAGGGAAGTGAATTTAAGTTATTGTTACTCCTAAAGTATTCTAGGTTAAGCTAGGCTAAATTAGGATAAATTTTACATTGAGCTAGATTTGAATGTTGAATGACACGGGACCCTTCTCCATCTTCAATTCTTTATTTATAGGTTTTTATGGGTGGTGGTTTTCCCTTATTCACATTATCTGTTAAACTGCTATATTCCCCACTTTGAGCCTCATGTCATAGTGGACTTCCACGTTTGCTTGCACATCGTCTATGATTTTCGCGTACTCCACGTTCAGAAAGGACAAGCTCTCAGCCTATTGCTCCATGTTGTTGCCATTTGTCCCATGTCTACATCCTCTGGACATGTCAATTATATGTTAATGAGGCATTGGCTTTAGTTGACACGTCTTATGCTCAAGAATGGATGGATTAGCCACTTTGACATATGGCCATAACCTTGAGTATTTCATTGCCCATGACCATAAAGTTAGTAATCTTCTACCTTCCAATTAATGCATGTCCACGCCAAGGTTAAGTAGATATCCAAGTCTCTCTCCTTAGAGTGCCTATCATCTATCAGATTGGCCGTTACTTTATCACTCCCATGATCTAGGGATTCATACTCCCTTTTCGCCTATATTAACAAGTGAAGGTCATTAATCCCAATGGGCTCACTCCAACACTTGGGAAAATCATCAAAATCTAAACCCAATGTCACTTTAGTCACGAGGCCTTGTCTATGTGCCATCCAATCAACGTATGAGCATTGGGTAGGGTCATCCTAGTCTTACTTTTCAAAGATATGATGTGTCTTTACAGTAACCCCACTTCAATTGGGATCTCTTCAAATTCCCTACCCTTACATTTCCGCTATCAAGACGCCAACCCTTGGCTTATCTCATTCAATGTCCACTCCAAGTTCCCAAAAACTCCATCATTAATTTTGAATTTTGAGCCCAACTTAATTTAAACTTTCCTTCGCACTTCTAGATACTCTGCACTTCCTTTCTTCTCAAGGCTTCTGCATTCCTTTCTTTACTCAATTACTCATCAATGGCTCCCAAAAGTTTTGATGTTGCCATGGCCTCCCAAGTTAAGGACTTCGTTTCCTCTTCCGATCATCAACCACAAGTCCCTTCCCTCGAATCGCAGCCCCGTCCCACTGGTTTCCCCACTCCTCATACCTCCGTCCCCAAATAGTGGGGGTGAACCGCAGTATTTCCCCTCCCCCGACCCACTAAACTCACCCTTAGCCTTTCTTAATAGATTCCTACTGTGTGTGGCCTCTCATGGTATTGCTAAAGACTTTACTGACCTAGCCATTGCATTAGCTGATGAACATCTCATCGCCCTTGCTCCTTTAGTTCTTGCACATTTGTACAAGGGCATGAGAGATTTGGTTTGCTCATATTTACGTCTTAGGGGTGCCTATTTTGGCCCCTCCAACTCTAGTTAGTTGCTTACTTTCTAGAATTCAATCATCCTCCATCCCCTTCACCCTCTGCTCATTATTATAAAGAAATCCTGGCCAAGGCCCAGGTTTGGTCCTTTTTCAAGGATTGCTTCTCTTTCGTTTTGATTGCACCTTTAGGGTGCCCTGAGTCTTTCTTCCTTTTTCCTAGAGAGAATTTGGCCCTAATGCTATTATTCAGGTTAATTCTGAACTCTTTAACGTGTGGTCCAATTTCCTACTCTCCCGAGATTTTCACTTCAATCCCCGGTCGAGGTTGTCAAATTGTAAGGTAAGGGTTGAGTTTTATAATGTTGCCCAATCCGCCCATCAATTCGAGCTACATCAACTTGTTCCCCTTCCACTTTACAATTCATATAATCATGTGTTGTTTTATACTCTCTTGATCGTCTTGCCCAAGTCAATCAACAATTTCAAAAACTGCAAGAGTCCTTCCATTGTCACCATTTCCAAGAAGCCCCCAATTAATCTCCCCAATTCAAGTCTTGGTGGAGTACCTACATTAATCACACCAGGATGAACGGTACGATTTCCACATTGGCCCATCTTTCACCCTCTTTCATTCATTTGGTAGCATGCTTAGTACTCCCTTTACTCTTCTTGGGTTTGCACCCAAACCCCAGGGAACAAAAAGAAAACCTCCACCCCTTAAAGTCTATGCCATGTTAAATTGCTCAGATGTTCTCTTTAGGTCTTAAACTAACTTTTCTTTTATAGAATCTTACAAGATTAAGTAAACTTCCAACCCTGTGATCGTTGGAGGTTCTAAAGGGGGTGATAATGATGCTCCTCCAGCCCTTCCCCCAAGTGGTCTTAGATGCTCAGGGCATCTTCTTTCCAAAGTAGCCACATCCTTATCTGCTCTAACCCCATAGTAAGGGTTTAATGCCTCTTTTCTCTTTTCAAGGTTTAACTTCTCCTTCTCTTTCTCCTTCTCTTAGCCTGAGTCCAAGACTGTATGTAACCCCTAGAGCTTCCTCTAACCAGGCCGCATTAGATTCGACTTCATCTCCACATCATGTGCCTCCGGCACCAACTCCTTAGGCCATGGACACTTCTCTTCCTTCTTTTGCCACCTATATTTAGTCAGTTGAGGTAACCTTTCTTTGAGCCTTTTTCTTAGTTATAATTTATGCTACTAACAAACCTACCATTTCCTAGGAACCTCTAAAGTTCCCCAAGGAAATCATCCAGGACCTCTCCCTAGTTTTCATACTATTGATGTTGCAAAGCCTGCCCCAACTCCGCCGGCCTCTAAGCACACCAACTATACTAGCACCGAAGTCCAAGAGGTCATAGATTTTCGGACAGGGTTATTAGACTTAGAACTGTCACAATTAGTCATTCCTATTGATTGGCTCCAAACTTGTTGCTCTATTGGAAGCTCATACTTTATTCGTTGAAGCTTCCAATGACTTTCAATGCACCAACCATTTGATCCCTATTCTCATCAACAACTTCAGGATAGCTAATGAGCAAACCAACTCCCTTAGGTGTCAACTAGAAGAGCTCGACCATCATGTGGTGGATACCGAAGAGAGGAGGGATCAATATGAGAGTGTGAAGGCTTGAAATTCATCACTGGTTGAAGAAGACCACCATTTGGCGGAGGAGATCGCCCTTCTTAGCAATCATCGGCATGCTAAATGAGAAGAAGCTAACAAGCTTCGTCAAGAACTCCAAAGCATATTCCAAATCTGGCTAGTTTAAGAGAAAGTATGCTTAAAAAGGTGACCAAAGCTAAAATATGGGCGCAAAAAAGTTCTTGCAATATTGCCATCTAGGTCCAATCTAGAACCATTTGGGATGACCTCCGTCAAAAGCTGGTCGAGCAGGATCTTCTCTAAATCATTCCTTTTAAAATTTTAATTCAAACAATTTCTTTTTGCATAATAATTATGGCATATTTTTTGGTCCGTTGAACTTGCTTAATTTTATTATGAATGCCATATTTCCTTTTATACATGAGCATTACTCAAGCATAGGTATGTTAATACTATTATTTGGTTTTTCCCAACTAATTTCTCCCTAACCAACCCAGTTGGACCCTCTGTTGGTGAGTAGTCCTCCCAAATTTTCCTCGGACATAACCTATGGTCATGATTTATTTTAGACAATTTTAAATCATTGGGTTGATGGGTTGGCATATCAATCGTGGGAAGGAAGGGTTATTTATCGTTTTCTCTAGTTCCTTACCTTTCCTTTTTCTTTCCCTTCCCTCAAGAGAGGTGATTTACTTAGGAGTGGAATGTTGGGCCATTTGACTGCTTGGAGAGATTCTTGGTGGAATCGTCCATTATGTCTTTTTGCCCCCCAGCCTTTGAAACTGGACATACCACTAATTAATGGTTCACTTCTCCTCCTTTCAACAAGTTGTAGCTGGCTTTTGGTAAGGCGTTCCACTCCACAAAATCCTTGGTTCATTGGCGCCCCAAAACTCTGCCCATTCCAACAATTGGCCATTGTAGCCATTTCCATACATCTCTATGTGATCAAATTACGCCTTACAAGGTCCAAGTGGTGAATCTTCTTCTCTACTTGGTCCATCAACGCGTCATAACATGCCTTTCCATACTGAACAATGGTCTGCACACAATGGGCATAAGTTTCCCTTGGGATACTATTTATCATAACTTCACAAACTTGGTGGTCCTCACTATCCAGGCGCCTTATCTCATCATCCAAATCAGCCATCTCTTCTTCTAGCTAATGTATATGATAAATAGTGGATTGTGGCCAAAACATCCACTCCATTTTTGTATGGAGCCACCCTTGGGTCCCACTGGGCGTGCCAAAAATATGTTTGGCCTTAACTTCTCTTCAATAAATAGTTGTGATCATATGTGGGCGTGCCAAAGCTAGAAGGGCTGACATATAATACCAAACATTGACCTTGAAATGGTGGGTGTGTGTGTGTGAAGGATTAGGTGATTGTAAGAAAGTAGAAATCTCCCTGCACATTGTTGCTCGTCCGAACGAAGGATGAACAAAGAATTGTATTTCATTAAGAACATGAAAGTACCTTGTCTGAGCAAGTAATTAATATGACCTATGAATGTAAGTACAAAGGATTGTAGTTACAGGTTGTGTGATGGTGTGGTGGTGCGTACAAAGAGTGAGTAAGAATAGGGAAGTTAAATTACTTCTACTCCTTAGGTATGTTAGGCTAGGCTACACTATGATAAATGCTAGGCTGAGCTAGGTTTGAATATTGATTTACGTAGGGTTCCTTCTCCATCTTTAATTCTTGTATTTAATATGCCTTTGTGGGCAGCGGTGGTTTTCCCTTGTTTCGCACATTCTTCATCAAACCTCTATATTCCCCACTTTTGAGCATCATGTCATAATGGACTTCCACATTTGCTTACACGTTGTCCATGATTTTCATGTCCTCCATGCTTTGAGGAATTGTTCTTAGCTTACTGCTACATTTTTCCCATATCTCCATCCTCTAGATGTGTTGTTATATATTAACAAGGCACTTGCTTTAGTTGACACATGTCCAATGTTCTAGAATGTCCATGACCATAGATTTAGTAATCTTCTACCTTCCAATTAATAGGTGTCCGGTGTCCCCATGTTTCAACGTCCACATCACCATGGCCTTTAGTCATCTACCTAGGTTAAGTAGACATCCAAGTGACTCATCTTTCTACCTTGGTCTCATCCAAGATATTAAAGGTGAGTATTTCAATGGCACAAAAAATGTGTATCTCGTAGGCAAACTCTTGCTTAAGTCTCATAAAAGACAATATATTTCCTCAACAACACATACCAACATACAATTGGCCCTCTAATAATTAATATTCACTGCTTAATAATCTCTAATAATTAATAATTTTATAAGGAATCAACTTACTTCCATGTTAAATAATTAATAATTCTATTATCTAATTAATATTTTAAGAAAATATTTTACAATGTTAAAAATTTAGAACAAAAATATGTATATATGCATATTTAATATATAAAAACTATGGGTAAATTACATTTACCTTCTATGAAGTTTCTGACAATTAAAAATATCACCCCTCTAGGTTTTGAAATTACATTGCACTCCCTGTCAAACATGTCGGATTGACAGAAGCTTTAAAAAAACACATTTACCCTCACAATTAAATATTTACATATTTTGTCAATACTGAACAAAACAAATCATCAATTACATATATATATATATATATATATATATATATATTCTCTGTAAAACCTCAAAATTAACAGAGGAAGGTCATGAAAGGCATACAGGTTTTAATCGGAGAAAATCTTGGCAACAAACAACAAATCCCATAAAAATCTCATCGGTCCTACCTTCACCGTTCAGCAGCTCAGAAATACAGAACCTATGGCTCAACAATCAGCATGGCTTTGCTGCTTTGCAAGTCCGATTCTAGACCTCTCTTAATTGTGAACCTTTTTGAAACCCTATCTTCTGCCACCACTGCCAACCTTGAACCATGGAGACTGCTTCTCCCACTTAATCATCATCAATTTTCTGATCATCTTTTTCCAAATCTTAAAATGCCCCTTCCATTCCCTCTCCTCAGAAACACATTCGTCACTACAAAATTGTATAATCAAATTCAATTTTTGAAATTAATGAATATGTAAGCCAATTCGATCATTTGATTTCATAAATGCTAGTTCCATTCAAATGAGAAAGCTCAAAGTGAAGAATCAATGGGATGTTGTCATTGCCACCACCACCAATTTGTTGAAGTCACGCAAGCAAACCTCATATTCAAAAGTCACTCTTGCTTTGGGCTCAGCTCTATGGGAGAACTCTCTCTTTCTCCCTTGAATATTGTAAAATGAGCAGAGAGTGCTATATGTATTTGTATACCTGTGTGTATAGCCACAGACCCGCTTTCTTCCAATCCTGACCACCAACCGCCGTGTAAAAACAACTGCTAAAACCTCCAATTAATAGCAACAAACTTTTTCCATCAATTTTTTATACATGTCCCACTCCCACCATCCAAAGTTGATTGCTAGAATCGATAATGCTACCTGGGGTACATAAAAACTTCATTTGTAAAATTATAATTTTTGTTACATATATACATAATGGTGTTGTATTATGATAATGGTAATAATGGTAAGAGCCCTCCGCAAGCTTTGTACTTGCAAGGTTTAATAATTACTAATTCACTCTTTTTTCCTCTCCTCTATGATTTGATTAATGTTCGGATTCTGAAATTATGCTTCCGAATTCTCAATTCAATTTTTCCAATGGATTATCATTTCAATTCTTCAAACTTCTATATATATATATATATATATATATATATAGAGAGAGAGAGAGAGAGAGAGAGAGAGGTTGGATTTTAAGAACTCACCCATGTTCTTCCTAACCCATTAGTGTACTAAGGCCATTATTGTCATTTTATATTGTCCTTGTGAGGGAAACATTACCCTTTCAATAATGAGAAGGGTAAAAGTGGTATTTAAAAATTTTATATTAGTTAAGCCATCAATTTTTGTCTGAGTCATTCATGGCTCTTGGCGGTTAGGGGAGATCGTTCCCGACATTAGAGTAGAAGGGGGCAATGTAATTTCAAAAATTAGTTGTCAAAAATCTTAGGAGATGTTAATATAATTTACCTAAAATTATTAATAACATTAATTTTTTAATAATAGAAACTGAGATTAATAACTTTTTAATAACTTAAATTAAATAGAATACATGTTTTTTTGTGAAATAAGTTTATCACCCGTGAAAATATGCATGCTTATCTTATTTTTATACTAAAATCATACGCTTGTACAGAAACCAACTTCACAGAATAATTAATAATTTTATTACTTAATAATTTTTATACATTATATACATATTTGATATATAAAAATCTATTAATAACATTAATTATTTAATAGTAAAAATGGGGTTTAAGATTTTGCTTATAACTTAAATAAAATTATATACATAATTTTTTTTGTGAAACAAGTTCATAAGCTTCAACATATGCATGTAAGTCTTAATTTATACTAAAATTCATATAAAGGCAAGCCTTGTGCACAAATTTTATAGTAATACATGATGTGGGGAAGATTAGACATATGCAGCCTCATTGCGCATTGGGAGAAGTTGTTGCAGTAATTTTAATTTGAACTAGTAACATTCGTATCATAATAAATGAAAAATCATTTCTATTTTTTGATAAATTCTTTTGCTGAATCGAATCCATTTTCTATTTTGGAACGAACAAAGAGCAATAAGTAGGATCATTAATTGCACAGGATATCTCGAATGGAAAGAGAAAAAGCAACAGTATAGAGAATAATAATGATAATAATAAAAAGGCCAAAGTTAACCAGAATAGACAAAATGACCGCATAATCTAAATTTGACAAGATTCAAACCAGGTTGACGAATCTCAATGTACGGCGGAATGGAACTATGCGGTCGGGCTTGAGCGACGGATCTATGGGGCTGGGCTTGAAGTTGGGGTGTCTGCAGAAAAAAACTTTGGTGGGGAACCTCCGATATAACGGGATACCCCAGCGAATTCCACAGTGGAGATGAGATCAATTGACCGCTGGTGGGGCCGCACGTCTAGTGCAACGACGCCTGAGTTTAAGGATACCGCGAGCCGAGGGGGGGACGTCAGAGGGAAGGAGGGTGCTCACTCCGCCCATGTCTAAAGGGTTCACTCGTATCCTATCGAGTATCGTCAATTTTCAATGAAGATTAGATGTGATATAATTAAATGGAAAAATTTTTGTAAAATATTTAGATTTAGTGTTTGAAATTGATTTAGATAAAAGACATAAATACATTGTTATATTTTAATTTGGTATTTGAGTGCCGATCGTATATAAGGTTGAGATATAATTTTTTTTTTCTTATGTATTATTTTTCTTAGGATTTTTAAAATTATTTTTCTAAGTCATTAATTTTTTTAAATATATATATATATATATATACAAGATATTTAAAATTAAAATTTTATTCATAAATTAGTTGTAAAATTTAATAATTATAATTACAATATTTTAAAACGTGATTGTACAAAAGTCATTCATAATATAGCAGTCTTTCACTTTTGGAGTGACTTAAAAAAAATCATGGTCTATATTACTAAGAATTATTTAAATTAATAATTACATACATGTATATGTATATATATATAATAGTAATATATATGTATGTGTGTGTGTGGGGGGGGGGGTGTGGTAGTAGTAGTTTTATTGATATTAAAATACATTAAAAATTTTAGAACATATAAAAAAAATTGAACAATAAAAAAATAAAATTTTGATTTTTAACTTGACTTTCGACACCTATATTGTGGTGTTACAATTTTATTTTATAATGTGACGTTATATTTTTATTTCAAAGAGATGAGATAAATTAAATACCACCATTCTTTTAGTATAAGTTATATCTTACCCAGATGAAATATAAATGATTATGAAAGATAGATATTCAATCTATTTAAAGACACAAAATATAAAATATGATAACATTTATTATATCCAATCATTTTATCTTGCCATCCAAGCGTGACTTAAGAATTATGAACCCCACTGAGTTCAACAGACTTTCGAGGGTTTATTAAAGAATCTTTAGCCCATATCCTTCATTTTCAACTTCCATCATGAGTAAGGTCCTGTTCAACTTGCAAATGTCTATTATGTAAGTAATTGGCGTGAGTTTAATTCTTCTTTCTTACATTGTTGTATCAAAAGAAAATTTATTTTGACATATTTTTCAAATTTAAATTTTGGATTCATTTTCAATTTTTCACTCCATTCTTCAAATTACTATTCATTCTTCAAATCACACTTTTAATAATATCATTTGTATCCAAAATACAATTATGTAACATATATTTATCCAGAATTTAATTCTTTATCACTTTTTTGTTAAAATTCTATGATATTACAAATTAAATATACTAGAAAATAAATAAAAATGCATTAAAAACTAATAAAATACATTAAAAAGATTTTTAAAAAATGACTTAAGTAGTGGAAGGTCCCTCGAAATAAGTCCCTAAAAGCTAAGGTCTAAGGGTAAATATTGTAATCCTAAAAGTGTCTAAATTTTTAAATTGTATGAGTATAGCTTCAATAGTGATGAGGTGATATCATTATTGTATTTTTAATAGGATTGCAACTCAGTCAGGCTGGACCGGATTTGAACCTTGATCATGCCTAGCTCGCAATACAAGGCATTGAGTTTGAGCCCAAGAATAACCCAAAGAGTGAACCCAAGCTAGAGCCCGACAGAAAATGCCTAGCATCATATTTTTCTCAGGTACCCAAACATTAGTGTTTTTTCATATTTTTTTTGGGTTTTTTTGGGTTTTGGGTTCGGATTTGAGTTCGGGTTCAAGTTCGAGTTTCGTGCATATTCTAAAGACAAAAAGGCAAAGATTTTTAATAAAAATAGATTTAAAAAGGTCAATACAATTAGATAATAATATATATATATATATATATATATATTACATCTTTGTAATATTAATGGAATGAGGTTTTAAGTGGTGGCATTTCATGTTCGGATAACCGACGTCCCTACCCAGGTCTGTCCCGATTTAAATTTAGGCTCAAAAATTCAGGCTCGAACTAGGCTCGAGTATCATATATGTTTGCCCAAACTCATAATTTCTCAAGTTGGGCTTGGGGTTACTCACCCGACTTGCACCCCTAATTTTTAATGACTAAATTACCCCATATCACCTAATTTATGTCCCTCTAGTCGTTGTCTCCCTCTTTCGATTTCTCTTACACATCATCATCATTTTAATGATGCATATGAGCTTATCTATATCATTCTAGGTCAATGACTCATTCTCATTTTTCTAAATCCTGCAAAAAGGTATATATAAGAACTTATGTAAGGACAAAATCAAATACAATCAATGCAATATAACAAATAGAATAAAACAAAATCAAATTAACTTATACTTTTTTTGTTGCAAGTTAATATGATGTTCTGATTTTCTAGTTGGAGTTTCCATGGACTATGGTGACTTTGATTTTTTGGTGAGTTGCAAATTTATCACCTAAATTTACATGTCTCGTGAAAATTATTCTTGGGCTTGTATCAATAACTTTCTCTGTCTTCCTGCAGAAGCTTAACATGGGTGGCAATGAAGACTTCGATGTTGATGCTGCTAACAATGATGAAAGTACACCTTAATAATCACTCTTAAGCATGCAAGTCTACCTATGGCCATGGGGTTTATAAAATGCTATAAGTTTTTTTTATTGATTTCATCCAAAATCATCTAATAGATTGTTTTCCTACTTGCAAGAAATGATGACAATGACACTGGAGAGGAGAATGTGGAAGAAGCAACACTTTCCAATAGCGAAACCTGAGGTAAAAGTACTATTTACTTTCACTTATTTCTTTAAAGAAGTGTAATACAATTTGTTTCGACAGTCAATTTAAAAACAAGTTTGTTGATCAATATGTATCAGTAAAAAGGTATTAGATTCCTTTACTTTGTTTTTCGTAACATTTGGTTTCACTACATGCCTGCATATGTTCTCTTTGCATGTGTTCTTCATGAATCAATTTATTTTTTATAACAAGATAAAGAAATTTAATATACATATAATTTAGGTTGTTTTTTGCCAACAAAGAAATTTCTCTATCAGCCAACTTGTGTTTGTTTTTTTTTTTTTTAATACTAGTACTCTGAACATTCTTTTTTTTTTTTTTTGTTTAAATTAGACAGAGAAATTTCTCTGTTCAATAAACATTTTTTGGACAAAGAAATTTCTGTGTCCATGTTTCGTGGATAAAGAGTTTTTTACTGAAAAACATAATTTGTTTTGGCAAAATTTAATATGCAATATTGATTTTGTTTGATAAAACTCGATTTTTAGAGTCCAAATATATATATATATATATTTATAAAAAAATAGATTTATATTTTGTAAGTTATTTAATTTTAAAGTTTCAAAATACAAAAAGTGATGACATAGCATGTGCGAGGATGCAAGAAGAGATGGACCAATCTGTTGTTAACGTGTTTTTTATTGGAAGGACATTTTTGTCAACAAAATACTTAGGGATTATATGAGTTAAAATGTTTTGAGTTGTACCTTGTGTTAATTGACCACTTTATGAGGGACCTATTACCTAATCGTCTTGAAAAATATATTAAGAGACTAATAAAAATATATAATAGCTTAGAATATTAATTTAAATAATATAAAATAATTAATTATTAGTTTGGAGTTATTATAAAAATAATTAGCGGGTGAATCGTGCTTTCAAACTTTTTCCATCCCCCTATATTCAAATTTCAAGATGCAACGGAAAAAATCAACTTCAACCTATCTTCAAATTTAAAAAAAATTGTAAAAATGGGTCTTCATTTGTAATTTCTAAATTTGAAGATTGAAAAAAAAAATTAAGATGGCTTTTAAACCACTATTCATTTTTATAATAACTCCCAATTGATAATTAACTACTTTATACTAAATTAATAATTTTTTAATTCATTCATCAATAAATTTTTATTTTAATTCTGATTTATTTATTTTGAAATCATTTTTTATATTTGGTAGAAAATAAAAAAAAAATTATCAATCTTTCTCCACCATTAAAGATTCCAATAACAAATTTTACTTGAGCAATAACACAATGATTAAATTGAAAATGACTTTTATGATTCATTCACTTATATGGAAAAAAGGTGACATCAAACGTTATTGTATTTTTTTTCTTCATAAAACTCATTCAATGCAGCATAATGGGCTCCTTAGTACATTTTTTTTTAATGTATTTTTTTTTTTATTTCTTAACATATTTTAATTTGTAAATTCTTGGTGTATGATTGACTTTTAAAAAGTAATACATAATTAAATTTTGTATAAATATATGGTAAATAATTATATTTTGGATGAAAGTTTTAGGGTAAATTACACTGAACACCCCTGAGGTTTGATGAAGATACAGATATGTAGAGATCTGAAAAATGAGAGTAAATTTTTCGTTTTTGCCGGTAGGGCACTATTCATGCGCAGTCTTATCGGTAGGACGTTTACATGCATCATTTAGGTATAAGTCATGTTTAGGAGCATAATTTGAATGTGCCATAGAAGAGAAACATGCTTAAAATATTAAAATATACCTACTATGAGAATTTGAGCCTAAACGGAAACAATTTCAAAAATTGGACCAAAAGGGCATCCTGGGTGGAACCTGTCAAACCTGGCCACAGGGGAAAATTTATTTTTTAAAAAATTTTCATTTAAAATAATTTTAAGAACTTTGGTTAAAGAAAAATGTTGAATTGAGGCGTTTCGAAATGGATTGTAGTGTAACAGGCCTGGATTCATTAAGGACAAAAAGGTCATTTTGTCCCTTTGCCTCTTGACTATAAATACAACCCTTAGGGTAAAAAAAAAAAAATCATATTTTGGTCTGGAGAAGAGCAGAATACGCACAGGGAGAGAGAGGGGAAGAGAAAACCTAAGTTTTCCAACATTCAAGCTTCCAAAACACACTTTTAGGCTTGGATTTTCACAAAGGTTCCTTCTAGGAAGTTGTTCCTCTCAACAAGAACTATATTCTCACCATCAGTTCGGCTGTGCAGTGAACACAACTTCCTCGTTTTGAGAAAAATTATTCTAGGTATGATACCTTGCTAAGTTAGGAATAGATTTGAGTTTTCTTGCCTTTCTATGTGTTGATTGAATGATTTAGGTGTTTACTTGATGTTAAAAAATCACTTAGGTAGTAGTTGCTTTGAAAACCTAGAGTTGATTGTTTATGTACTTGTGTGTTCTTTGTTATTCTTTGGGAATTTGGTAAAGTGATGAACATGTAACTTGTTGGTATGAGTGATTCATTGTATTCTAGCTTATGTGTTCATGCAGAGAAACTCTTGTGGTTTGAGAGTTATGAATTATTCCATGAGTTGGTAGTTTGTGTATTTGTATTTCCTTTGAGAAATTGTTAAAGTGATGAACATGAGACTTGATCATATACTTAATTCATTGAATTGTGACTTACATTCATGTAGACAAAGTATTGTGAATTTGAAGTTATTCTTTACTTTATGAAAGAGGCATATTTTTAAGTCATGCTCCATGTGTTGATGAAATGTTTCATTGAATTGCATAAGAATGAAACCAAAGCATGTTGGCATAGTGTGAATCCTTGGAGGCATGGAGTGAGTTGAGCACTTGGTGCTATACATTATGAGGGTGTAGATCTTATGGTGAAAAACCCAAAATTGGCCATTGGTACTCATGCCAACGGGGACGGACCGTGAAATGAGACAGAGTGGTACTCAATGGACTAACGGGAGCGATCCGTGAAACCGAGACATGGGTGTGGCATAGAATTTGCATGTGTGCGTCATACATATCACATTTGCATTGCATTGCTG
This sequence comes from Nyssa sinensis, assembly GCA_008638375.1. NCBI lineage: Eukaryota > Viridiplantae > Streptophyta > Magnoliopsida > Cornales > Nyssaceae > Nyssa > Nyssa sinensis. The sequence goes on from CM018040.1 coordinate 22,359,609, forward strand.
AATGGGTAGATGCATAGCTTTTAAAATGTATATTGGCACATGTCATGCCTTAAATTTGTTCTTAGCATTAGCATTGTGTCATACCAGCAGTTGAGTTGAACCATTCGTGGGATATCATATTACAGACGAGGTTCCCGGTACTTGAAGACTTGATAAAGTCTTGAAGGATGAAGGGGGAGGTAGACCATGAAGGATTTTTGGCCGTTGGGGCATATTTTGATGTTGTACAAGGGCAAAAGCTCTAAACCATATGAAATGATGTTGTAGAAGATTTGTGTATTATGAAAAAAATGGAAAAGACCTTATATGTTGTAATGAATATGATGATGTGACCTTTAAAGTTCAAGCATATATGTAGGTGTCATGAATTGTATATATTTAAATTCAATGAGATTGTGGCCATCGAGTGAGGATGGAATGTGCAAACTCGTAATTGTAAAATTTATCATGTATATTAGGTGGGAAAAAGACTTAGAAAACAAATGAAGTTATGTCAAAATTTTAGTGAAATTAAGGGAGAAAAAAATTAAGTGTGTAAAGTACCATTTAAATAGGTGAGAAAAGTGCTCAAAATGAAGGGTTAGAAACCTTGGAAAAATGGGCTAAAAATGGAAGAAAAGTGGCTTGAAAAACATGGAAGAAATTTTGAAAACAGAGAAACTTGTTCACAGCCATGAACAGTAAAAATGCAGAAACAGGAAAATTTGCTTACAGTCGCTATAGTGAAACATGACTGACATGCCCCAGCTGCCCAGCCTCGCGCGTGCTGCGCCTTGCGCACGCCCCTCGCTCGTGCCGCGCTTGCCCACCTGCGTGCCTGCCCACAGCCATGCGTGGCCTACCTGCTGCCCAACCATGCCTTGCCCAGCCTGACACCTGCCCCTTTGGCCATCTTTTTGAGCCATGTTTTGGCACCTTTTTGGACTATGTTTGGGCACCATATTGGGCCATGTTTGGCCAACCTTTGGGCTATGTTTAGCCACCTTTTGGGGCTATTTCTGATAACCTTTTTAGGCCATGTTTGGCCACACATATGGGCCATGTTTGGCCCCCTTCCTTAGATAATTTTTGGTGGGCTTCTTGACCCATTCTTGGACAATGTCTTAGGGCATTTGGGGCCCATTTGGACCATTATTTTAAGGCATACTTAGTGACAATTTGGGGCTGTTTTGGAGACCATTTCTAAACATGAATTAAACCTCCTTTGCATAGTAATTCGAGGAGATATTTAATTGGCACTAGAAGACTATTTTGGTTAAACCCAACAACACGTTTTCATTTCAAATCTTGGGAAAACATGGGAAAATGAATGAATGACCAATTAAATTCATCTTACGACCTTTCATTTATTTTTGTTAGTTTACTTCACTCACTCCCCAAGTTTGTGGAAATTCGGGGCATGATAAGGTAGGTCCCTCAGGTTTGAAAAATTACATTGACCAGTGCTTGTCGGATGATAGATTGAACGGAATGGGTAAATTTTTCATTTTACCCTTGAGCGCATAATGATTATTTTATTACAAAAAAATCAAGTCTTGGTTTAAAAAAATTTCAAATAGGAGAATGTCTCTTTTGCCCCTTTGAGAATCCTAAGGAATATCAACATAAGGCATACCATTAGTCATTTTCTTTGATTGACAAAAGGTCTAAAACAGTGAGAGGGAGGTGGTATTAGGTTTTTATGTATCTTTGAAGACGATTTTCGTAGAGAATGATGTAAATTTGAAGCAATGAATCTTTGAAGACCACACAAAAGGTTGGTAGTGATTTTACCAATCCAAAATCTGCATTAGAAGCCATTGAAGAGCACAATTGGACAAGAAACTTGGTGGTTTGTGATCTACAGGTAAGTTTTAATCTTTGGGTTTTCTTTTCCATAGATATGATATGTGAAATACATGATCTTAACGATATGCCCTTTTTTAATTTTTGATTTTCAAAATTAGGGTTATAAAATTCATGATTATGTTCTGATTTACAATAATAATCTTATGAAATTAGGGGTTTTCATATAGGTTCTTAATTTTATAAAATTTCTAATTTGGAGTTCTATTTGTCTTAAATTAGGGTTTTGTGTTCAATTCTTCGAAATTAGGATTATGAATTTAGGGTTTTTCAAATTTAAGTTAAAATTTCATAATTTTGTGGGACTAGAATTCCAAATCTTTCAATTTAAGTTCAATTTTTTTCAATTTAGTGTTCTGAATTTGGGGTTTTTCAAATTTATGTTAAAATTTCACAATTTTGGGGGTATAAAATTCAAAAGCTTTTCAATTTAAGTTTGATTTTCCCATATTAGAGTTTTGAATTTGGGATTTGTTTTAAATTTTCTCGTCTTTGTTGTGAAGATCTAAAAAATCAGAGTAAATTTTTTGTTTTACCAGTAGGATACTTTTATGCATTATTTGTCGATAGAGAGTATACATGTATCATTTAGACATAAGTTATGGTTTATAAGTATAATTTGAGTTTGTCATAGAATGAAAATATGCTTAGAATATTAAAATATACATCCTGTGAGAATTTGAATGAAATCGGAGATAATGTAAAAAATGGGCCCAAAATGCCAAACCGGTTGGGCTCGGCTGCGCCAGTAAGCAGGCGAAAACTTTTTTTCAGAAAAATATCATTTAAAATAATTTTAATAACTTTTGTTAAATCAAAATATCGATTTGAGAAGTTTCGGGACAGGCTGTAGTATAATGGGGTCCCGTAGCTCATTAGGGCAAAAATGGTTTTTTCACCCTTTGACCCCTTTAGTACAAATAAACCACTTAAGAGTTAAAAATATCATAATTTGGCTGAAGAAAGTGTAGCAACTCAAGTTTGGGGAGAAGCCATGAAGAAAACCTAAGTTTTTCAACTTTCTACCTTCCAAAACACATTTCTAACCATAGAATCTCTCAAGGCTTCCTTCTAGGAAGTTGTTCCCCACCACAAGAGCTACAATTCTACCTATTCGTTCGACTTTGAAGTGAGCACAACTCCCTAAGATTGAGAAAAACCCTTCTAGGTTAAGTCAAATAACTTGAAAGCTAATGTCTCATGGATGTCATTAATGGTGCATACTCTCTCTACGAGGACTGCAAGGGACAGGACGGTCCCTACCCGAACCTGAGAGACTTGGGTAAGAAAATGGACTAAAACCCTAAGTGCCACCCAGGTGAATATCATAAGGAAAATGTCAACGCTCAATGGGAACTATATTAGTTGCCATAACCACGCAGTATATATCAAAAGATAGAATGTAGGGTGACCTTAAGATGGTACCACGTCAAGTGTACTGAACTATAGTCCACACTAATCCTAAGTCTAAACAAAAAATCAAATAAACTAAAGAAAAGTGGAAAATGGACTCGAGGACTTACCGAACTAATGAACAGATGGAATCGAAAAATGATCGGTGAAAATGAAGCCCTCGATGTGTAGAACACACTAACTGGAATGAAATCTAAGAATGACGAACTACGGGATCAATATGACACAAGAAAATATGAGGATTTGAGAAAAAATGAGAGAAAGCCAATGTAAAATATGAACAATTGGTGGTTTCTCGCGTGTTTTGAACCGAGCAGCTGTTCATTCGAACGAAGAAGTGACTCTTTGATTATGTCCAAAGAATAACGCGGTAGTTGTAGTGCAGCTTTAGGGTATTGATTCCACAGGGAGACAAATTAAAAGAATAACAGAAAGAATTTCCGAAACTAAAGAAAATATTAAAAGATTAACAAGAAAATAAAAAGTTCTTTTAAATGCAAATTAAAATTAAACAAAACGATTAACGAAAAAAGTATTCAAATTAACGAACAGTAGAGCGTCAGGAATCCCTTGCACATATCCGGTATTTTAATTATTTTTAATTTACTGATAACTCAATTGATAATTTGATTCCAAAAATCTCAATCGGAAGATATAGAATTATAAACCAAAATTAAACCAAATGTAACCTTTTGAAAAATCATTCATCACTTTTAAATCACGCAAATTGTTATCCACATTGAGAAAACTCAACGACGATAATATACCCACGGAGCAATATTGCAGCAAAGAATTAAATCAATATAAATAATCAATTGATCCAACAATAATCAAAGAACCAATCCATTTAATAAAAAAGGCATGACTGAATCTATAAACGGAATAAATTCTATAATTATTCGGAGAAGAAAATACCAACAATAAATTGAGAATGATAAAACCAAAGAATTTTAATAAATGAAAATTCCAGTACATGAATCAAAAATAAATTAAAAAAATCATCTAGTATGCAAGTTCATCCCTAACCCTACTTAAAAATTTAGTTACCCATATACATGACGGACAACATAAACCTCAAGAAAAAGAATTGTGTCACCATTTTTCTCTTCGATTCAGCGCCTGCGCAGCCGCTTTCCTGTTCGACGTTTTTCTGCCGCACGGCGCAGCCCCCTTTAATTCTCTTATTTTCCTCCTTTTTAAAACCCAGTGCCGCAGCTTTCTTTTCAAACCCTTCGCGCCGCACGTGACTTCCCCTTTTTTTTTCATTCAGCCGCACGGACCCTTTTCTTTTCAAACCCCAGCGTCTCACGTAATCTCTCCTTTGCGCCACACCGCCCTAGCCTTTCCAGCGCACTAGCCTAAGCCCATCGCCGCACTGTTTCCAATTCTTTGACTTTTCGCCGCTTTTTTTAACCCTTGCCCCACGCTGCTTTTCTTATTTTTTTTTTTTTCTTTTTCCTTCCGCTAGGACCTCTCTTTGATTCAGCGCGCTGCACGCCCTCTCTTCAACCGCACGCCTGCACCCTTCCTTTTTTATTCTTTTCTTTCTTTATTCTTCTAATCTCCAAGCAAAACAATCCCCACGTCAGCCACTTGTTTTTTTACTTTTCTTTTTCTTTGGTTGGACGGCTTCAAGAGATTGCAGCTCACGGGCCCAATTGGGTTGTCCGGCCCAAGACTTGTGTATGTGACTGTCATCGAAATAAATTCAAATATAAAATCCGAATAATAAAGTTCTAAAAATTATGTGTGAAGCAGAATTATCAACTATCGCTCACCAACAAATAATGCAATATTTGAGATTTAAAATATTATAAAATAATACTCAAACATATCTCACTGTAAATAGAAATTAATTTTAATAAAATAAATTATATCCCAACATTTCTATTCACATTTTAGCATTTTAATCTAATAATAAGGTATTTAGAGTGCACTTTCGCACACTCATCACTCTTCGTTTGAACGAGTGTTCATTCGAACAAGCACCAGAAGCTGCTATTTTCTCAAAAAAAATAGAGTGTCCTACTCTGTTTGAAAATCTTGTACATTTTTCAATTGCAAAATAGGGAAAACTGGAGTTTTTCATGAAAAACACTATCTTTAGCTATAAACTCTAAGGTAAATTCAATTGTCTTCAAAGCTAAAACAATTCTAATATTTTTGACTTGAAATCTGAATCTGAAGAACATTTTGAGTAAATTAGAAAGATGTAAATGTGTTCTAAATAACATCAATACATTCAAATGATCCTAGAACACTAAAATATATACAAGCACACTCTCTACTCACTCAATCATGGTAGCTAGACATATGCATTAATTTCAACCATAAAATGTTCTTTGTCTCAAGGTTGACTTTCTATTTTCTTGAATGATTTTCACATCAATAAAAGCAAATAATCATAGTCAATCAACCTAGAAATTTTTTACTATTTCCAATCAAAACTCCTTCTTAACTTAAAAGCAAAATTTACAAATTGAATTTGCACTTGACTCACCTTTGCAAGGTAGCTTTCATACAGTTGAGTAGGCTACTCTTTTCAAAGGATTTACCAATGCTAGCAAACACACTATCTCAAGGGTAGTCATTTCCTTCCACTATTAATTTTTTTTTTTTGTGTGTGTGCCATTTTCTTTTTAGGCTTTTACTTTTGGTCCTTTGATTTTTCCAACCTAAGTCAATCTTTCTAGCCATGAACTTATTGAGATGAAAACATAAAACCATTAAGCCATTCTATCTACAAGACAATCTCATGTAAGAAATATGCAAGACTAACACATCTGAAATCACAAGTATAGACTGAAAGATTGTGTGCACCCAAGTGAAAAAGACTAAGTGAAGATATTGATAGAATAAGATTCACAAGTTAAGACTCAATCACTTAAAATACACTTAATACAATTCTCTTTTAAAAAAATAATGGGATTACCATTAGTAATTTAAACAAGAGAAAAATATTTTTGGATTATTGAGTTCACAAAGGTATGAAATGCACCTAACCATAAGGGATCAAAAATCCACAAAAAATAAAAAATAAAAGAAGAAGAAAAAAAACATCCATAAACCTAGAATAGATGGTTGACATAAGAATCACTTAGACTATGAAAAAGAAACACAATTTACTCAAGATGATTTTCAATAAGTGAAATAGAGTAAGTTGTAATGAAGCAATTCATAAGAAGACTCTAAGATGAGAGTGAAGAATGAAATCCCTAAATTGCTATAGAATCCCTTAGTCATCTAAGAGATAAATTTACTTTTTTCGAGGAAGAAGCTAATTATGAAGTGTGATTTACACACACCTTCTCAAGACCTTTTAGTTTATCCTTCCTTACCCAAATTTGTCTTACAATTATTTTGGGAGTAGGAGAAACTTTTTTGGTCTTAACCTTACCTCCAACCTTGGAATGAGAAATTAGTTTAGGCCTTTCAAGGTTGGAAATATGAATGATCCTTTGAGCCATGCTCGTTGATTTTTGAATATGATTATTCATTTGTTACTTCAAGATAACAATTTCCAATTTGTGCTCTAAGGTCTTAGTGTGATATTTTGTTTGTCTTTTCTTGGCAAATCCACACTTCCTCCTAGAATATACTTCAACCATGTAATAAGAGCAATAAAATGATTTTGGTTGAGGTTTGGCTTGAGGTTTAGATTGAGATAAAGGGTGAAAATGTGCTTGAGGCTTTGGTTAGGGTTAGGTTTGCCTCATAAGTTTAGGGGATTTAACACCTTTATATTTTAAAGACACAAACACAACTGACTTAAGAGTGGAAGATTGACTTGAAGTGGATGTGGAGGGCTTGTTCTTTTTCGTGAACATGTCATAGCCCAAACCACTTCTATCATTCTTGATTTGGATATTATTAAGCATTTTAGAAAGCTTATTTGACCTATCTTCAAGATTGACTTTGACATTCCTAACTTGTGTGAGTTATTCATTAAAAGAGTGAACTTTGGAATTCAATTCTTTCTTTTCAATCTCACAAGCAACTAAGGTAACCTTAAGTCCTCCTACCTCAACAACCAATAAATTTCTCTCATTTTCGAAGGTTTCAACTTCCTTTTAGAGAGACAATTTATCCCTATTTAGTTGATTCAATAAAGATTGATCAACTATTAAAGCACTTTTCTTCTTCTCATAAGACTTGAGCTTAATGATAAGCTTCATGTTAGACTTCTTGAGATTTATAGATTTATTGAGTAGTTTTTTAGAAGCAATCTCAATGTTGTCTTCATTGTCGCTTTCATCATCACTAGACATAAGATCTTTGATGTCCTCATGATCTTCATCCTCAATGGAGGAAGATTCTTCATGGACATTGGTGACATTCGTGAAAGCCAAGAATTGACTTTCATCACCTTTTTCTTCTTCTTCATCATCATTCTCATCCCTTTCTTCCTTTTCATCCTTTTTAGAAAGAGATGATTTCATTGCCTTCTTATTTCTAGAATTTCCCTTTCTTTTATTAGGACAATCGGCTGCTATATGCCCAAAGTTATGGCAATCATAGCATTCAATAAGCTTAGAGGTGGATTGGGATGAAGGTCTTTTTCTATCACTATTAGAAGAAGATTTTTGGACTTGGCCTCTTAAAGAGTTAGAATTTTCAAAGGATCTTTTACTTGAACTTTGAGATCCCTTAGAGTTAGGCATTCTACCTTTGAGGTATTTGTTAAACCTCCGAATGAAGAGAGTTAAGTCCTCATCATTCATGGACTCGGGGTTAATTTCAATATCACATTCGTTTTCTCCTTGTGTTGATTTCAAAGCAAGACTTTTAGTCTTCTTTGCTTGACTAAGAGTTAGTTTAAAAGTTTGAAGAGATCTAACTAACTCATCAACCATGAGAGAGTCCATGTCCTTACTCTCTTCAATAACGGTTATCTTAGGTTGAAATCTCTTGGGAAGAGTTCTCAATATTTTCCTTACAATCTTAGTCATTTCTAGTTTCTTTCCTAGGTTAAATGGTGAGTTCAATTTAGCATAGAACTTAGAAAAGGTTTATGATTCTTCCATTCTTAAGGCTTAAAACCTAGAAGTCAACATTTGTAATTTTGACCTTTTTATCACCGACGTACCCTTATGGGTAGTCTCGAGGCCTCTTTGTACATCTCACAAGTCATGATGTGGCAAAACTTATCAGGAGTTACTGCGTTAAAGATGGTGTTAAACCCTTTGGTATTGTAGCCATTCATCTTTCACTCTAACTCATTCCAAGTGTTTGAAGGCTTGACTATGGAGGGAATTTTCGTAGTTGCGGTTGTGATTAGAGGTATCCAACCTTCTTGAACGGCAAGCCAAACCCGTTCATCCACAGCTTTTAAAAATGCTCTCATATAAACTTTCCAATAGACATAATTTGATCCGTCAAATAGAGGTGGTCGTGAGATCGATCCTCCCTCTCTTAATCCTTCAATAGATTTCACTACTTAGGATATCAATCAAATGCCTTAGAAAGAATGTTCTGATACCACTTTGATGCAGAGGGATACCACTAGGATATCACTTAAGGTCCCAAAGCGTGAACATCATCTAGAAATGGGGGGTTGAATAAGTAGGTCTTAAATTAAAATTTCTTTCGATGCATATTCCAATTCTTGGTTAAAAACAAAAGATGACACAAGTAACAAAATCACTCAATATGATTAATCCAGCATTTATGCCCATCCATCAATAATTCACCAAGAATCATCCAAATATACCAACCTATCAACCTTCACCAAATTAATCAAACTAGTTTGACTTTATATGCAATTTAACAATTCAAGATAAAATCAACTAAGTGATCAATTTATGATTTAGATCAATTTACTCAATCAACTTTTCAATTTATCAAATTAAGTGAACAATTATGAATTTTATGAAAACTCAATTTCTATATTCTAGTAGAAGCATTTCAATTAAAGCACATAGTAAATTGAAAGAGATGGAGAGAAGGATAGATTGCAAACTGATTGATGACGGAGAAACCACCTAAGGACAACAATCTATGGAGTAAAACTCCAGAGCCAGGCCAATGCTCAAGGAAGGATTCCACTATGACGAAAAATGAAATATAACGTATCTACAAACGAGCTAAGTACCTCAAGCTTCGTTCTCGCCTATTACATCTTTAAATTCCCCTTAAGTCCTTAAGCGTCTCATAGCCGAACCTTCAAACAATCAGAATCCTCCACGATCTCAGGCTCCTCTAATCAAGCTGCTCAATAATCGCAAATCCTCATGACCTCGGTGTCCATTGATTGCTCAATGTCGAATCCTCGAGCTTGAACTTCATCTATCATCAATGGTGAATTTGAAGTGAACCAAGGCTCTTAGACCTGATTTGGATCTAGTGGATGATCTAAATCAATCAATGAACAATAGTAGAGACGATTATGAATGACATGTATGAATGATCTCTCACAAGTGCTTCATGATCTATCAACAATTTTGCTCTTACAATATGAGACTCTTTCACTCTATTTTTGACTGATCTAAATTATATTTTCATCTATTTTCGTAAAGAGCTTGATTAATCCCCAAATGGCTTGAAAACAAAATATAAATTTTTTTTTCGCCTAAGGTTCATTCAAACGAACCATCATTCGTTCGAACGAGCACTAATCTGTTCGAACGAACAATGAACAAATATCAAATGAGCACAACTCTGAGGTTACAGCCTTCATTTGATACAGAGCCTTCAAACGAATGAAAATGAACGAGAACGAACTTCTTTGTTATTCGTTTGAATGAGTTAAGGCTTTATTCGAATGAGCAACAGAGAGTTGGTCATTCTTGCTTGTCTTATGAACTAAAATTTTCCCTTAAGTAATTTAAAAATGCATTTTGGAAAAATTGGTTCACAACCACAAGTCAATCACATACATGATCACATATTTTGAGAACCAAGTCGATCGATAGTGATACACAGTAATGTCTCTTGGACGAACTTAGAGAAGAATGGGCATTAAGGTACCCACTCGTAGGACTTATGTAAGGATTACACACAAAGCATGTTTTGTCAAATCGGATTAGCCAGGTACAATATTGGACCCCATGGTCCTAACACTATTAAATTTTGTTAAGGGCAATATCTTTCTATGTTCTTTTGTGCTTATTCGGAATGACATGTTTTGCATGATAAAATCAATGGTAAATTTTGTTGCAATTCTTAGTCACAAAGTTAAATACTCTCGATAATCTCAGTATAATTTGTTGCAATATGGCATGTAGCTGTCAATATTTTACCCCAAATATGCCAAGAAAATAGAAAATTAAAATAAGGATAGACCAAATGAGGAAAGCCCCAGAGAGAACTACTTTTGAATTCCATTTAGTTGTAAAATGTGATTGATGGACCTCAGAATATAATTATAATCCCAAAAGTGTGAGCACACTTTGATAAATAAGTTTTGACATGGCCTTAGATTTTATGGTATCTTCTTTGAATAATTTATAATATTTATAAAATGTTCACTATTGTACATTAATAAATATCTTATCCCACCTTATTTAACTCAATACTTGCTCTCTTCACTTATTATAACTTTTTAACTGTCTTCATTTAGCTTTCTGTTAGCTTATATATACATACATACATATATATATATATATATCTACATATTCACCACTCTCGTGCACTTGGGTTTTCTTGTCCACTTTGATATATTATATTGTTGTTTTTTTCTTCCTTTGCATATATCTTTACTATGTGTTGATCTTTCTTTTGGATAGATATTGCATGAAGTTACTTTCTTTATACGACCATAATTCAAAACTTATTCTATTATGTAGGTAGTTGTCTCAAAAAATGTGACTGTCTGATTCAAGAGCACTTAATTAACATTTGTCTTGGATTTTGGGCTTGTCTTTTTGTTAATTTTTATTTAAGTACATCTCTCTTTTCTCTCTCTCTGTATCAATACTAAGTTTTTAATATGTTGATATAGGTATGAGATTTTAGGTGTTGAACTACATAGTAGTTGGGTGGTAAATTTCTTAGCTTTTAGGTATTGAACTGAATAGCAATTGATTGTTAAATTGACTAGTGGTTGGGTGCTTAACTGTTTAGCACCTGGTACCAACTAAGTTTTGATGTTAAATTAACTAACACTTGGAATTTAAAAATTATACTCGTGTAGGGTAACGAGTTAAACATGCCAAGGGTAAATCAAGTTGCTATGAAGGAGAGAGTACAAATAAAAACAAACCAATGAGGGGATGGATCGGGTGACTATAGCACACGTTTAGATTCCACAATGAATCATGCAAATAATGAGCCCTCCAAATTGGGTTTAGATTATTCTAGTAAGTTACATGTTCATTATATTAAATTGGTTTTTTAATTCATAAAATAAGATCCAACAATCTCACATGTTGTTCAAACCTATTTGGGGTAACTATCTATATATATATATATATATATTTGCATTTTAGCTTTGAATTTTTCTATGGTTTGCAACAAAGTGAAATGGCTAATGACATAAGAAGTGAAATGGCATTAATGAGTGAAACTTATTTAAGTCAAATTACAAGAGGCATCCAATGCATATTTATTCAAGTTTATAGGCTTGAAAGATGCTTGTCATTCTTGATTGAGACAATATTCAACATTTTGCCTAACTTATTAAACCTATCTTCAAGAGTGACTTTCAGTTCCTTAGCTTTCTTTAGCTCAAGTTCAATGTGTTGAAATTTAGTTTGGAGATTTTTCTTTTCAAATTTGGTGGAGTCTAACCCCTTTTTCAGATTATCAACCTCTATCACTAAGGAATTATGCTCTTGCTCAACTTCCTTGAGCCTTTCGGATAGAGTTGCTCTATAAGCCTTAAGTTGACTAATGAGTGCTTTATTTTTAACATTTGCACTCTTTTCCTTTTCAGCTAATTTAAGTTTGGTTGCAAGTTTTAAATTTGTTTTCTTGAACTTGAGTGATTCATTATACAACTTATTATATACAGTGTGTATATTAAGATCGTCATCATATTCACTGTAACACCCCTGACCTAATTAACAAGTAATTAGTATCAACTTAAAGATGTTAGTAGCACTAACATATAATTATACCGTGTTAAGTATTAGGGAAATAATGCTTCCTAAAATGTCCATAAATGACACAAGTTATGATAAGAAGACAAAATCAAGAAGACTAGTACTAGCGACAAAAATGATGTTAACTAGTGAACTAATAAACAACAATCAACTAAGAAAGCATAATGCAAGGAAAATAAAAAGATAAAGACTACTAAGAGTAGTGAAATTACAACTTTACCTACTAGTGACGCCGACACATTAACCCGAGCAATGCTAGTAAATTAGTAAATGAAAAATTAATACGTAAAGGACAAGAAAATTTAATGCAATGCAAATAAAAGAAAAAAAGAAAAATAGGCCAAAAACGTTAACCCAAGGTTTTGAACCCAAACACTTCGCACTATAGAAAGCCTTGCCCAAAGTGCAAACTTACTAGGCTATCAGCACTTATGTGCTATAATGGCCAAAAGACAAGTACATAAAGTAGATTCGGGTATGGAAAATTGTAAAACGATGATGTGTCATCACCCTATTGCACCTACCTATCACCCAATGGAAATTCATGCACCAAACCTTGTGATGCTTGTCAACTCAGCCTAAAAAGATAAGAGAAGCACAGACCTTACGTGAGAAGCTCTGTGTATCATACCTTGGGTATTGCGGCTAGAGAGAGAGAGAGAGAGAAGAAAGAAGGAGGAGGATTGCATGCATCACCAATCGAACCTAGGAAAGGAAACAAGATGGGGAGAAATAGCGGAGGAGAGAAAGGAGACTAGTAGAGAGAAAAAGAGAGACCGAAGCTTTCAAAGCTAGCAACAAGAGGTAAGTAATCAAACCTCCACTCTAGTTAAATTATTTCAACAATTTTATGCATGCGAAGGGGTATTATTGCATGAGTTTAAACCTGAAATAGTAAACCACCCTAAACCACTATTGAAGAGAAGCTTCAATTGGGTCTGTGTCAATAGAAACTAAACATTGGGCCAAACTGGGGGCTGAGCCATCTGCTCAAGCTAGGAGATTCTACTTACCTGAAAGAGAAAAAGAAGTCAAATTTGGAAACAATGTAAGCAAAGTACATATTCACTAGAGAGTAATGGGTCTTATGATGTAATGTCCTATAATTTTGTAATAGAAAATAAGTATACTAAAATATTAGTAATAAATTATTATAGCGCATAATTGATTTATAATAACAAATAATGGGTTAGAAATTTTTTAGAAATTAGTGAAACTTATTTAAACCCATTAAATGATTATAGGGGTAAGATATTCATTTTACTATCTTCGCGGTTCTATGTGAGTGATATACCCAAGAAATACTATAATGAAATTGAAATGAATATTGTGAATGCTAATGAAATTGATAAAATGAGTTGATGACATTTAGAGGCTAGTTGGACACAATTTGAGTCAATAAGGGTAAAATCATCATTTTACTAGGAACACGAGAAAACATGAGAGTGGTACCTGTAAACTATATTTATTGAGATTTAGAAAATAATTGAACTAAAATTTAATTAGGTGTTATGAAATGAAATGGCACTAAAATGACCAATGAAGGATATATGAGCTAAATAAGATAAATGGAGGGCAAAATAGTAAAATGAGTCATGGAGGCTATAAATTCAGGTTTCTAGGGTTAAAAGACTCATTTCTCCAGCATTTTCTCTCTCTACTCTTTTCTTTTTTTTTCTCTTTCTCTCTCTAGTAGTGGCTAGGGTTTTTACCCTCTCTTCCTCCCAATTTTTTCATAATCTAAGGCCGAATCTAAGAAACCAAGGCTAGAGTTTCCTATCTAGGTGCTCTCTACCATAGTTCCAAGCAAGTAAAAGGAAGAACCAAGGGAAAGTCATAAGTTTCCAACTTGGGTTTCCAAAATCTACGAGATTTGACGTAACGGTTTCTAACCTAAGGATGAAATAAAGGTGTGAATGTGTAGAATGTGTGTTGCATATGTCTATTAGTGATTGATGTTCGTATTTATTAGATTTTGTGGTGGTAGAAATGATGGAAGCATATCAATGATGTGTTCTTATATGAGATCGGTCCTATTTTCTACCTTCTTGTGTTCTTCTTTGTGTTCGAATTCTTTTAGATCATTTATTGAATGTTACATGATAAGTAGAGCTTGATTTCTTTGTATATATGAACCCTAGTATATGTTATGGCTGCCATATGTTTGCTAAAATGTGTCTATGTATTGTATTTCATGTTTGTGATGTGTAATATTGATAAATGGACTATATTGTGAATGCTATATGAAAATTACTTATCTGTATGCTTGTTTGAGTGAAGATTATTGAAGAATAAATTATAAAGTTGAGATTGAGAATTATAGATGTGTGAATTGGATTGTCATATATAACTTGTCACTACATAAGCATAAGCATTCACGTGGCACCACTTAAGTTTCTCTTTTTGTTAAATTCCTCTACGAAGGCGTTGTTTTAACTCCCTACTAGCTGTAGGAAAGGGCAAGGAGCCGAGTCAAGAGACTCTAGACTTATGAAAATGTGCATTTCTGTCATTCTGGTAGAGTTTTGAGTATGATTAATGTCTTAGTAGGGTTGAATGTTATAGATGAATTCTAAGTGTTCGATTTGGGTATTTTATAAAGTTGTATATATATATATATATGTGTGTGTGTGTGTGTGTGTGTGTGTGTGTGAGTGAGTGATATGTAATGGAGGAAGAGGGATAAAATCTTTTGGTGTAATTTGAGTATAAACTGCAGGTACCCTCTTTGTAATCACAAACTCTTATCATAAGAGTGGTGTGAGAATATAAATGGAATGATGAACATGTATCTTGTATTCAAATGAGGATTGAGTGCTTGGAAAGTCCCTCCATAATGATTATAAATAATTAATTTAAACTCAGTTAATTATATAAATGAGGTGCTTCATGTTAGAAACGTTTTGTCTATGTTGTATAAATGTTTGGTAAATAAAAGAACCAAAATAAGGCTAAAAAGAATCATAAAATAGCAGGTTGCAGTTGTTCAATGACCAATTCTGTTGACTGTGGATGTATTTAAGTCGACTGAAATTAACAGAAGTTGAAGAAACCATAAATCCCGAACTTCTAGTTGACTGAATGAAAGAATCAGTCGACTGGAAGGTCAACTGAAACTCACGGAATCTCAATTCTGCTTTGTACTTTGTTGCCCAGACATCACTGTTGTTGAATACCTTATCTACATTACATTACATGTCATTTAAGTAAATTGTATTATTTAATTTTATTTTCATTTATTGAAGACATTATAATGGTAAATGGTATTATTTAATTTTCTTTTCATTTACTGAAGACATTGTAATGTAAATAAAGAAGTACCCTCCATTTGGAACCAATAAAAATAGTCACAAGGCTTAATTCCTTAAGAATAAAAAGTCAACTCCCCCTTCCAAGAACAAATTTCTAAAATTTTAAAGATAGCACCTTGGACCATGGCTAGTTGGGTGGGTTACCCTATAGCTAAAAATTATTAAAAATTATTTTTAGACTATTAGATACCTAAGGAACAATTACCAGGACTTTTGCAAGGTCAATTCTAAGAATTTGAAATAGCTAATTTTCTAGGTCTTAGCAAGACAGCACATTGGTCAAACATAAGTGTTCGGGAGTCCAATTGACTCCCATTGACCTAACTAGATGGAGATATTATCTATTGATATTCCTTAATAATTTCTCATCACTTTTCGAGTCTTTAGAATTCGGGTCCTGACATACGATATCTTCGTCGACCCAACAAGTGGCCTTTCGCCACAACTCGGTCGAGTCACATGAAACCACAAAAGTTTTTGCAAGAAATTCAAGAAGGTAAAAGGTTAAGCCTTACCCTGATCAAATTTTTAGGAAGAAGAAGTACCTCGATGACACCTGTAGGTCTTGTAAGCTCCCAAGATGGAAAGTGCTATCCTTAGTCACCACCGGCACATTAAAGGCAAGAAAGGCCATAGGGAGACCCATCTTGGCAACCATAGTCTCGTCCTCCTAGGAAGATCAATTGCTATCACAAGGGCAGGCTAACCCGAGGAGGTGGAGGTGGAGGTGGCCCTCCAGTCAAAGGAGGCCCTCCAATAACTCCAAGAAATAGGCATCCTCAACAAGAGTGTCGATCTCCTACATGTCTTCTAAAGGGCCTACGAGAGGAAAGAAAGCAGCCATAATGTCCACCTAGTGAAACACTCGCTCACCCAAATAGTAAACCCATTCACAGGGACCTTCCAGAATAAGGCTCTTACGGGCCATCCCCACTAGTCCGTTCCACCGACGAGTGGTCCTCACCACATAGGTTCCACCATTCTTGTAAAAAATACACCACATGAGTCCTAATCATAGACCAATGATAGAAAACAGGTCATGAAAATAGAATCACCACATCAGCCTGAATCCTGTCCAAGGCCAATCAGAACTTGTAAATAGTATTCACACCCTGTCAGGCCCTTTGTTTATCCTTCTTCCATTGCCACATGCGAAGAAACACGTCTTCCTCAAGTGAAGCTAAAGGGAATGGGAGCAGCCTTAAAACCTCATATACCCAAGTCTATAAAAAAGACCAAACGGAGGTCAACAAAGTTCCACTAACAAAAAAGAAGCGAAGCTTTGTCAAATGGAGAGTCAACGGGAAAAAATACCTCCCAGACCACAATGAAGCCTCCAAGCCTTTCATTACCCCATGAGATAGTGAGTACATCCACTAGTAAAGCACCGCCATTGTTGCTCCACCCCAATTAAACCAACCAAAGTTGGTCATGTCATCTAAACCTGCGAGGCACCAAAGGTGAACCATGTCGCTACCATTAGCTAAGAGGGTCCTCCCAAAAATAAAGAGTATAAATGCTGTAACACCCATCTCCAAGTAAAATAGACAATTAAGATAGTGTGATGAAAATTAATTTAATTAAGCAAATTCTGAAGATACTTTGGTTGTTATGAAGTGACATAACCCAGACTAGGGTGAGGAACTAACCCAAATCAACAGTTGGCTATAATCCCGATTAGGCTATCGCCCAAAATAGAGTCAAGTCAACCTTAACCTAACTTAACCTAGGTTAGTAAAACTAATGGGTGATGTGATCAATATATCACTAACCTAAAGTGGAAAAATAATAAACCAAATATTATAAATTATTAAATAATTAAAGAAAAATAAGAAATAAATAGTTAAAATATGAAAAAAAAAATAGAAAAAAATGCAAATAATATCTCAAAAAATTATTGTGATCTATATATAATATTGGGAGCCCAAATACACACACTAAAGTTTGTAAGTGTGTGAAAATAATTATGAAAAATTAAGAGAAAAATAATTAAAAATAATATTAAATTATTTTAAGCTTCTTCATGTGCCCAGCACATGACCTAGAGGACTGGCACACCTACTAAGGTGTAATAGTGTGTGTATGTGTATATATATGTAGATATGATACCCAAAAAAAAAGAAAGAAGGAAAAGCTTGAGGAGTAAGTTGCAGTAGATCCACATGGGCATCCCACCATGCAACTTCAACCCTAGCCACCACAACCACCGTGGCCACCATAGAGGGCCTATCACAAGCTTTTCTTCAAGAAGAAGCCAAAGAAATCTCTCCATAAAATCCCTTTCAGCAAACAAGTAAATTTTCTGAAAACTAGAAGGAAAAAGAGGGAGAGTTATGTGCAAAGGGAAAGAAGAGGTGCTGAAACAGAGAGAAAGATGAGTGAGAAGAAAGAAGGGAAAAATCAGAAAACTATCCAGGTATGAACTTGAGTCTATCCTATTTCCTTTAAGTTTCTTGTGTTAATTTAGAAGATATTTAGCTATGTTAGTAAGCCTCTAAACCTCTGGAATGACCTGAATCTGATTCAACTGCCCACTTCATAAAGAGATGTATACAAGCCTGAAGAGGGTGAGCTCTGAACTTCTGGGTGTTGGGACCCTATATACAGGCCTCAAAGGTTTGGGACACCCCATGTGAAAAAAAAAATTCTTATATATTGTGGGAGTGTGTCCGGGACGGTGAGCTCTGAACTTCTGGGTGTTCAAAAGAAGCCCACTTCATAGAGAGATGTATACAGTTCCAACTTTACTTTTAAATTATCACTTAGCCTACGTGCTTCCATATTTTTATTACTAATGAATGCTTTCTGTATGTTCACTGATATATTGTCTTTACAACCTTCTCAATTCTCTTAACATATTATGCTCACTCTCACTGCCTGCTTTTGCTATTTGGTGCTTAATTTGCTTTTCCTTGGAAAATGATGTAAGGTTCTATTTGTCCCAATTGAGATGTCTTTGAACGGTGGTGAAGTTTAATGCTTAAAGTGGAGGATTTTGTTTTTTGGAATTGATTTGAGGATTTCAAACTGTTATGTACTTGATGGATTGAATGTTGGTTGCCCATAGAGTTAGAACTTCAGTATCAAATGTTATTCATATTTCACTGCTCACTTTCACTTTCTCTCTCTTAATTTGGTGTCCAAAAAAGAAAAATTCAATGCAAAAATGGGAACGATATCGCTAATTGTTCACCATTAAAGATGCAGTAGGGCATCACTAAAAAAACCATAACTGCGGCACCTTAGGCCTCGCTAAGAGAGTTCCCGAATAGGCTTTTTATTTGCAACATCGGAACACGTTGTTCAAAAGAGTTCATTTTCCATAATATAATTTTATTTTCAACATCCCATAGGCATCGTTAATTATATAATTCATGGGTACTAACGACGCTTTTAGGCATCACAAATACTTTATTTTTTGATTTATTTTAATATTCTAAGATACATTCTTTTTTTGGAACAATTAACCTACTCAAATTTCATGAACCATTGTTCTTGCTATCAACCCATTGTTTTAATACATTTGATTCCATTCTAAGATAATATAAATTCAATACAAAATTATCTCAAAAATAAATAGTCCAAACAGTAGACAGAAATAACAAAATATATCAAAAATTCAAATACGTGTCCCACTCTCATTAAAGGGAGAAAAAAGAAGACAATCCCATAGTTTCATCCATAACCCACAGTCATTTAAAAAAAAAAAGACAATCCCATAGTCTCTTCCATGTCCATCAGTCATTCAACCAAAATGAAGGCATGGTAGTAAGGTAATGAGGCACAATGTGGGTAAAAATTTCTTCTTCTGCCATCAGCAACAAACACCCCTTGAGCACAAATCGTCATCTGAAAACGTAACACAAGTTTGCACATTAAATTGCATAGAACTTAGCAAAATCAAATAGATTAAAGAAATAGTATATTATTGAAGATTTAATAAAAAAAAAAAAGAGAGAGACTATTGCACAGATATAATTTTTATATTCACACAATCATTGGATGAACTTTGGTGAATGAAAACTAGATTATACTAAAGACATATTTAAAGTTATTTCTGATTCACATCAAACCCTTGGTTGGATTATAATGAGTCCAACGCCATAGCTCTATCCTATCAGGGGTTTGTTGTGTCTCTTGATTGTGCTATTGCATGAAATGAAGCATACCACAGACATGGATATTGAAAATGATTTGGAGAGCAAAGATAGAAACATACCACGGTAAAAATGTATATTCCAAGAAGAAGAATAAAACTTCAATATCAAGATCTCCTAGTTCAACAGACCTTTTGTTTTCTCTTGATAGCAAAAAGTAAAAAGTAAATAATATTGAAAATTGAAGTGTTTATACATCATTTGATTCAAGATAAGAAACAGAGAGAATGCAAGAATTGGAATAACTATTTGGCGGGTAAAAGGTTGCTGCTAGATTTGAGTTTTTTCTGCTAGCAATATCACCCTTCGGGTGTCCACAGAGAAATAAGCAGCGAGATTTAATTGTGCAAATAAATGAGCTGTGTGACATAGATTTAAAGTTTGCTTAGCAATCTCAAATAAAGTGTTGAATTAAAGAAAGAAAGTGTTAAATTAAAGTTTGCTTGCTATGCAATGATTTAAAGTGTTGAATTAAAGTTTGCTTGGTATGCAGTGATTTTGTGACATAGAATTCAAAGAAGAATGACACTTTCATTTGCATTGCCATGCATCCCCACCAAGTTTCCGGTCACATTCAAAATTTCTGTCAAACACTATCAAAAATATGTTATTTCTTCTCAAACCCCTATACATTGCTAAAGCATACTAACTTCTCAAACCCCTATACATTACTAAAGCAATACTAATCAAAAATAAAATAAAATAAATTGAATGGATTAGTAAACTTATACCATCTCGTTACGATGTTGGACAAAGGATTTTGAGCCACTGCAGTGACTCACCTTCTGTTGCTTCGTATTTTGCTAGTTTTGCTCACTCAATTTTTGCATTTCATTTGAAACATCATTGGTAAAATAGTTATAAAGAATCCATTAATAACATAATTTCATAATTTACCTATAACGCAGTGTTGTGAAATCTAGCACAGACAACTTCCCAATTATGTTGTGCTACACCGGGGTATAGGTGTTGTAAGGCATGTGGATCGTGCATTTGGAGGTGCTTGTGGAGTCTGCTTCTAAAATCCTTGAAGCGGTGGCATATCAACTTGTTGACCCTTTTTGCACGCGATGCAAATGAAGACCGATATCGAATGGATCATTTATACAGTATACACACAAAAATCAAAGCAAAGCAAAGGCTTTATAAAAGCAACCATGATATACACACACACACGCACACACAAATAGACACGGGAGACTTTCTGATTAGAAGATTGGGGACATTTATACTAATTTGACTAGAGAGCTCAAATGTTATCTGAGTGGCCTCCATTATTGGTCTCCTAAACTAAAGCCCGGTAACATTTTTACTCCAATTCTTCAAAATAACCCTGCTTATGGGTAAAGCTATACTTACTGGATACTGGGGGACTGTATGTCTCCATATCTAGCCTGCAAAGTAAAATATAAATGTTTCTTACCATTGCAATTATGTGCTTGATCAAGGGTTTAATTTTCTCTCAGTTTTAATAGCTTTTTCGAGCATCAGAAACTGTGAGGAGGGATTTCTAATCCCCAAAATTCCTTTCTTTCAGAAGAGAGATTTTAATCCACTCTGCCCACACTAAACTCCATATTCAGTAAATAGGTGCTGAATTTGTTTTGGCATCATGGCCATGTTCCACTCTAAAAGGTTTTTGATACCTAACCAACCTTCTCTTTTACAATATCCTAAGCTTTCCCAAACCACCTTTGCAAGAATCTGTTGGATTTGCTTAAATAAATTCTCAGAATGATTAATAGGCTAGCCCGATACACTTGAACACAACACAAAACCGGTTTAATAAGCTGAAGTCCACCAAGAATATCAAAGAGACTTTACTTCCTAAGATTTATTCCTCCAGCTACCTTGGGAATCTCAAATATCCAGTACGCAGCTCTCCCTTTGCTGCCCAAACAATCCACAATTTGCAGTTCTTCCTCAGGAATCTGGGCCAGAAACACATTGCTTTTATTTTGGTTGGCTTTAAGGCCTGATCAGAGATGAAAATTATCCAAAGCCATTTTCAAATACATCACCATTAACATGAGAAGATCATCTGCAGAATACAACTGGAGAATCTTTCCTTCTCATATCTCCAACTTGTAATGAATGTTAACAAAAGAAAAAAAAGACAGATTGAATGAATTCAAGACCCATACCATCAGCCAATGGGGTCATAGGCACAATCAGCCATTGTAAATAACTAGTGATATATATGTTTCACATCAGAAAGAAAATGCATTGATTATTTAAGAAGTCAATAAATTTCATACCATAGATTGTGACTTACCAGTATACAATCATGTAGATCCCAAAGGTGATTTTTTTTCACCTCCTCCCACGATGGGCACGTAATAGGAATATACGTGCGGACAAGAATCCCAACCTCTGGTAAATATTGTGCACCAGCCATCTACGGGATTCAACAAGCCCTCAGGTATCTCTATGCGTATACATTGTCCTCCATTAGCTTGTCGCAACTTTTGAAAAGCATTATTCTTAGACCTCCCACGTCCAACTCTGGATGAATTTGAACCTGTAAAATAATATTTGATGGTGTCATACTTAATTCATAATTACAATTACGTAACAAATCTTAAGCTAACTTACCGATGCTTGTCTCCATGGTGGCCTGGTCACTAGGGTGTGATCTCGTGTCTCTGATCAAGGTAAAGGCCGGATGGGAGCGGAATCTTAAGAATGAAGGCATGCTGAGAGATTACTCTTGCAAAACTAATGATTTTAGCCCAAGGAGCAGCAGGGTTTTGCTCTCTCAATGCATTCCTAGCTGAAGCACACCTATAGATGTCTGATGATGTTAAAGTGCACAACACCTGGTCTTCTTTGGTTTGATGTATATGAAATATATATGTGTGTGTGTGTGTGTGTGTCAATATACATGCACAAATGTATACATATTTAAATTCAAGGCCAGCAGCCCCCGCCAAATTATTATCACCACCTGTTTCAAGCCCGCTGGGGCTTCATGAAACATTACAAGGACCAAAGGCAAGTCCAAGCTATTTATTTGCCAGTGCACTGCAAATTCTGATGTACCATCAGCTACAGAGTGAAGCTCTACAGTCCTCAAATAAGCATTATTTGGGATCATTGATGGAACTTTCCTCATCCAGTAAGCTCACTGCATCTTATGATCTACAACTTTATCCACCATCCCACACCATCTTAAGGTATTGCAGAATTACTGCTCAATCTTTTAACCTATGCCTGCTGTGACTTGTGACAGAATTTTCATATCATCAAATATTTGGAAAGAACCTAACTTATGATGCTTTTTCCATATAATTTAGTAAAATATATGATTTACTCACACTAGACAAATACAGACCTATCAAAAATAAATCTTGGAATATTACCAGTTAGTTTCTGTTTATTTTTAACAATTCTGTAACTATATGTACATATTTCAGTGCCTTGCAGTGATTCAAGTAGTGGTTTAGAGACGTTTGTCCTTGTAGTGGTGTAAGGGCTTGAGAGATCAACGATCCAAGAGCCAAGGAGAGATCAGAGGACAAGGGCTTCACAGACCGACGATCAGATCCCCACAACAACCTTTCATTTTAAATCAAATTATTAAGTTACATGTTATGCTACGCAATCACTAATAAGTTACTGATACAAAGTGAAAAGTAAATCAGAAAAATAAAATGGTGAAAAAAGGGTACCAAATTGGTTGCGTTGTTTGCTCCAACGGAAGATCTGGCAGTGGCTTTCTTCATCCTCAAAAGCAATTAGACCAAGGGCTTCCATGAGGAAGAAAAAAAATGGCGATTGTTTTAGAAAGCCCTAGAGAGAATTTTGAGGAAGGAAACTAAAAGCCAGAAGAAATCTGAAAGGGTATAAAACAGCCAAAACAGAGATTGGACAAGATTGAGAGATTCAGAGAAGAGGAGGGTTTGAAGAGGAGATTGAGAGAATCAAGAGCAGACAAGATCGGAGAGCAAAGAAGGGAATGGGGAATTTTGCGAAATAAGAGTAAGAAATAGGAGGGATTGGGGAAAAACGGCGTTGTATCAATAAATCTCCACTTTTTGGGACTAAGTCAAAGGCACCATTGACGCTAATAATCTTCAACGCTTATTATTTGAGACGAATCTCACGTCATCGCAAATACTTCGCCGCAAAAGGCAGCGATTTTTCTAGTGTGGAGGCTGCTAGCAATCCCAGAATACAACTCTTGAACTGTCTGACTTCAGTAAGAAGTTATAGTGACCATTATTTTACCAGAGTGATCCCAATTCATAGACAAATTTGACTATTACAGCTTTTCATGCAAATGACCCTTGCTCATAATAAACTGTGGTGGAATTTGAGTTATGATACGCATTTGTTTGTCCCTTCCATTTTCACATGGAAAATCCTCAAAAGAGCTGTCTGAGTCCCTGTGAATGAAGGGACAAGGCACTGCATGAGTTGTTATTCGTGCTTTTGTTTATCAGTACAAGTTATTATTGGTGCATATAATTGTTGAAATTTATTTCGAACTGCTTTGCATCATAAATTAACGGGGAATCAATGAAGGGGAATCTCACCCGCAACAACTATATGAAATCCTTGGATGGGACTCTTTTCTATTAGCTTTCTCTTTTTAAAGATGTATTTTCTTGCATGCAAATGCGTCCAAAGGCTGTTTTTTGGGTGAGGGATGTGAGAAGAAACATTTTCTATTGATAACTAGATCACCTTATTAAGTTCACATAAATTTTTTGATTAGCAAAAGAAATAGATTTATTGATGTAAATCAAAATACAAAGTTTACAAGAATACATCAATACACTGGCGGCGGGAGGACGAAAACAATAAATAGATAAATATATCAATACGCTTTTGAACAATACCAATCAAAAAAGTACAAAAAATCACTCATCCATCAACAACCAGTATTAAGTTTAGATTTATCTAGACACTTTAAGACATGCACATTATTAAACAAGTCCTACTTGTCTATTTAAAAGGGCTGTCTTTAGCCTGACTTTTCTGATCAGAATTGGATACTCTGGAGGAGGTAGTTAATGAATGGAAATTCTGAACTGAAGCATCTGGATGTTTTGATTTTATTTCTCACTGAACTTTATCCAAAATAAGAATCTGATTGAACTTTTTTTTTTTTATAAGTAAAAAATTTGACTGAACTGAAATCTATACCTTTTTTCTTTTGGTTTGATGATGTGTTTGATCAAGTTTTTCCTTTTCTTTTCTTGACTGTTACGGTTAATTTTGTTAAAAGATTTTTGGGCTTGAGTTTTGCTAATCAGGTAATTTGTATGCCATTAACATGTGGATTAAGGAGCCAATAAAATTTCAATCAACCATTACAAGGACCTCGAGTAAGATGAATAAATTAGAATTCAATCAAGGTCTTTGTAAATTGTACCTTAATTATCACTTGACTTTGGTTATATATTTTAGATATTTTCCCTTATGTCCTTACCAAAAAGTTGTCCGTGGATTGGTCCTGCAGGCTGCAACTATGCTTGATCTGAGTGTTTCTTTATTTATTCAGTCGCATTTGAATGAGTCCTAATTAAATAATTCAAGACTATGGGTAATGGTTAAAGATATCAACTGTGATTATAGCTTGTAATCATGTATGGTGATGTTAATTTTGATTATTGCCTTTCATTTGCTTAGAATGAGGCTTCTCCCCCGTCGATGTTGAAGCTTTTAATTTCAAGCCTAATTTTGAGCTTTTTGGTCATAGAGAATGAGTGTACGAAGAACTTGGAATGTGGTATTATTATATCTTTTTTAGTATATATGTTCAACTCAACAAAGCCTTACCCCAATTATTTTGGGTCGGCTACATAAGCCTTATCTCGCCGTTCTTCTCTATTTAAGACCATACATGTGTGAATTGTTGTGCACTTCTATAAATACAGATTTTGAGAGTTACAAAACTCTAATATATGTTTTTTTTTTTTTAGTATATGGTTTCGCCTCCCTTATCTTCACTTGCTAAATTTTAATTTAGGTATCGTTTGATAATATTTTCTTTTACTTTTTTTTTTTTTTGTTTAAATAAGCAAAAACATTAGTAGTAGTATTTTATTGGTTTTATTTTTAAGGAAATGATTGTCAACTGCACTTTTGATTTCTAGCTATTGTTTTTAAAGGGGGGAAAAATTTATTTATTTATTAAAAGTATATTAAAGAATTTATCAACCAGCACTTTAATATTTAGCATTCAATATTACAGGCTCATGTCCAATAATTTTTCAAAAACTGTTGCAGTTAGGATTTGGCTAGACATTTGCAATGTACTGGTATCAGATTACAAAAGCTCTAAAATTCAAAATTGCTTCCTTGCAGCCGCTCATTAAATAGGGTTCAAGTCTCCGCAGAAGATACAGAAGGAAGGGCTAGTAGGGATTTAAAACTATCAATTGTTTTTAGAAAACAAATTGCTTCCTTTTGATGATAATGAAACATTCTTTATATTTTCCATCTTTTATTACTTATTTACAGATTTTCCATTTATTCATGATGGACGTTTTTGTCTGCCTTTTATTACTCATTTATGAATTTGCCATTTATTTATTATGGACCGCTTTATCCATCTTTTAGTTATTTAAAAAGTTGTCATTCATTTATTTACAGACTTGCCATGGATGGTAGATTAAGCCGGTGCATGATGCATGCATCCAACTAGTGTGTATATATATATATATATCTGTGTGTGTGTGTGTGTGCATAAAAACCATCAATACAAGGTAACATGTATTATATTGGAGACTGGGACAGTTGGGGAAATAGTCATGACAAAGATTGGGACAACGAATGAGAATTGAAAGTTGTAATGAGAATTCTATACACTGAAAACTTACATAAGAAAATAAAGTGACCAACCTGTCATAATCTTTATAACACATTCCTCAAAACCAAATGTTTTTTTGTATTATCCTCGTGAAGAAACAAGTCCATAGCCAATTTTTCTCTCTCTTCTACAGAATCAAACAACAAGAAACACCATTGATCAACCACTAACGAAAATTTTGTAACACTAACCAGAATAAAGGTACACTTACCTTATATTGCATTCCCAATACCAAATTCGTTTCCTCGAGGTACTTTATCAAGTAAAGACAACAGTCATGCCTTGAAAGAAAATTTTAAAACATTAATTTTTCATAACTATATTTGGTCCAAGTACAACAAGTTTATAACTTGGGCTTACGAGTTATTTTGTTGTGGTACCCAATCCAATCTCTCGATGGGAAAATCATCGATTTTTGGGACAACGAATGAGAATTGAAAGTTGTAATGAGAATTCTATACACTGAAAACTTACATAAGAAAATAAAGTGACCAACCTGCCATAATCTTTATAACACATTCCTCAAAACCGAATGTTTTTTTGTATTATCCTCATGAAGAAACAAGTCCATAGCCAATTTTTCTCTCTCTTCTGCAGAATCAAACTACAAGAAACACCATTGATCAACCACTAACGAAAATTTTGTAACACTAACCAGAATAAAGGTACACTTACCTTATATTGCATCCCCGATACCAAATTCGTTTCCTCGAGGTACTTTATTAAGTAAAGACCACAGTCATGCCTTGAAAGAAAATTTTAAAACATTAATTTTTCATAACTATTCTTGTTCCAAGTATAACAAGTTTATAACTTGGGCTTACGAGTTATTTTGTTGTGGTACCCAATCCAATCTCTCGATGGGAAAATCATTGATTTTTGGGACAACGAATGAGAATTGAAAGTTGTAATGAGAATTCTATACACTGAAAACTTACATAAGAAAATAAAGTGACCAACCTGTCATAATCTTTATAACACATTCCTCAAAACCGAATGTTTTTTTGTATTATCCTCATGAAGAAACAAGTCCATAGCCAATTTTTCTCTCTCTTCTGCAGAATCAAACTACAAGAAACACCATTGATCAACCACTAACGAAAATTTTGTAACACTAACCAGAATAAAGGTACACTTACCTTATATTGCATCCCCGATACCAAATTCGTTTCCTCGAGGTACTTTATCAAGTAAAGACCACAGTCATGCCTTGAAAGAAAATTTTAAAACATTAATTTTTCATAACTATTCTTGTTCCAAGTATAACAAGGTTATAACTTGGGCTTACGAGTTATTTTGTTGTGGTACCCAATCCAATCTCTCGATGGGAAAATCATCAATTTTTGGGATGTTGTCACATACATGATGACATTTCAATATCAGCTGCAAACTGTTGGCCTGTTTATAAGCTATTCGTTAGTTTATATGGAAAATATATTAATATCTAAGAAGCAAGTAGATAATATTTAGTACCAGAGTGCGGACTTCTCCCTCCCGTTGCTGATTCAATGCTTTGGTTGGCAATGGATCAAGGATATTTATACATTTGCATCGAAAATTTACCATGCACAACAACCAGTGGTTGTTTCCAGTGTTGAAAGGAATATAAACCTATAAAGACTTGTTATATATAATAAGAACTTTCAATCCACAAAAAATATTTGTTGTTATAAAAAGAGGTATGTCAAAACGCACTTTCTCGCAGCCACTTAGTTTACCCGTGTAGCGACCGGGTCCAAAATAAGAATTGGCAAGATGTTGCGGTTTAAAGTTGCCTGCCAAAATTATTTGCTAGAAGAATCCAAAATACATTAAAGATTAATTATCACAGTAAATGCTTATGATATTTAGGAAAATCTAAGGCTTTGAAATGGCAACCGAGAAATATGTTGGAAGGTACCATGCTTGCATCTCCACGTTTGGATAGAGTTTCACTTGTTCAAGGGTCAGCTTGTTAATGATCATGTTTATTATCTACTGGCAACATAGAATGATTAAGGAAAGACTTGGCACAATGAACGCTTTTAATATCATAATGAACACATCAGATAATTTTGTAAAACACTTACATCTGCATCAATCCATTTTCCCGGCTTTAAGGTCAACATTGAGCTACGATTCACATGCTGGATATAAATCTCGACAAGAACTTCTCTACATTGTAAAGACATATTAGACTATGCATTCAATTTTGAGGTATCATAAATAATTTAAATGAGTAAAATTTAACAAACCTTGGATCTTTTTCCTCATCAAAAATATAATCTTTAATCTTAATTTTCTCTAGTTGATTGATGCGCCAAATGTTGTTGAAAATATATTTCTTAGACTCAGCTTCAATCTCTTTTGTGACATTCTTCTTCAGCCTTGGCCTTCTTATACATTACACCACCTTCCCAGGGTGAGCAGAAAAATCGGCTTGGATTGGTCTCATCTGTCCCTCGAGTTTTAATATGAGAGGATGATGACTCTTCGGTTAAAGAAAACAATAGAGAATGCTGTAGTGAACTAGCATATTTCATCTTGTCTGAACTCACTTTGATTTTGAGATGGGGTAAATGAGAAGAAAGAGGATTAGGTAAGGAAAGTAAAGGACGTTCTTCAGAGTGAGGAAGATGAGATGAAGTGGCAATTCGACTGATAAGAGATGTAGTGCACTGAGGATGCTCCTTTCCACATTCACTTCGATTTAATATAATGATCATGAAAAAATGCAAGCAAAACAATGTGATAAAAAAAAATCTTAATAGAAATAAATAATTATGCTAATAAAATTAAAATAAAGTAATGGAAATTAGCAAGGGACAAGGAGTCCCAATTTTCACTTTAACAATGAGTTACTCATCTAACAGAATGCTAAAAAGAAAAAAAGAAAACACCAAGAAAAAATATTGGGTGACATAAACACCATAAAGGAAATGAGATCCCACTCAAAGTAAATATTTGATTTTACTACAACACAAAAAATCTAATGCAGTATGTCATGCATAAATCCATATATAGATATCAACGATGCTTGCATTATATCCCTAATCAACCCCCCTCCCTTCCCTGATCTTTGCAAGAAGTTAAATATTACTTTTTCTTTCGAAAATGAGAAGATAATGCCATTGGACCACTACCTATTTTGGCAATAAGAGTGACCCTTTTTTTTATACAACGATGGGAGAAGAGGATTTGAACCCACGGCAACTATGTAGAGAGTGAACACTCGCACCATTTGGATAGAACCTCAACCCCATGTGACTCTTAAGCTATGGGGAAGTTGTGTCATAACAGTTAACAACTGGAGGGTTATGGATAATTTTCCTTATAAATTGACCTCAATCCCATGTGACTCTCAAGCTACGGGAAAGTTGTGTGATAAAGGTTAACTACGAAAGTGTTACGTGTAATTTTCCTTATAAATTAATAACATTTATCGCATAAAATTTAGGAATAACAATTTAACCTGCCCTATTGGGAATCCACCATACCTTACCCCTAATGAGACGGGTTTAGGGAAAGTTATGTCCACCCCATTAGGCTTTGAGGTGAAGGCATCCCGCCCCGCCCAACCCAATTATAAAAAATAAAATAATAAAAGAGTTTTGTATTAAATAATCAATGTTTATAATGATATTTTTTTAGTCACCCATTAGAAGTTTAGACAAACTTGATAAAGTTTTATGTTGAAAAAGAAAATAATGCTATTCTAATTTTCTATCTTTTTATAACACATGTAAAGTTTTGTTTGAAATATGTTAATTACAATTAATTTAATAAAATAAATAAATAAATAAAATTTTAAAACTAAATGGGGACCCACTTCTCACCTATGACGGGATTTAAACTGGTGTGAGTTTTTGCAGAGTGGAGTTGGAGAAGGGATCCCGCCCCATTCCATTCCTATGCATGATAAGGAAAAACAAACTAAACATATAAATTTCCATTCTACGAAACTAGAGGAACCCACGTTGCAACGATGTTCTAAAAAGGTAAAAATGCCAATAACAACTTTTACCTAAAACGAAGTTTGTTTCTTGCATTGTCCACCGCCTTCTCCAACATTTTAAGACGATCGCTCAAGTCATCCAGACTTTTCTTCGAATCAAAAAGTTCTTGAGTTGTACAATCTAAGTTTCTCTCAATCTCTCCAAGTGCCAATCTCTCCTTTTGATAACGGGATCTCAAATCCGCTAATTGAGTCTCACAATATTCAATCTCAAGTCTAGTATGCTCTAAGCCACTCTTGGACTCCAAAACACGATCATTAAGGTTATTTCGTTTTAAAGTAAGAGATTCTACATGCAAACGAGCCTCTTCAAGGACAGCACTAAAACCTGCACTCTGATCACCTTGTGCCAAGGCTAACTCATAAGACATGACAATGTAGTGTTTAATAGCCTCACGGAACACAACAACATTTATTGGAGAATTTTCAAGAAATTTTAGAACCGGATTTGCCTCTTGAACCATAGCCCTAGGATGGAAGGGATCCATTGACAATAACTGATCTACTAAAGTGGCTTGAACATTTCGAGCTGCTGAAAAAAGTGCTTCAATCAAAACAGAGGACCCTGGAAGATCACCCACTGTTAAAGGTGTATACAACTCAGAAATGTAGACATTGATTTCTTCAGATTTTTCTCTAGCTGTCTGTTTTAAGTATTCTCCAGCATTACAACTCACTGAGATGAAAGGAGAAGGATTAAGACGTGCACTGTCACTCAAAGATAAGTTATCAGCAACCCCTAAAACCTGAGGAGTACTAACAGAAGGATCTATCACTGTAGGATCTTGGGTTGCTGTTTAAGGGAAAAACAAAAATGTGACGTTAAAACATGATAACAATTATGATGATAAAGTAAAGAGAGAAAGCTTTGATATTTCCTTCAAAAGTCTCAAAAGAAAGCTTCGAAGCAGCTAAAAATTATTAATGATTGGTTCCCATCTTTTTGGGCTAATTGGAGGTCATGTGCTCCATATAAAAATAATAAACATTATCATTAAAATTATTAAGAAAATTTATTTGACATAAATTTTAGGCTCCTAAAATATTTTTCTATAATAAGGGGCAAAATTGATGAGAAAAAGTAGGCATATTTTGCCTAGGAGCCAGCAAAATCTGGAGGGTGTGCAAGGTTAACTTCATAAAAAAAAACATGTGAAATAGGGATTCCGTTACCAGGAAGTGAACTTTTAGCAAGAGAAGTCGGAATACACACTTCTTCCATACCTTGGGCAGATTTAATCGCAAGTGTTTGCTTAGTAATGGAGCAATTATCTTTTTTTTCTTTGGGACGTTGCCAATTAGAAATCCCAAGCTCCCTACATTTGCGCTTCAATGTAGATTTGGAAACTGCACCACAAAGAATTTACACAATGAAATTGCAGATATATTACTACTGCAATAGAATAATATAGCTTGTCTTGAAGAAGAGCTGAGAAAAAATATGAAGAATGTAAGCAACACAACTTTTGAATGTAGAAAAGCTTACTGCCCAATTTCATCACGGCATCTTTCATTCGCCCACTTCGTAGTGCCTCGATAGTTTCTAAATTAATTGAATATTGCATGCTTCTGCATTTGTTATCTAATATTTTTTCTGTGTTTGTTTCCTTCGAAAGAGGAATTACAGTACAATTCTGACTTCTTGTAGCAACAGTCCCTTCATTGCTTCTAGGATTAAAAGGTGGAAACACATGATGACGGGGTATTTGCATCAATTTAACATTCAAACAAAGTTCTCCATCCATAGATGAATCTAGAACAGCTGCATATCTTAGGATCCTTTCAGAATATATATCATGACTTGTCGAAGCAACACTCCCTCCGTTGCTTCTAGGATTAAAATCCATCATGAATAGAAGATTAGGTGGAGACATATCACGACAGGGTTTTTGCATTGTCCATTGAACTTGCAAACAAAGTTCTCCATCCATAGATGGATCTAGAACAACAATATATCTTTGGATCCAGCTTTCAGAATATATATCATGACTTGTCGTAGCAACATTCCCTACATTGCTTCTAGCTTTAAAATCCGTTCTCAATAGAAGTTGAGGTTGAGACATATCATGACGGGGTGTTTGCATCCATCGAAGCTGCAAACAAGGTTCTCCATCCATAGATGGATCTTGAATAGCAGCATCTTTTAGGATCGCATTAGAATATACATCACTCAATAGTTCTAGTATCTCCATCTTCATATCAAAGATTCACAAAATAAAGATCGTGATGATATTTACTTAAACAAGAAAATTGATAAAATGCAAATCCTTTGATGAATCATGTAGGTAGATTATAAAACTTGCATCCTTATAAACAAGATTACATTCATCTTGTCGTATAATTATAAAACAATGAGTATGTTAAAGGCATATGTTCCTCAAATGGAATTAAGTTTAAAATTTAAATTTTAGAGGGAAAAAAATCAGATGGACAGTTAACATTTCACCAAAACAAATATTGGTAATATGTGAAAACTTAGCCATCAAATAATTTATAAATGCCCATAAATACAGAAAAAATATTAATATATTTTCTGACATTTGGGAAATCAAATCAAATTGTTTGGATGAAATATTTTTTGAACAATTTAGGTTGTCCAAGGCGTTGATGGGAAAAAAAATTAAAAGGAAAAAGAAATTTCAATACTTCACCATTTAAACCCAATGGTTCAAAGAAGCGCACCCCCCCCCCCCCCCCCCCCCCCCCCCCAAAAAAAAAAAAAGAGAGAATTTTTGGGCAATATTGTACCTGAACCTATTGTACCCATAAAATTGAAGTCCATTACTCCATTATAATCTTGAAAATGTATGAAGTTTTATCCGCCAAGAGAGAGAGAAAGAAAACACATGGCAATAGAAATAGTAAGATAGTTCCTATAACCCTAGGTCGCTTGATGGGTCACCACTTAGTGAACCCAAACTAGACATATAAGAAAAAATATGTTAGTCAACATTCCTGCTGCTTCACTACTTCTATATCGTCAAAATATATTGGTTACCATATCCTCACAGGTTCAAGGAATATAAGAAAATTATTGTTCTTTCCAAATTAATCATAACATCTAAGATCGAAATAGAGAAAGAATAAGAATTCTAGCAGAAAAAGAAATAGAAAACGACTTATTCCACTTTAGAATTTAGAAAAGAGCTGCAAAGGTACCATGAGACTGTATTCAGAATGGGGAGAGGACAAACCTGCACAACACGTGGTGATTTATCGAATATGAATTGTTTCTCATCACTTGTTTCAACCAGTGAAAATAATTTTCCCACTAGTGGACTGTTACTTGTAAAGTTTGCTACGAGCAAAAGTTCAGAGCTTGTCATAAATATTTCATTGTAGAAGTATCTCTGAAATTCTGAATCAGGGATTCCTGCATTCAGTGCCAGTTGGGAGTCAGAAGCAAATGGGTCAGCTTGAAGCAAATAAGTGAGCCTCATGAATGAGAGGTGTCAATAAACAGTGCCACAATTAACAAAATGAGAGGGTAGATTCATGATTATAAAAGATGACATAATTCAAAACAAAATTCAGGTAAACCAGAGATTCCAATCAAAAAAATGCTAGAAAATTCAAACCAGGCTCATTCATGTCAGCGGAGGGGATAGACCGAGGAAAATCGCCCAGCTTTGAGTTGGGTTTTCCGGAGAAATCATAGCGTTGGTCAACGGGAGTCTCTACCCAATTAGATGAGAGGAGTAGATTGGTATCAGAGGTGTCTTGTAAATCGATAGGGGAAAACAGAGGCCCCGTCAATATTGAATGGGACATCGGAATTTCTTCATGTTGATCGGACATATTCAGAAACACAGAGTGAACTGAGAAAGCAAAACAAACCAATAGCTTCTTCTGTTTAGAGGCAAAAAAAAACACACTCATTTTATAGCCTTCCGGGGTGGGTGGGTGGAGAGCCCTAGCGAAGAGTAGGAGGGATCAGAACCCGTGTTGACATGGAAACAGCAAGTGAAAGCGATCGAAGGGGCGACGGAGTCGTCACCGACATTTATAAGAGATTCCTTTATAAACTCGATATATCGAGTTAAATTCAAGTACGATTAAAAAAAAAAACTTATTTTTTAATTTAAAGTTGTTCCAAATTTATTTATTAAAATAAGATAGTTTTTAAAAGCAGTTTTTTGAAAAGACACTTTTAAAAGCAGTTTTTTTGAAAGACGTTTTTAAAATTATATTTTTTTTATAAATTTTGATAAAAAAACGTCTTTTGGAAAGACGCTTTTAAAAAACTTATTTGTACCAAAATAGGATAATTTTTAAAAACATTTTTCGAAAAGACACTTTCAAAAACATCTTTCTAAAAGACGTTTTTAAAATTATATTTTTTTTATAAATTCTGATAAAAAAAAAAGACGCTTTTAAAAGCATCTTTTAGAAAGACGCTTTTAAAAACGTCACCGTTTCGTTTTTCTTTTTTTTTTTCCACGCTAGCCGCATTTTCTTTTGTGCCGCACGCCTATTATTCTTTCTGCTATCGCCGCACGCCTTTCTTTCTTTTGTTCCTGTTCTCAGCCGTTGCTGCTTCTTGTTTTACTTTTTACTTTTTTTTTCTTCCCCCTGCTGCCAGCTGTTTCATTTTGAATTAATTAATTAAGTGTTGGATAAAAAATTGAATTAATTATGTAATAAGGAAGTGATAGACTTAATAAAAAAATGATAGACTTAATAAGTTTTTCTAAAATATTGTTTTAAATAAAAAAAATAGAATTTATGTAATTATTCTTAATTTAATTTTTATTTTAAGTGAAACCATTTAAATATTTCTTCCTCGTCAAAATTTTCATTTCTTTCATTGCAGATAAATTATGCCATTTAAGATTGGTTTCAACAAAAACTATATCATTATCTCAAGAACAAGAAAATACCAAAACCAGCATAATCCTGTTCAATTTTGAAGTAATTACTCATTTATACATAATTCAACACGTACTTAAAATAAGAGCTGAATAATTAATTACAGAGCAATGTGACAGAGAAAGCAAGTACAGAAAATAGCACTGCACAAGGCTTAGAAGAACACACTGCTAATGATCCGAGCTGAATAAAACAAGTGCATGTAGATTAAAATAATTACATACAAATTCAATAACAAATACAAGCAATTGTATCCATATCCAAAGATTCACAATTAGAAGAACACACTGCCAATGATCCGAGCATCAATAAGATAAATTCTCGCTGTTTGGAGCTTTTGCATTGGCAACTGAAACAGATATTGCTTTAAGCTTTCCCATACAGAACTCTCAAGCTTTAATGTTTAGCTTCCGAAAAGAGGATGGCAACAAAATGTAGAAAGCAGCAAGACAAAATTACGAGATCCTCAATGTGACGAAAAAAAGGGTTCTCTTACATGAATCATGTCAGAGCGTAATAACCGAGCTACTCTTTCACTCTTCCAACAGAAATGCTTTGGATCAAGGTGGATTATGATTCTTGAAGAACTAAATTTAGTTCGTGCGCACTTTTAGGTAGCAAACCACCCCTCCTACAACAAGATCAAGAGTAAAGAAACTTTTAGAGTTTTTTGAGTTGCAAAATCCAA
Source organism: Nyssa sinensis (assembly GCA_008638375.1). NCBI lineage: Eukaryota > Viridiplantae > Streptophyta > Magnoliopsida > Cornales > Nyssaceae > Nyssa > Nyssa sinensis. The sequence continues at coordinate 22,395,747 of CM018040.1, forward strand.
ATTATCGGCTACATGATGCACCAAAACAACTCAAGCTATTGAACAATCTAATAAATATGTAAACTGCTTTTGAACATTCCCATAGATGCTGGATGGAGCTAAGTAAAGAATTTAAGACTGCCAAATTCTATAGGAATTTTAGGTATTTTGACTTATCTTCCTCTTAAGAATACTAATTTGAAAGTATACTTATGGGTACAACTTAATGGCAGATAAAACTTACATACAACATGTCACCCAGCTTTTGTAATACCTCATTATAAGTTGACATTTTTTACGGGGAGAAGTTCATTATAAGTTGACATTTCAAGACAAGCATGTTTACCTTTCAAGTGCAGGAAGAATTATCGGGATATTTTGGAGATGGAGAGAGCACAGGTAGCAAGCAAGAAAACAAATCTAAGTTAAGAATCTCCATTTTCTCCATGAGAACACTGATCACATCTGCTTGTACCTGCATCAGGAAGGAATTATTCTTTAGGAAACTCAACATGCAGGCTAACTAGTTACAAGTATACACTAGAAACAGAACAAGCAACACACTTAAAATCCTCTAATAAATACCCACTAGAATGATCAGGCAACTTCCTAATGCCACTTGAATCTTTTGTTCCCCTAAGTAATGAGATGAGGAATTGCAGACAATCATCATCTTCTAACCCAAATATATGATTAGAAAATTAAATAGATATTATTAAACTACATAAACAAAGGATAAAAACATAAGATATATGTTCTAAAAGTAAGGGAAATTGGAAAAGTAGGGGAAAAAGAAGTTTACTTTTTCTAAAATGTTCTAAAAGCTAGGCCTACTAATCAGAGCACTTAAAAATTGCTTTGCTTCTTTCTGTTGACTCATCCCCCCACTTTGACCAAAATCCACAAAACCATGCTTGTCAACATACTTATCATACAAGGATTCTTTCATTATTTCAACAACATCCTGCAAAATAGATGGTGTGAATTAGAGAATTGTATGGAAAGTTAATGACCAACATTTTAGTTGTCTAAACATCAAGGAATTCAGTATTATCAATGGTCAAGGTTGTTCGGTATAATTCCATTTTATTCCATGAACCTTAAGGTTACAATTTTGATCCCAGCTTAACAAGCCTAGAAAAAGAATCATGCTTTGAAGAGAACTATAACAGTTGTGGTATTTCTGTATGTTTTCTTACATTTTCTTGAGGGTAACATCACTTCAAGGTATAACAGAAGCAAATTTATTCCCCTTCAAGACATTAGGCAAGATAATTGGTCCCTTGGCTACCCTTTCAAATTTTAAGATATCATAGGAATACAGTAGTCTTCTCAGACATATCCATTGTGACAACCTTTTTTTTTTTAATTATAATTCAACTTACCAAAGAAAAAAAAAAAGAGCAGCTCGATTCTGTTGATGGGTTTGTTAATGCTATAATTTAGTTTAACCACCTAGTATTCACAATGGGCATCCAAAAAAATCAGGATATTTCACATTTTCCTTGTACAGTTTAAAAGTAAAGAAACAACTAAGAACCTCACAATTTTTTCTTCATGAGTATGGCTGAATGAAGCTGGGTCAGGCAATGACATGGGCAAGAGCCTCTAACACCATCTTATATTCTTATCTAAAGAGGTGTTCCACAGATACAGAAATAAAATTGCACCAAATTTTCCTAAAGCACACAAGGCTATCCTGACAAAAATACCTAAATAGTTTGACAATTTTATGATCCAACATCACAAATTACTCCAAATGCCAGCAAGTATTTAAAAATCGAGTTCTTTACACAAAACTCTCCAAGGATACATATAGATCATAAGTAACCCATGTAAAGATTTCATTAAACATGTAGTAGATCACAAGTTTAGAACTTAGAAAATATCTAAGACAACAAAGCCCTAATTTTTCAACACAACTCAAGAAAAACCCTAATTTTTCAATACAACTCAATCCTTAAAATCCCTAATTTCTAACTCAGAGATTGAAAAACAAAACATTTTTTTTTTACCTCAAATCTGATGAGATCACTGCACCAAGAGGACAAGTGATGAGAGTTAGAAATGGTCGGTGATGTCAACAGCGATGGGATCAGGTCGAAATGGTCGACGAAGGTCGGCAATGGTCAATAGTGACAGTCGGTGAAGAGAGGTTGAGAGATATGAGAGAGACAAGGGCTGTGGTGATAGATGCACAGATTAGGCTTCTGAATCTTCTTCCTCTTCCGCTGTGAGAGAGAGAGTCGTCTTAACCAATCGAGGCCGGTCGTTCCTATAGTAAATGGATCGGGAAGAAAACTGAAAGAAGAAGAAAACTAGAAAATGGGAAGAAAACTGGAAAACTGAGAGATGCGCGAAGAGAAGAAAACTGAAAAAATGGGAAGAAAAGTGAAAAATGGTCGTTCGGGGTCATAAAATGAATATAGAAAGCGTCTTTTGAAAAGACCCTTTCTCAAACCACCCTACTCTGGTAATTAAGTTTGAAACTACCTTAAAGTGGTAAATAAGTTTCAAAATTACCTTAATTTGGAAAAAAATTCTTATATATCAGGTGCTTGCGATTATACTTTACTACGTATACTTATATTTTACTAAATAAATTGAGTCTTATTTTATATGATTAAATATCATTAAAATAATACATGGCATTCATGTATCAAATTTATTTAAGAATTTTTTTTTTTTTTTTTTATAATTCACAGCTTGAAAAACAAATCAAAAAAGAATTAACAATACTTTGAAAACTTTGATTAGAGCATCCCTAATACAACTTACGAAAGACGACAAATAAAAAATGTCTTTTGGCCACAAGTACATTAATAAGTGAAAAATCAAATTCGAATTCGATACCAAACAATTTAATTCTAAAACTATGTTAATAATTTTAAGCTAAAAATATTCCAATCTAGTTTCTATAACATAACATACCATCACTTTAGGTATATGCAGTCAATAGTTTTTTTACATTTTAAAATTTTATGACTTATAATATATATGAGTCTGTTTTCAATAAAATTTATATGATTAAATTCTAAAAATTGAAATCTATCAAATAAAATTTATATTACAATAAAATTTTGCATAAAAATTGAATTTGCATAAAATTTTGATTAAAGATAGTTTTATAGAAAACACACAAACCAAACCGTGAAATTTCACTAAATTAGACATAGTACTTATTCAAGTGACTTGCTAAAAATATTTGAAATTACATATGATATTTTCAATTGAAGGCCTCAAAATCGAAAAACCAAATTTATAATAGTCGAGAATGCTTAAGTATGAAGTGTTAGGATACATGGGTATCTCACAATACCTATGTCCCACATCAGTTGGAAAGTGAGACTTTTCTTAGTATATTAGTACACACCCTATTGGGCTTTGTAAAGTTATGTAGAGTAATGGGGTGACTTTCGCGCACACGAGACCATAGAAAGCCTAGTGAAATTCGGGTTACCCCGTCCGAAAACAAGTTAATCCCAAATATGCGTCACCTGCATTACGCATGCGCAGGGGGGGTGCAAATCCCAAATCCCCGAATTTGAGCGTGTGCGCCAGTTCCACCTTTACTAAAAAAACTAGTTGTGCAAATCCCAAATGTGCGCAGGGGGGGTGCAAATCCCAAATCCCCGAATTTAAGTGCGTGCGCCAGTTCCACCATTACCAAAAAAACTAGTTGTGCAAATCCCGAATGTGTGTCACCTGCATTACGCAAAAACTAGTTGTGCAATCCCAAATGTGCGGGTGTGCAAATCCCAATTGTGCGTCACCTAAATTATGCATGCGCAGAAGGGGGTGTAAATCCCAAATCCCCAAAATTGAACACGTGCGCCAGTTCCACTATTACCAAAAAAAACTAGTTAACCGGGCACGTGCGCTAGTTCCACCATTACTACCAAAAAAACTAGTTATTCGGACACGTGCGGCAGTTCTACCATCACCAGCGTCACCCGCATTACACCTGTGGCAGTTCTACCATTACCAGAGAACGTGAAGGATCGCAATTACCCAAAAAACTAGTTAATTCCACCATTACCAACATCACCCGCATTATGCCTGTACTAGTTTTACCATTCCAACAAAACGTGAAGGATTGTGCCAGTTTTACCATTACCAGAGAATGTAAAGGATCGCAATTACCAAAAAACATAGTTAATTCCACCATTACTAGCGTCACCCGCATTACGCCTACGCTTGTTTCTGTAATACCTCGACCCAAATTGTAACCGAGCAAATCATATAAACTCGAACCGTTAAGGCTTTACGTCATGACATCGTATATAATCGGACGATTTTGGAATCTTAATAGTTTGAATGTACGGACGATGCCATGAATGAACATCCAAAAGAAAAAAAATAATGAAAAGAAAAAAATAATAAGAGAAAAAAAAATATAAAAATAATAAAAATAAAAATCATGAACTATGGATATATATATATATATGCAACTATACGTATTATATAACATATGTATTTAGAGTGTGCTATTTATATATGTAACCTCCACCATAATGGAGGGGGGAGAGGTTACAAAAATCAGAAGAGGAAAGGAAATAAAAGAAAGAGGAAGCAAGAGAAAAAAGGGGAGAGAGAGAGAGAGAGAGGCGGCTATATTTGTGTGAGAGAGAGAGGCGGCCATATTTCTATGTAGCTATATACATGCACTTAGCATGTGTTGGGAGAGAAATAGAGAAGCTGAAAGGTCTTTTGGAGAGTCAGAAAGAAGAAACAGAAGAGGAATGAGGAGAAACGACAAAGAAAAGGTTAGAAAAAAAAAAACTTACTGTGATTTCAAGTTTTTAATTCTTGGGTTTTTCACAAACTTGCATGAAGATTAGAACTAACAACATAGTTAAATTCTATGAAGAAAATGGAACACATAGGAAGAAATTGCATGTAAAGTGGTAAAGAAATGAAGAAGATATTGAGGTTTATCGGAAAGTTTAAATTTAGAAAATTTGAGTTTTGATTGTGTTTTAGGAGTTTAAATTGACATATATATAGGCCCTAAAATCATGTTTTATGGTATTTAGGGGTAAAAATTAGCCTTAAAATCAAGAAAAAATGAAGAAAAAACAAAAAAAAAAATACATGAGAGTGCAGTCCAGTCATTGACGCTGGAAGGGGGTGACCGGACCTGCACTATTCAGGTCACCGGAAATGCATAAGAGGGAGAAGAGGGAAGGGTTGCTAGGTCACAGGCCAGGTTGGTCTCGGGTCAGGTCGGGCTGCCCAAGCGCAGTGTTGACCTGACATTGTTGGGGCTGATGGGTTGATTTCCTATTTATTTTTAAAAAAATGAGGGGGGTGAACAGTGCAACCAAGGGGTTTCGAACCCTAGTGCCCATGCACAGGAAGCACTTATGCCAAGGTATCCCACCACCGTGCCACAAGGGACGTGTGGTCAAATATGCAAAGGATATATATATATATATATATATATATTATATAATTCATCACTTAAATTAATTAATTTAATTAGTTCCTAATGTCCGATTGAGTCATGAGAATAGTGTAAATTTACTATTTTGGACCTTCTAGACCCAATGGTGAGGTCCATTTCATGAGACGGAGTCCCAAAAAATAAAATACCCGTAGAGATGTCAAAATGACCAAAATACCCCTGAGTCAAATGTGAGTCAAACGACTCCGATTAAACTAAGTAAAAAGTGAATTTTTATTATTTCAAACCTTCTGGATTCAACGGTGAAGTCCGATTTGTGAAAATAGGTCCCAAAAAATAGAGACATGTAAAATGACCGTTTTACCCTTTTCGGTATAAAAGTCCAAATTGAAAACTATGAAAGCTTAAATTGACTTTTTTTGATATTTCAGACTCAATAGTAGAGTCTAAATTAGTAAAAGAGATACTTAGAGTAACGAGGTATACAATTTGATAAATGATATTAAAACTGAGACATGTTTATTGATGTATAAGCAAGTCAAAGGGAAAAGAGAAAGTTACGGGGTACTAAAGTAGATCATACGGATTAAAGGTAAGTAAACAACTATCTCTTACACGGGGTCTTCCAAGCCACATTCATTTTATTACTTTCAAATTTTGTACTCTCATACGTACCAACTGTTATTCTTCTACAATTGATATTGTCATATCTTGTGAGTGTTTATTAACTACCATATCATGATTGTTATGTTGTATTGTGCCTTGAAAGGCCTACTGTTATATGTCCATTACACGATATTCCATTCTCTATGCACTTCTTAAAGAATCACAAAGAATCATGATTTATTATGAATGCTGGAATTGTGCTCAGTCACAATATCCATCCGATGATTTATTATGAATGCTGGAATTATGCTCAGTCACAATATCCATCCGATGTTATCTAGATTGACAGGACCTACGGGTCGATTGACAGGATTAATAGGACCTCCGGGTTGATTGACAGGACCTACGGGTTGATTGATAAAACCTTCGGGTCAATTGAAAGGACCTTCGAGTCAATTGACTAAGACCTACAAGTCGATTGACCGGACCTTCGGGTCGATTGACAAGACCTACAGGTCTGAACAGAGTAAATGCATCATTTATGTTTGACTGATATGTTTACATTTATTGGATTCATAGGATGTTGCCAGTCCCTATGAATAATTCTATGTTGACAGTTCACTTATTGATTGTACTTGATTGTGACCAATTTATTGTGGCAGTATTCTTGTATTAACTGATGTTATTGAGCTTTCCCATGTTCATGCTACATCACTACTTATGTTTGATTACTATGACTTACTGTTCATTGGCTATTGTGGCATTTTACCATTAATTGCAACTGATTTCATGATTGGTTATTATGTTCACCCTATGAGTTCATATTTTTCTATGTTAACCCTAACCCGTGTCCTGAAATGGGCTTTTACTTACTGAGCTTTGTTAGCTCACCCTAACTTACTATATTTTTAGGTAAGGATGTTGTAGGATCATATTAAGAGTCCAAGAGCATAGAGGGACAGTTTGAAGAAAATGTTAGAAGTGATGTAGTCTCTCCCATGTACTTACCACCTAAAAGTGGTATTATGTTGAGTTTTATGTTGTCAAACAATGTTTTATATGAAGACTTTCGCTGATTTATTGTTTAAGTTTTACATTGTATATTCATGGTCATTGATACAAAGAAAGAAAAAAGTAGGGACGACCATAGGGTCGGCCCCGCGATACGAGATCTGTATAGGGTGGGTTTTGGGTCGTGACAGTTCCACTATTACCAGAGAACGTGAAGGATTGCAATTACTAAAAAAACTGCTTAACTAGGCGCGTGTGCTAGTTCCACCATTACCAGTGTCACCCGCATTATGCTTGCGCCAATTCCACCATTACCATAGAACGTGAAGGATCGCAATGTGCTCTACCTTTCAGGATACAACAACCAATGTGCTCTACCCTTCAAGATACAACAGCCAAAATCCTCTACCTTACAACATACAACAGCCAAAATCCTCTATCCTCCAGGATACAACAGCCAAAATAATCCGTACAAGCGATTGCAATAGTGCTCCACCCTCTAGGATACAACAACCAATATGTTTTACCCTCCAAGATACAATAGCCAGAATCCTCTACCCTCTAAGATACAACAGCCAAAATAATCTGTACAAACCCTCTAAGATACAATAGCCAAAATAATCCGTACAAGAGATGGCAATGTGCTCCACCCTCCAGGATATAACAACTAATGTGCTCTACCCTTCAGGATACAACAACCAAAATCTAGGATATAACAGCCAATGTGCTCTACCTTCTAGGATACAACAGCCAAAATCCGTACAAGTGATCGCAATGTGCTCCACCCTCCAAGATACAGCAGCCAATGTGCTTTACCCTCTAGGACACAACAACCAAAATTCGTACAAGCGTACATTGCGAGTACAAAATGGATTTTAAAAGGATCGCAATATACACTTGTACGAATTTTGGCTGTTGTATCCTAGAGGGTGAAGCACATTACAAGTGTAACGAATTTTGGCTATTGTTTGCGAATGTAACAAATTTTGGCTGTTGTATCTTGGAGAACGTGAAGTAGTATTCATTCAATCCTTACATTGTGAGTGTACGCTTGTACGGATTTTGACAGTTGTATCTTGGAAGGTAGAGCACATTATGAGTGTAATAGATTTTGGTTGTTATATCCTAGAAAATGTGAAGGAGTGTTCATTCAATCCATACATTGCAAGTGTACGCATTGTATCTTGGAAGGTGGAGCACATTATGAGTGTACACTTATATGGATTTTGGTTTTTGTATCTTGGAGGGTGGAGTGCCGCCAACTTGCTACACCAATGTTCAACCTCTGAGGGGAAAAATCATTTTTAAGGGCAATGTTCTCACACGTCTCATCCACTAAGTTTTCTTTCTCCATTTTCTTATCGCAGATTTTGGTTCGTGGTTAAGAGTTTTATAATCTGTTCTTGCCCTTAAATTACAAATACTATTCATACTAGCTCTAAAATCTTTCAAGATTTTACAACAATCTTAAGAGTGGTTTTCTTTTGAAAAATGGACACTGCTTTGATCACCACTAAACTTATTCCCGACACCTCAAAGATTGATTCATTTAATGGGTCATTCTTTAAACGTTGACAAAAAGAATTTATTCTGCCTTAGACATGATAAACATGGCTGAATACTTGACCAAACCTAAACCCGTTGAAGGGACTGAAAAGAAAGAACTAGAAAATTAGGAAAGAGGAAACCAAATTTGTAGGCACAATATACTTAGCACACTTTCAAATGAATTGTTTGACATTTATTGCACCTTTAAAACTACCACTGAAATTTGGGAAAAACTAACAAAGAAATATGTAATTGAAGATGCTGGAACACAAAAATACGCTGTAGGGAATTTCTTAAACTTCCAATGGTTGAGGATAGAGATGTATCATCTCAAATCCATGATTACCATAAACTAATAAGTGATCTAAAAATAGAAAACATTGACCTACCTGAGCCATTCATGACAGGATGCCTAATTGAGAAATTGTCTGAATCTTGGAAAGATTATAAAAATAATATGAAACATAAAAGGAAACAACTCAAACTTGAAGATGTTATTGTACATATTCGAATTAAAGAAAATAATCGACTTATTGAAGAAAATAATTGACTTAGGGACAAAGCTGGAAAGGCTAAGGAAATTTCTTCTAAGGCAAACCTAGTGAACAACAAACCCAATAACACTAGGTTAAACAATAGGTTCACTAATAGGCCCAATAGAAACAACAGACCCAATAACAGATCCAAACTTGAGAACAAGAATAAAGCTTCAAACCCGACCTTCAAAAAGAAAAGGAGTTGCTTCATTTTTGGGAAGCCTGAGCATCATGCCAACCAATGCAGACTCAAGATGAGGAATAACAAACTCACCTGGCTGAGGCAGATGGCATAATTATTACGGTCATTTCTAAAATGAATATGGTAAGTAATGCAAAAGATTAGGTGGTAGACTCTAGGACTACCAGGCACATTTGTTGGAACAAAAGTGCCTTTACCTCCTAGACTTCTGTGAGGGAAGGAGAAGAACACGTTTATATGGGGCGATTCGAGGCTTTCGCCAATCATTGGCAAAGGGAAGGTTCTTCTTACGTTGACTTTTACAAAAATCCTTTCGCTTAGTGATGTGCTGCATGTTCCAAACATCAGGTAGAACCTTGTGTTTGTCTCTCTACTTGGGAAGGTTGGGGTGAAGACTATGTTTGAATCAAACAAAATTCTTCTAACCAAAAATTGAATGTTTGTGGGGAAAGGGTATTGTGATCAGGGTCTATTTGTACTAAACATTCAAGAAGTATCAATAGTAATACATCTAGTTCTTCTACTTACTTGATTGATTCTATTGATATGTGGTATGTTAGATTAGGACATGTTAATCATTCCTATATAAAGAAAATGAAAGATATTGAAATGATATCTAATATATCCAATTTCAATACTGAAAAATGTGAAATATGTGTAGAATGTAAATCAACAAAGAAAACATGCAAATTAGTAGAAAGAGAGTTTGAATAACTAAGTCTAATACATAGTAACTTAGGAGATTTAAACAAATTATGACTAGAGGAGGAAAGAAATATTACATAACCTTTAGAGATGATTTCTCTAGATACACTAAGATATACTTACTTAGAAACAAAGATAAAGTAGGAGAAACGTTTCTAAAATATAAAACTGAAGTTGAAAATCAACTCAACAAGAAAATCAAAAGATTGAAAACTGATAGGGGAGGTGAATATGAATCCAATCCATTTAATGAATATTGTAAAAAACATAGAATAATACACGAAACAACTCTTCCATATTCACCTGAATCTAATGGAGTAGTAGAAAGGAAAAATAGAACACTAAAAGAAATGATGAACTCAATGTTAGTCAGTTCTGGGGCACCTCTCAACCTGTGGGGGGAAGCTATCATTTTTGCTTATCATATTCAAAATAGAATGCCCTATAAGAAAAATGGAATAACCCCCTATAAATTATGGAAAGGTCACGCACCTAATCTTAAATACCTAAAAGTATGGGGGTGTTGGGCTAAAGTCCTCTTACCAGAACCTAAAAAGAGAAAATTAGGATTAGAACATTTGACTGTATGTTCATAGGATATGCCAAAAATAGTTATGCATATAGATTCTTAATAATCAAATGCGAAAACAACTTAATGGAAGCTAATACTATAGTAGAAACCAAGAATGTAAATTTCTTTGAAAATGTTTTTCTTATGAGAAATAACATCAAAAAAATTGATGTTGTGCCTCGAAAAACACAACAATCTGAAACTAATAAAGACACTGAAATTGAACTAAGAAGAAGCAAAAGAGATAGAAAAGAAACTAACTTTAGAGATGACTTCTACACCCTCTTAATTGATAATGACCCTAAAACTTATGATGAGGCCATATACTCACCCGATGCACCTTATTGGAAGGAGGCAATCAATAACAAATTAGAATAAATTCTTTATAATCACACATGAGAATTAGTGAACTTACCTCTTGGCGCAAAAACCTTAGGGTGTAAATGGATATTTAAAAGGAAACTAAAACCTGATGGCCAATCAATAAATATAAAGTAAGTATCGTAGCAAAAGGCTAAGCAAAAAAATGATATAGACTTCTTTGATACCTTTGCTCCAGTAACTAGGATCTCTTCTATTAGAGTCCTAATAGCTCTTGCTTTCATTTATAATCTTGTCATTCATCAAATGGATGTCAAGACTGCATTTCTAAATGGGGAACTAGAAGAAGAGATTTATATAGACCAACCTAAAGGGTATATAATTACTGGATAAGAACATAAGACATGCAAACTAATTAAATCGTTATACAGATTAAAACAAGCTCCCAAATAATGGCATGAGAAATTTGACAGTGTGTTAGTGTCAAATGTCTTCTCAATCAATAAATCAAATAAATGTATATATAACAAATCTATAAAAAAAAACATGTGTCATCATTTGCTTATATGTTGATGATATGCTTATATTTGGGACTTGTTTAGAGATAGTAAATGGGACTAAAAGATTCCTAGCATCAAAATTTGATATAAAAGATATGGGTGAAACAGATGTAATTCTAGGAATAAATATAACTAGAAATCCTAATGGTATTCTACTCTTTCAAGAGCATTACACTGAAAGAATACTAAGAAAATTTGAACAATATGATGTGAAACTTGTTTCTACCCTATATAATGCTAATACACAATTAAAGAAAAATAAAGGAGAAGGTGTATCTCAATTTGAATATACAAAAATCATTGGTAGCTTAATATATCTAATGAATAGCACCAGACCTAATATTGCATATGCTATAGGTAGATTGAGTTGATACATTCAAAGTCCTAATAAGGGAATAAAACTTATAATGGGAAAAACATGGATATACACCTAAGGCATAATATTGTAAGAGAGCTACTTGAGAGTGGGGTGATATCCTTAGATTTTGTGAGGTTAGAGATGAACTTGACAAATCCTTTGATAAAACCACAATACAGAAAGCTAGTGAGTGAAACATCAATGAAGATGGGACTTATGCCGATAAAAAAGGTCAATAGTGATGGAAATCCAACCTACATGAATGACGATCCTAGGAAGTAGGTTATATGGGTACTAACAAGTCACTAGGTGGCCTAGTGGTACACTATCATATTTTATATCTTGAGAGTCCCTCTCTATGGTGTAGATAGTGCAAGACTATAATGAGTGAGGTTGGGCAATGCTCTTAATGAATGCCATAGCCCTTATGGGTGGTGTGTTAATTGTAGTACACATTTGATGGATTCACTTATATGAGTGTGGAAGTGGGGCCGCTTTCTATGAGAGCTCAGGCATGCTCTCTAGAGCTCTTATGAATATCCAGGTAGGGTGTACGACCTATTTGTGCCAACCCTCTTAGAACAACTTATTCATTTGAGAAAACAATGTGAGTGGTAAGTTGACTAACTTACAATAAAGAAATATTGGTTTATAGAAATTTATAAATTTCACCAAATTTCTACAGGTCACGACTTGCTAATCTTAGGGCTAGTTCATAGTCCAAATACACTAATTCTGATGTATTGTATTCTTAGAATTTTCTAGTGATTGTCTTGATCTTCTTCACTATTCCTTGAATCTCTTATAATTCTTTGTTACCCAAGTATTTTGAGATATGTGGGGGATTGTTGGGATACATGAGTATCTCACAATACTTATGTCTCACATCGGTTGGGAAATGAGACTTTCCTTAGTATATTAGTACACACCCTATTGGGCTTTGTAAAGTTGTGTAGAGTAATGAGGTGACTCTCACGCACACGAGACCATGGGAAGCCCAGTGGAATTCGGGCTACCCCGTCCAGAAACTAGTTAACCGGGCACATCACCCCCACTACGGCTGTGCAAGGGGGTTGAAAATCTCCAAATTTGAGCCTCACATATGTGCGTGATTGAAAATCAATATTAGACTTTACTATATATATTTGGTTAACTAGTCATTACCTTTATTTGGGCATCAAATCTGTGCCACCAGTATAAATAGGGTGCTTGGGTTCATTATTCAACGCACCAAAAATCCATTTATCTTCTGTTTAATAATTGTTCCGTTTTGAGAGAGTATTTCTCTTACTATGTAGTTTCTTTTTACTTGGTTTGCTTAGCGCTCCATTGCTACATCAATTCCACCATTTCTACTGCATTTGTTCTATTGAAACCTCTGTTTAGTTCTTTCTTAGACCAGAGAATGTAAAGGAGTATGCGTTCAATCCATACATTGTGAGTGTACGCTTGTACAGATTTTAGCTGTTGTTTCTTGGAAGGTAGAGTGCCGCTAACTTGCTACACCAAAGTTCAACCTCCGAAGGGCGAAATCACTCTTAGGGGCAGTGTTCTCACACGCCTCAACCGCTAAGTTTTCTTTCTCCATTTCCTTATTACAGATTCTGGTTCGTGGTTAAGAATTTTATAATCTGTTCTTGCCCTTAAATTACAAGTATTGTTCATACTAGCCTTAAAATATTTTAAGATTTTACAACATGAAGTTTCATAATTTTTTATATTTGTTTGACTGCTTAATTAAAGCTGCAAAGTCGCACTAAATGTACCTACTAATATATATATATATATATATATATATATATATTTAAAAAAACTCATTTGCTAAAACAGACCTTACCGTTAGGTCCAGAGCATTGAAAAATCCAAATCTAGAATTTTTTGGATCTTGATTTCGTCATATATAACATTAATTATGTTAAATACAGTTTCTAGGTATGTACTTGTCATTTTTGAATTTGTGTAGGGGTAAAGTTGTCATTTTAGATATTTTAGTGGCACTTTTGTAATTTATCAAAAATTCAGGGGCTTAAGTATAATTTTCATAAGTTACTATTTTAAAAATAATTATTTTATAATTTAGGATGGTGTTTTTGAATTTGTTTTTGTATAAATTGGGCCCTAATATAATTTAACTAATCTGTAGGAGTCAAATTGCAATTCCAGAATTTTAATTTCTTAAAAATTTATTAGGTGAGTTAGATTTTTCCCTTTATTTTCTCTCTCCCATTTTTTCTCTGTCAAAGTAGTGGCTTAAGCTCATTCACGCACGAATATCTTCATTTTCTCTATTAGTTTCAGCAATTGAAACTCAAGTCCCCGTAGGTCTGTATATTTAGGGAATTTCTTACTTCATGGCTAAGGATCTTAAGTCAAAATTGAAGGCTATGGTGGCTTGTTGCAGCAATTGTAGCCTTGCAAGCTGCCGTGATGGGCTAAGGGGCGGTGCCCATGTGCTCTATGCATCAAATGCATGCATGCAATCATATTTTTTTGAAATTTCAAATTCCCTGACATTTATATATATATATATATATATATATATCTACACACCAATACACACTTGGGTGTGTGTTCCAGCCCTCCCTCATCATATGCAAGTCACATGATGAAGAAAATAAATTGTTATAATTTTTTCATATTTTATTATATATATATATATATATTCACATTTATATACCTATATACACACTAATGTGTGTATTTGGGCCTCATTCATCAAGTGCAGGTCACGTGATGTATAAAATATTTTATATATTTTTATTTTATTTTTCTAAATATTTTATGTATTTATTTTTATTTTTTCTTATTTTTTATAATTATTATATAATTATTTTATTTAATAATTCATAATTTTTTATATATATTTCTTTATACTTTAGGTTAATGATGCATTGATCATTCAACCTTATTAAGTTCATTAACCTAAGTTAGGTTTGGATTATTTGTGGTTAGGTTAAATTTTAACCCTACGCTGGGTGAATGGCCTAACTAAGGTTATGACCTATTGTTGGGTTATGTTAGTTTCTAACCTCAATTCATGTCAAGTCATTGTATAGTGCCCAATTTTTTTTGAAAAGATCTTTTATTGACACGATTTTTAATACATTACACAATATTACTCAACTCACTATGTGTGAGTGTTATAATTTGAGATTATTAATAAATAGTGACTTGAAAAGTTGCTCAAAACTTTTAAAACCCTAATGACATATTGAATACATTGTGTTACAGAAATGTCTTTGATTTCTATGTTAAATCTCTCTAACAAACTTTTAAAATTATTTTGTGATGATTTTATTTTTCCATTCTTCCTAAATGCAGAGTTTACATGATTATTTTTGTATGTTTGTGCATTTCAAAAGTTTACTATTTATAATAATAAAATTAAAATTATACATCTCTCCAAACACACTATTAATTATATATGTGAACACAAAACTTGATAGGGCAGTACAAACCCCTATTGGATGATCAATCAACTGCCCTTGAATAAAATTTTACTATCTGGCTACTCTAATTATACATCTCTCCAAACACCCTATTAATTATTTTATTTTTATTTTTTTAGTATAACGATGAAATATGAAAGGTGAAATTTTTTTTATCTACTATGTTCATTTGCACTGGGCCTCGTATCATATGCCTGTCTCTCTAGATACTCAAAAGTTTCTCCAAGCACATATAATTAATCATTTTAGGTATGAGATAACATGGAGTTACATGAAGATTACAAATGAGTTGTTCATCAGGCCTCGTCTCATTGACATTACATGAGGCTAACTCTATCGTTAAATGAGTAAAGTAATTGTTTTAAACTGAACCTAAAAAAAAATTCATATTTTTATGTGTTTGTAATATAATTCAAAATAGATGTTTAAGTCAATAAAAACCTAACTCCAAAAAAAAGTCATATAAAAACTCTCAAAAAAATATTCAATTTTTTTAGTAGACTCTTACTTATTTTGTGTTATCTAGTTTATATTTGTGTAAATTCTATTAATAAAGTGTTGGCCAATTGTTCAATTATACAATAACTCTACTATTAGAGTTTTATTCAACACACATATTCCTCTAATTTTAATACCATTATAATTTTATATTACAATAATATATATATATATATATATATATAAAACAAAGCAAACAGACAAACCGGACCTTCTGGAAAGAGAAAAAATGTATTGGGCCAGAGAGCTCATGTCAAATGGCTTATAATTTTATGTTACATGGCTTATAAAACAAAGCAAACAGACAAACCGGACCTTCTGGAAAGAGAAAAAATGTATTGGGCCAGAGAGCTCATGTCAGATGGCTTATAATTTTATGTTACATGGCTTATAATTTTATATTACAACAATATATATATATATATATATAAACAAAGCAAACAGACAAACCAGACCTTCTGTAAAGAGAAAAAATGTATTGGGCCAGAGAGCCCATGTTAAGTGGCTTGACCAAGGCAACTGTAACACCAATTTCTATCATGCCTACACAATACATATATAGCATTATTTGATTTCAATCAACTCTTTCCTTCCTTCAACCCTTCTAGTTTTGATCTAAGCCATGCCTACACAATACATATATAGCTAATAAATTTCGTTCACTTCAGGCATTACATTGGAATTAGTGGAAGTGGGCATAAGTTAGCGCGAACATTTAGTTATCAAAAAAAAGAAACCAAAAAATGTGGCCAATAAATTTAAGTAAAACAAAATTCTATAAATGATGTGACAGATTTTGACTAGCTGCCTATTACTCATTTAAGACAACTAGTAAGAGACTGACATATTACTTTAATAATACATTTTTGAGAGAGAGACTAGTATTGCTCAAACTTAAGAGAGCTAATGGTATCATCTACTTACATTATTCATTCAAATGCTATCATTGAAAGTTGAGTGAATAATTTACATTAACATGATATTAATCCATCTAAATTGCCTATGTGATGCTGCACCTTTTGGCGGGTGTGTATTCCGAGCTCGGCTCCCTGAAGAACACTCAAAGAAGAAGATCAGAGGACCACCGGATTGGCTCCGGTAGTAGTCACTCCGATGCTTAAGTTAATAAACT
Source organism: Nyssa sinensis (assembly GCA_008638375.1). Taxonomy (NCBI): domain Eukaryota; kingdom Viridiplantae; phylum Streptophyta; class Magnoliopsida; order Cornales; family Nyssaceae; genus Nyssa; species Nyssa sinensis. Next base: position 22,412,630 of record CM018040.1, read on the forward strand.
GAATTGTAAAGACTGTAATGAAAGCCAAATAATGAGCATAGAAAATAAAGTGTACCTTTAGGGTTTAATTTATAGGTGGCGACTCTCCTAAGTTGATTAGGATTTGGAGCCATGAAAGTAGGGATTTGATCACCGGAGTAAGGCAGTTACCTTGTTGGACATTGTATCAATAGAGATAACCATGTGTGGCAGTTTCTTTGTAGAAGACTGTTTCCTTATTCTTTGCTCGGCAGATATTAAGGCGGTGATGAGCTCTGCACTAAGGAGAGTGTTCTGAAGGTTGGCACTCAGACTCGTAAGTTCTGTAAGAATGTAGCTCTGCTCTGTAGGTCTGTGCTTGGACCTATAAGTTCTGTATGTGTGCTATGAATGGCCGAGCATGGGCTGGTCTGTAGTCATACGTGTCAAGTGAGGGTTGGTCAGTCACTTTGTGGTATATCAGTTACTCCCCCCCAAGCCTTAGTTTGAGCTTATGGCGTAACTAAGGTTTATGAGTCTCTGAAAAGTCACGCGTTTTGTCGTCTCGTTTTTCAATACGACTGCTGGTGCGTCATTTATTGCGCAGTCAATTTTTTGGGCTTTCAAGGCTATCATTGCTTGTAACCGTCGTGACGATTCGCCTTGGTAGCCACCATTTTCCGAATGTATATAAGGAGGGAAAGGAGCTTTGTACTCCGCTTTTACTGTTTCCCTTGTATCTCAGAAGAAGGAAAAGAAGTATTCGCCATTGCCAAGCCAGCAAGTTAGACTGTGAGGAATATTTATCGTCCGAAGCTTCTCTCTCTCTTCAGGTTCGGTTTTGGTCCCTTCGTTCATTTTTCACTGTCTTTCTTCTTCTTTTCCTCTTCTGGTTATTTTTTGAAATGTCGATTTCTACTGCATCTTCTGGCGTTGGTAGTGGTTCAGGGAGTCTTTTGGAGACTCCTGCTTCATCCCAAACCCTTACTAGGGATAATAGTTCCTTAAGGACTGGGTCGGAAAGGACCCTGCTAGCCCTGAGGTTAGGATTGTAGATGCTTTCTTGGAACCTAGGAACAAAGAGGGAGAGGTCTCCGGTCAGCTTTCCCAAAGGGAAGAGGGACAGAGCATCGTGACCTCTTCCTGGTTAAATAGCATAAAGGAGGAGTTCAATTTTCCTCAAGATGTTGACCTTTGGGCTCCTGGTGCCATGGATCGTCCTTCAGATATTAAGGACGGCGAGATCTGTGTTTATACTGCTTGGTTTGAAATGGGGTTGCGTCTTCTTTTTCCCAAATTACTTAGGGAGTTCTTCTGTTGGTTTAATCTTTGCCCTGCCGACCTGAATTTGAACAGTTGGAGACAACTGTTAGGGTTTATGGTTTTTGCTTGTATGAATAGTGTCGAGGTCTCTCTAGACTTGATCCGTAGTAAAATGGATCTTAAGTACATGAAGTCAGAGGGCCTCTACTATATGTCTTTTGACAAGGGTTTCAGACCTCTGTCATTTATACCGACCTCCAATAAATCTTGGAAAAATCGGTATTTTTTTGTTAGTGGAGAATGAGAGGTGGCAGACCTTGAGGACCAGATCTCTACATTCCCCTGGAGCACGGGATTTATGGGTGAGACCCCCTTTCTTTTGTAATTTTTGCTTCTGCTCTTGACTCAATTTCTATGTTGTTAAATTAATTGTTGTTGTTGTTGTAACTCTTGTGTAGGTAAAGGCATCAAGAAGAGGCCGTCCTTCACTCCTATTATTAAAAATCAGTACAAGAGGCTCCTTCAGACCAAGAACCGAGACTTTAGAGCCATTCTTAAGCCGAGCAGTCCAATGGCCCCAAAAAATAACAACGTTGTTGAAGATGTGATGCAATCCGTCTTTGGCAATTGGGGCTCGTCGAAGAAGAAGAGAGTGGCGAATCCTCCTCCTCCTACAGATCGTTTATCAAAAAAGAAGAGGAAGACCATTGCCGTCCCCTCCTCTACTGCACCACCCAAGAAAGGGGTGGTGCCTTCTGCTTCTCCTTCCTCTATGCCGGTCAAGAAAGGCGCAACGATTACAACACCCACCTCTGCACCGCCCAAGAAGGGCATAGTGATTTTCGAGCCTACCCCTTCATCGACTCCAAAGGTTCCAAAAAAGGGCAAGATGAGGGTGGCAGTTGACTTGGACCTGATGCCTGATGGGTACAAGGCCATCCACTAGGCCATTGAGGAATTCTGGGCAGATGCCCCACAAAAGGACTCCCCTTCTTGTAGTACTAGGCAGGGTACTCAAAAGACAGTTGCTGGCGCCATGAGCGCCATCTGAAGGTAATGACTGTTTTGTCTTTTTTGGTATCTGGTTTTTACTTATGTCTGATTGGGTCTCTTACTGTTTTGTAGACCTTGCATAATTTGGCTACCTTGATAGAGTCCACCATGGATCTTCAGGCTGTGGAGAAGCTTGAGGACAAGCTGGATGAGGCTCGGCTTCAGCTTGACACAGCTTAATCCAACGTTACAGCTGTTGAGGAAGAGCTCAAGGAAGTGAGGCATTCCCTTTCCATTATGGAGTCTGAGAGGGATTCCCTTAAGTCTGAGAAGGAATCCTTCTTTCAGGAGTTGGAAAGGCTGCAGAAGGAGAACACATCACTCCAAGTCTCCCTTGTTCTGAGGGTCGAGGAAGCCAAGGTTGAGACCGAGGTTGAGATGAAGACCGAGTTGGAGAAGATGGGACATAGATTTGTGCAGTTCGGTTATGACGACTTTAGATCCAAGCTTCTTGCCAAATTCCCAGATATTGACCTGTCGGGTATTGATGGGGATGATGATGATGAGGATGATGATGGTGATGATGATGATGGGTTTACCAACCCTTTAGTTTAGAAATTCTTTTGTAGTTCTATCTCTTTTTTTTTTTTTTTTTGTAACCGAACGCACGTATTAATAACAATGTCTTTTCTTCAGAGCTTCCTGCCCCTTTTTTTTTTTTTGAATACTTGCAAATCTTATGGTTTGATCAGGCATCATCCATAATTCCACTGTTCTGTAGTGTATAGACGGGCTTCGACCTTTAAAACTTGCAATTAACATAAGTAAATCTGTTCGGGACTAAATATCATTCTTTGGTTGGCCACGGATGGTGGGCTGACTTCCGAGCTTCATGACTTGCAATAACTTGAACCAATGTGTAATAATTTGAAAGTGGGAAAATAACAAGCAACTAAACCTTACTCTTGAAATTGGAGGAGTTTCGAATCTTGAACTTGTTTTGAGTAACATGGACGATAGTCATTAAAGGAGCTAACCACCTAGAGCTTAATTGCTGAACAAAAAGACTTGTAATAAAATGGAGAAAGATCCTTGATAGTCAGCGCCCTTCTCCAAAACTTTATTGATAAGGAGTTAAGCAATTAGAATCACAATTGTTGGTTGGAATGGGGATCTGACTGAATGAATGTTTGCAGTCATGTAGCTGAGCAGCTGGGTTGATTTCTTTCCCTTTAGTTTGGGAAATAACCAAATAGATTTAGTAAGATGGACCAAACATGAAGGTCGGTATATTGAATAGACCAGACTTGAGGTCTGTACATTTAGATGGACCAGACACGAGGTCTGTACATTTAGATGGACTAGACTTAAGGTCTGTACATTTAGATGGACCAGACGTAAGGTCTGTACATTTAGATGGACTAGACACGAGGTCTGTACATTGAGATGGACCAGACACGTGGTCTGTACATTTAGATGGACCAGACTTTAGGTCTGTACATTGAGATGGACCAGACACGTGGTCTGTACATTTAGATGGACCAAACTTAAGGTCTGTACATTTAGATGGACCAGACACGAGGTCTGTACATTGAGATGGACCAGACACGTGGTCTGTACATTGAGATGGACCAGACACGTGGTCTGTACATTTAGATGGACCAAACTTAAGGTCTGTACATTTAGATAGACCAGACACGAGGTCTGTACATTTAGATGAGAACACTTCATGGAATATTTGAAAGAAAGAAAATTCTTTATTGATAATACTTCCGTAAGTGTTCTATATTCAAGGCCTAGGAACAGGTTTCCCATCCATGCTTTCTAACCAATAAGTGGTCGGTCTTACTGTCCTTGTGACTCTATAGGGGCCCTCCCAGTTGGGTGATAACTTCCCCATGGTGGGGTCCTTGGTGTTCTGAAACACTCTTCTTAGGACAAGATCTCCAACTTGGAAGCTGGTAGGTTTAAGCCCTAGTTTTGAATGGCTAACCATCCTGTGTTGATATGCTTCCATCCTGACCCCGGCTTGCTCCCTTTCTTCCTCAAGTAAGTCCAAGTTTTCTACAAGCTGTTAATCATTGGTCTCTTGGTTGAAAGCTTCAGTCCTCAAGGTAGGCATGCTGATTTCAACAGGTGCTTCTGTGCCGTAGGGAAGTGAAAAGGGTGTTTCTGATGTTGGAGTTCTTCTAGTAGTTCTGTAAGGCCCAGAGTACTCCAGGGAGTTCTTCAACCCATTTTCCCTTAGCTCCCTCTAATATTTTTTTAAGAGCATTAAGGATCTTTTGGTTAGTGACCTCTGCTTACCCATTGGCTTAGGGATGACCAGGTGAGGAGAAGTGTTGATTGATATGCACGGTCTTGGCAGAATTTTTTGAAGATTTTGCCAACAAATTGCATACCGTTGTCTGAGACGATCACTCGTGGTATGCCGAACCTGCAGATTATATTCTTCCAAGTGAAAATTTTGACTTCCTTCTCTGTAATGTGTGTTAATGGCTCTGCTTCCGCCCATTTTGAGAAGTAGTCAATGACTCCTAGTAGGTATTTCTTGTTCGGTGTAGCTTTAGGCAATGGGCCTATGATGTCCATTCCCCATTGTGCAAAAGGCCATGGGCTTGTGATAGGGATGAGCTCATGGCGAGGCTGGTGTTGGTAGGGAGTGAACCTTTGGCATTTGTCACACTTCTGAGCGTATTCTTTCGCCTCCCTTAGCATTCCAGGCCAGTAGTAGCCCTGTGTTAGAGCTCGGTGTGCTATGGTTCTGCCCCCATTATGATTTCCACATATTCCTTCATGAATTTCTGCTAGGACGTACTGAGACTCTTTTAGAGAGAGGCATTTTAGCAATGGTTGAGAATAAGATCTTCGATAAAGTCTCCCATTTATGAAAAGGTATCGAGCTGATCTGATTCAGACCCTTTTTACCTTATTTTTGTCTTTTGGGAGAAGCCTTTCTTCTAGGTACTGGAAGATGGGCGTCATCCAATCCTGACGCTATTCTATAATTTGGGCGACCTAAACTTCTTCGATGCTAGGCCTTGGCTGATGGGAGATTCTTAATGTAGAATCCCCTTCTGACTTCATGTGGGATGCCATGTTCGCTAAGGCATCAACTTTGCAGTTCTGACCCCTTTCTATTTTTTGGATTAAGAATACTTGGAAGGAGCGTTTCAACAGGTTGACCAGTTCTGAATACCGAAGCATCCTCTCATCTTTGATGGCAAACTCTCCTTGAACTTGGCTGACCACCAACTGGGAATCAGAGGAGACTTCAAGGTTCTAAGCCTCGCATTCTCATGCTAGCTTCATTCCTAAGATAAGGGCCTCATATTCTGATTTATTGTTGGAGGCTCTGAACCCTAGGCTAATTGCCTTTTTTGTTATGAGCCCTTCTAGGGACTGCAATACCAATCCGACACTAGCACCACCGTCGGTGGATGATCCGTCAGTGTATAGCTTCCATGTTCCCAAATCTTCACAAAGTTGTGCCCTGTCCTGTAGTGCTGGGGTGAACTCGGCGACAAAGTCTGCCAAGGCTTGCCCTTTAATTGAGATCCGTGAAACATAAGATATACCGAACTCCCCCAGTTCTACTAACCATTTGACTAAATGTCCTGATACCTCTGGCTTCCTTAGCACTGACTTCAAGGGATAAGCAGTTGGAATTTCTATGGGATGAGCTTGAAAGTAGGGTCTAAGCTTCCGCGCAAATACTATAAGTGCAAGGGCTAGTTTCTCAATCTCGGGGTACCTCTTCTCTGTGTCTAACAGTGCTCTGCTGACATAAAATATGGGCCTCTGCACGCCCCGGTCTTGCCTGACTAGTACAGAACTGACAGCGTTTTCGGAGACTACAAGATAGAGAAGTAGCTTTTCCCCCTGGATTGGTTTTGATAAGAGCTCGGGCGATGCTAGGTATTCCTTCAGCTCTGTAAAGGCTTTTCCGCATTCTTCCGTCCATTGTAGAGATTTATTACCCTTCAAGGCTTTGAAGAAAGGTAGGCAGTGATCAGTGGATTTGGAGATAAATCTGCTCAGAGCTATAATTCTTTCGTTCAGAGCCTGAATATCTTTCTTGGTTTTTGGTGACTCCAGTCCAATCAGAGCCCCGATCTGTGTGGGGTTTGCTTCTATACCTCTTTGAGAGACAATGTATCCCAAGAATTTTCCCTTTGTTACACCAAAGGTGCATGTTGAGGGATTGAGCTTCATTTTGAACTGCCTCAAGATGTCGAACGTTTGAGCCAGGTGCTGGAGGTGGCTGCTCTTCCATAGGCTTTTGACCATCATATCATCAATATAGACTTCCATGGTACTTGCCGATCAAAGGGCTGAACATCTTATTAACCAGACGCTGGTATGTGGCCCCAGCATTCTTTAGTCCGAACGTCATCACTATATAGCAATAGAGACCTCGTTCGGTTATGAATGATGTTTTCTCCTGATCAGGAGGGTACATTTGTATTTGATTGTATCCTGAATAGGCATCCGTGAAGCTCATAAGTTCGTGCCCTGCAGTGGCATCAACTAATTGATCTATCCTCGGTAAAGGAAAGCTATCTTTGGGGCAAGCTTTGTTGAGGTCTGTATAGTCGACGCAGACTCTCCACCTGCCATTTTTCTTCTTGACCAGAACAGTGTTGGCTAGCCAATCAGGATAAAATACCTCTCGTATCATCTTGGCATTGAGTAGCTTTGGGACCTCTTCGTTGATGATCTGATGCCGTTCTAGAGTGAGTGGCCTTCTCTTTTGCCTTATTAGTGGATGATCTGGATCCACCATCAGTTTGTGAGTGATAAGGTCTAGATCTATTCATTCCATATCCTTTGTTTCCCAGGCAAACGCGGAGAGGTTTTTCTTCAAGAATTTGATTATCTCGTCCTACTCGGCAAGTGTCAGGTCTGGGCCTATCTGAAGGTAGGCGCCCCTGGGCTTCCGAGCTGACTAGTACTTTAATGAGTTCCCCTATGGGCTTGGCCCTGCTGTCCCTTCCTCTAGGGCTTAGTGGCTCGTCAATCATAGAAGGACAGTCTTCTGCCTCAGTGATAGCAGGTGTGGACTGGATCCCCCTCATTCACGGGTATGCAGTAATTGCTATTTGGGGGCCTTGGCCTTAAGTGCAAGGGCATGACATTCTCTAGAAGTTGGTTGGCATCCTCTAATAGAGTAGACAGTCTGATCATGGACATACTTTAAGCATTGGTGGAGGGTTGAAGTGATCGCTCCCATCTCGTGCAGCCAAGGTCTCCCAATTATGACATTGTAGGGGGATTTGACATTCATAACCATGTATTCAATTACTGTGGTTTTTTGCCTGTCCCCTTTTCCTACAGTGGTGGCAAGATCAATCCTTCCCAATGGAGTGTTGGATTCCCATCAAAACCTGCCATGATTACACTAGTGGGCTTGATGTCACTGGGGTTGAGCTTCATCTGCTTGAAAGGTTCGTAGAACAGAAAGTTAGTCGAACTCCCAGTGTCCATAAGGACTTTTCGGATCTCGACGTTGGCAATTTTGAAGGAAATGACAAGGGCATCACTAGTGAGGACAGTGTACTCCTGCAAGGTCTTGCTCTAAGAACCTGATTTCTGGCACCGGTCTTAATCCTTTTTCCACGTTAGCAATCTGTATGATGTGGGGAGTAGCCCTGGCCTCCCGAGCATAATGTTTCCTTGATCTGTTGGAAGTTCCTGTGGTAGGAGAATTTGCAGTGTAGGACAAAAATTACTTGGTTGTTCTGCCGTGGAGGTTCATTCCGTCTTTCCCTTTACTCTTGTCTCTGGTCAGGCCTCCTCTGCTGGGGCTTATCCTTACGGGGGTTCTACCCTCCGTCTTTCTTGATGAACTACTGTAGTTGTCCTCTCCTTATAAGCTGCTCAATCTCGTGTTTGAGAGCCTTACATGTGTTGGTTGTGTGCCCACGGTCCTTGTGAAAATCGCAATACTTGGTTTTATCCCGGTAGCTGGGGTCACCCTTCAAAAGCTCTGGCCATCTCAGGTTTTCTCGTGATCTGACTTGCCGTAGTATGTTGTTTGGAGAGGTGTTCAGAGGAGTGAAATTTGTGAACTCTCTTAGCCTAGAATTATATGAAGTTCTGGGTGCCGCTCTTTTTCCTGGGCTTCTGGCTCTCTTCTTAGCCGTACTAGGGTCCCTCCTCTAGTCATCTTTCTTCTGATTGTCTTTCTTCTAGTCATTTCTCTGGGCTTGCTCCTTAATCTTTCGGGAGGTGTCTTTGGCTTCCTCCAGATTGATGTATTTCCTTGTTCGATCCATGAGAGCTGCCATGTCTGCAGGGGGATTTTTTGTCAATGAGTCTCTAAAGCCTCTCTGTGCAAGACCAGAGGCCAAAGCATCTACAAGGAAACTGGAGCTGCAGTCTGTAACCTCAGTGAGTTCGGCGTTGAAGCGCGCGATATACCCTCTAAGGGATTCTTTCTTTGTTTGCTTTACATTCAACAAGAATTCAGGACCCTTTCTTAGCCTCTTGTTGGTTATAAACCTGTCCAGGAATCACCTGCCGAACTCATAGAAACTGGTAACTGAGTTCGGTAGGAGGTGATGGAACCACTTCAGAGCAGTGCCCTTGAAGTTGGTCACGAACGTTCGGCACAAAAACGCATCGGAAGTGCCGTGCAGGGCCATGGTGTGCTGGTAGTGGGAAAGGTGGTTCCTTGGGTCCCCTGTTCCATCATAAGGAGTGAACATTGGGACAACAAATTTCTTGGGCCTCTCCTCAGCCATGATAGCATTAGTGAATGTGGTGGCAAACCTTCCGAGCAGCTTGGCCAATTCGTCTTGTTCTAGGGGGGTTTTGAGCACCCTTAATAACAAGGGTGCGATCCATAGATTCTGCAACTTCCTCAGCTCTTAGTGATCCCCTTGGCAAGATTGGCTACTGTGAGTCAGGCCTTGCGGTTTCAGGGCCTACATATACAGGATGATCTCGGCCCATGGCTGGGAGATTACTTTGATCCTCCTTGGACTGGAGGTGCAGGAGCCACTTGATGTTGAAACTTTTGCGGTACAGGGTTTGCTCCTGAAGCCCCAAGGGCTGGAGCCCTAGTGTTGCTTCGATAATGAACCTCTGGGATGAAAGCTGGTATCCCTCTGCCTGTGGTTGTTGATGGTTGGGGATCTCCATGAACGTGACCAGTAGCAGGAGGTTGCGCCTCTTGAGTAGTCGTGTTGACAGGTGGATTCTGAGGATTAGTTTCACGATTTTAAGTGAGCATTACCAAAGTTCTAGACATGGCCAGAAGTTGTTCTTGCAGCAACTGGTTTTAGCCGCTTGACTTCGTCAAGCTCTTGTCGCACGGGATCATTCACTCGTCCTCTTCCTCGTCCAGCAGGCGGTTGAGGTTGAGGATTTTGAGGATTCTTCCTTGGTCGGAGATTGTGAGCCATAATCCTTTAACAAAGAAAGGAGAATGAATTTTGTGTAAATAGAGCACTTGGTGATTGTCGTTCCCACAGACAGCACTAAACTAATGTTGCACTTTTTGGTAGGTGTGTATTTCGAGCTCGGCTCTTTGAAAAACACTTAAAGAAGAAGATCAGAGGACCACTGGATTGGCTCCGGCGGTAGCCGCTCCGATACTTAAGTCAATAAACTGAATTGAAAAGACTGTAATGAAAGCCAAATAATGAGCATAGAAAATAAAGCGTACCTTTAGGATTTAATTTATAGGTGGTGACTCTCCTAAGTTGATTAGGATTTGGAGCCATGAAAGTAGGGATTTGATCACTGGAGTAAGGCAGTTACCTTGTTGGACATTGTATCAATAGAGATAACCATGTGTGGCAGTTTCTTTGTAGAAGACTGTTTCCTTATTCTCTGCTCGGCAGATATTAAGGCGGTGATGAGCTCTACACTAAGGAGAGTGTTCTGAAGGTCGGCACTCAGACTCGTAAGTTTTGTAAGAACGTAGCTCTGCTCTGTAGGTCTGTGCTCGGACCTATAAGTTCTGTATGTGTACTATGAATGGCCGAGCATGGGCTGGTCTGTAGTCATACGTGTCAAGTGAGGGTTGGTCAGTCACTTTGTGGTATATCACTATGTAACAGGCTAAGGTTGTTTTGAACTACTCTGAAAATGCATTCATCGTAAAACTATTGTGTTGATTTTATTTTCTAAAATGCACCAAAGTGAGCTTGCTAAGAGAAGCACTTTTGTATTTTGGAGAGAATCTTCCTACATTTGAAAATTTTACCATTTATCATAATAAAATTGGGATTAAAAGAGCTGAATGCAAATGGTCTACCATATCCATGGACCATGGTCATGGTCATATGTGAACATGAAACTTGAAAGGGCAATACAAACCCTTGTTGGATAATCAATCGATTGCCCCTTAAATAAAACTTTATAGCTACTCCAATCATATACCCGTCTCTAGATTTTCATACTCAAAAGTCTCTCCAAGAACCCTTTAATTAATCATTTCGAGTTGTAGCTTCACATTGTTTTAAGTTCTCCCAAAAAGGGTGATGCTTCAAATAAAAATCTAACTTTATAACGAGAGAAGGTCACATAAAAGAGTCTAAGAAAAACATTCAATTTTATTAATTAGTAGAGTTTTAATTATTTTGTATTGTCTAGTTTATATATTTTTTTAAAATTCTAATATTAAAGTATTGGTCAATTGGTCAGTTGTTCAATTATTTAATAATTCTATTATTAGTGTTATCTAATAAGTTCATAATTTTTAATAATTAATAAATTTTTAAAGAATCAACTTAGTTTAATGGTGTATAATTAATAATTAATAATTCTTATGTAGCTCTTTTGAAAATCCTCGTGCTTATAAATGGGCTGACCTGTGAAATTTGGAGGATTGGGTACAAGAAATTCAGCAATCCTCACTTTTCTTTGGATGAGAACAACCCATAGGGTCATAAATTACAATGGGCAAACACAGATCCAGCCCATTCGTACACGGGTTAGTCCAAAATCGTCTCTCTCTATACAGACGACTGGGTTTTATTTTTTCAAAATGCAATAGCGTTGCTGCAATGTAATTTCATACATCAAACAAGCTAAAGTTAATTGTTTTGAATCAGTGTTACTTCACTATGTTCTCTAAAAATAAATTCATCCTTTTTGCAAGTATAAAATTTTAGAGATGGTCAATTCCTATTTTATTAATAAAGTTAGTGATAAAAATTACAATATATAAATTTTAGAGGGGTAGAACTTGAATTAGGGGTAAAATAACTAGAGTCTCCGCCAATGCTTATTGCCCCCAATTATGTAATGGGTTTCTAGTTTGGCTTTTATTAATGACTTCCATTGTTTATTTGTTTTGCAATTTCTATTAAACGACAGATTCATTTGAAAGTTCTAGTAGAGATTTTGCAGCTTAAATATAAATATTTAATTATCTACCGTACCAAACAAGTCGTAAGAGAGTTACATCTTAATTTCTAATGGCGTAGATTACTAAAACGAGCGGATTCTTATAATTACATGGAAGCATCTTCAACGAGTCCTTTTCTATTAATCTTTTCTTCTTTTTCTTTTTTTATTATTTAGTTTTGTTTGTAAAATTTAACAATAAGAAATGCATAGAATTAGCTTGCAAAGGGACGTGGGGTGACAGAAATTTTAATAGTTAGATTCAAATTTAAATTTGAATCAAAATACAGAAAAAGAAGGCATGTGACCATTGGGGAAAGGTTTATATCAAATGAACATTTTACTCAAATTTGAATTACTATTAGAAACAGCCTTTAAGAGGGAAATAAGTAGACAATACTTGAATTCCAAATTATAATTTTTTTTTTTATCAACAGAAAAGAGATTTTATTGATGTAAAGAATAATGTACAAGTAACACACGAGATAAGTTTGATTAGCTAAACTATATTGGTGTAACTTCCACTTTAAGTAATTTATTGATATAAAATGGATGCATTGGAGTATGTATATGATACTTTAAAGATATTTGGTGACGAATTCTAGACGTGCTCTGATGAGTTTGGATGAGTTGCATTTTCAATTTAAAAATGTTTTAATTTCCGCTGCTTTGACCCTACATTTAGAATGTAATTCATTGTAAAGTTCAAAAGTTGTCTTTGGTTGTCGCATTGTCGGTGGAGAAAACTGGCAAGGTGGCCAACTAGTATCACGTCCTTGGGATCCGCATAGGGTGGGATTCGGGTCGTGACATCAAGTATCGGGAGTCTCGTTTGTAATATGATATCTAACGAATGGGTCAGCTCAACTGTTGGTATAATACAATACTAATGCTATGAACAAATTTAAGGCGTAGCATGTGCAAGTATACATTTTAAAAGCTATAATCCCTTAATGTCATGCAATGTCAATATGCATGACACACGCATGCAAACTCTATCCACACCCATGTCTCACTTCACAGTCCTTCCCCAGTTGGCATGAGTACCAATCGTATGTCTCACTTCATGGTCCGTCCCTGTTGGCATGAGTACCAATGGCCAATTTTGGGTTTTCATCGCAGGATCTACATCCTCATAATGCATAACACCAAGTGCTCAACTCACGCCATGCTTCCAAGGATTCACACTATGCCAACATGCTTTGGTTTCATTCTTATGCAATTCAATGAAACATTTCATCAACACATGGAGCATGGCTTAAAAATATGCCTCTTTCATAAAGTAAAGCATAACTTCAAATTCACAATACTTTGTCTACATGAATGTAAGTCACAATTCAATGAATTAAGCATATGATCAAGTCTCATGTTCATCACTTTCACAATTTCTCAAAGGAAATACAAATACACAAACTACCAACTCATGGAATAATTCATAAATCTCAAACCACAAGAGTTTCTCTAAATGAGCATAAGCTAGAATATAATAATCCAAACATATAAACAAGTAACATGTTTATCACTTTGACAAATTTTCAAAGATCACAAAATACATAAAGCACCAATACCTTAAATAAATCATAACTTTTCAACTACAAGATTTTGTCTACATAAACCTAAGCTAGAATACAATGAATTTCACTTATAGTCATGGTTCATGTTTATCACTTTTCCAAATTCCCAAAGAACACTCAAGTACACAAAAGTGCCTAAACTACCAACTCTAAGTGTTCAAAACAACTACCACCTAAGTGATTTTCTACCATCAAGTAACCACTTAAATCATTCAATCAACACATAGAAAAGCATGGAAACTCAAATATATTCTTAACTTAGCAAGATATCATACCTAGAATGGTTTTTCTCAAACCGAGGAAGTTGTGTTCGCTGCACAATCGAACCGATTGGTGAGAATATAGGTCTTGATGAGAGGAACAACTTCCTAGAATGAAGCCTTGCAAAAATCCAAACCTAGAGATGAGTTTTGGAGGCTTGAAGTTAGAAAACCCTAGGTTTTTCTTCACCTTTTCTCCCATGGACGTGTTCTACTCTATATTTCATACCAAACAATGAAAAAAATACACTAAGGGGCTATATTTATAGTGGAGGGGCAAAGGTGCAAAATGACCCTTTTATCCTTAATGAATCCGGGCCCCGTTACACTACAACTTGTCCCGAAACGTCTCAATTTGACATTTTGCTTTAACCAAAGTTCTTAAAATTATTTTAAATAAAAAATTTCAAAAAATTAAATTTTCGCCTGTGGCCAGGTTTGGCTGGATCCACCCGGGATTCCCTTTTGGTCTAATTTTTGAAACTATCTCTAAATAGGCTCAAAGGTTTACAGTAGGTGTAATTTAATAGTCTAAGCATGTTTCTCTTCTATGTCACATTCAAATTATTCTCCTAAACATGATTTATGCTTCAATGATACTTGTAAATGTCCTACCGGCAAAACTGTGCATGAATAGTTCCCTACCGGTAAAAACAAAAAATTTACCCTCATTTTTCAGATCTCTACATCCTTCCCCCCTTAAAGAAATTTCATACCAAAATTTAGAAAAGTACCTCTAGAAACAAAAAAACTCCAGACACCTAGCACGGGTTTCAGTCTCACATTCCCAAGCGACCTCCTCGACCCTATAATGGCTCCAAAGAACCCTGACCAAAGGGATGGTCTTGCCCCGCAAAACCTGGTCCTCCAAGTCTAATATCTCTATAGGCTTCTCATCATAAGAAACACCACCCTCCACTTCAATATTGACCTAATCTAGTATATGTGAAGGGTCAAGCTCATACTTCCCCAACATCAGTACATGAAAAACACCATGAACCTCAAATAACTATGGCGGTAACGCCAATTGATAGGTCATTTCTCCAACACCTTTTTTTTCCAATCAAGATCTTGTAAGGATCTATTACACTCATGTTATCACATTAGTTCCAAATCTAACTTAATATAGTCACTATAATCAACATAATAAAAAACCCTCCTATACATCAGATTGATCATTTAGTCACTTCGTCATAAGTCCTCAAATTGAGTTTTCAACTCATATAGTTTCACAATCATCACAAGATACATTATCAAATTATTCCATGGAGAACTCACTCTCCCTACAATAGTAATCTCCCAAGTGAATCATCAAAATGTCCCAAATTAATTTATTACTATTAACGTTCACTCATCATGTAAATTTATGATTAAAATCTATCATCTATCAACTAGGAAAAACAAAATAGACATGCACAGGCCTTACTAACAAAATGACTTCTATCATCAAAGAAATATGATAGAAAACCTCACCCTTGAAGATCAATCCAACCACCATGTGGCCACAACAGGAAATAGTTATGACAAAATTCATAACATTTTCATACTCCCCTAAAAGTCAAAAGCCTTCAAATGCACTGTTATAATTTCAATAATCAACCACAGCTCAGTATGCATATCTGTAAGTCATTCCATCCCCGAGACATACTATGTCCAACTAATCTTACATTCTAAGAGTATCCATCAATATTGGCAGTAAATCATAACCTAATATTACCAATAATCCACCATTTCTGTTCACAAGTCCTTGGACTTCCACAAGATCATTCCATTTTCAAATTAAAATTTTCATTCTCAATTTACATGTTAAGAAAAATTTAAAATCATACTGACCATCAGCTTGACCTAACCATACCATTCACAATTCACTCTCTATATCAACAACACCATCATCAACTAATAGTTCAGTAATCTAGTTCATCAAAGATAAATTAAAATCTCTTCTACCCCGTATCCAAGGTATATTCCATACACACTCCCACATATGGTTAAAAGTTTTTTCCATCTTCATCTGTTTAAGCTTTCAAGCTTTTAATTCCATGTACTATCTAATGACATGCTCCAAAATGCAACATAAACATGTAAGCACATATGTACCCAATCCATGGGTGTATATAAAAATAAAACATGCAATGCATATCTCTTACACATCAAAGAATTTAACATACTTCATTTATACCCATATACCTTACACATACATTAAAAAAAAAATCTCATACTTAACACATATAACAAATCAATCAAACCTTGGCGAATACTAAAGATGTATTACTGTTTCCATCATGTAATTCGTACATACTCATGCAAGTTCACCTTAGTTAATTCATTTTTTTCCTTACTACCTTAAATCGTCTTATTAGGTATCTTTTACCTTTTTTCTGTATATAACTAGGTGATAACCCTTCATGGATCACAACTCATTTCATTACTGGGTGATGGATTGGCCAGTCCACACACTTGTAACTCAAAACCTACTACCAATTCAATATATTCATAATACAATTTCAAGTGATCCTAACCACACAGGGTTTATAACCTAGTATATACATTTCTACATCATATGCTCATAACAGTTAATATTCATTTAATCATTCATTCATACATACATAACATGTTTAAGCATACTTTTATACATGCATTACTACCAATCCAATCTGTTTAGATATCATAGTCGTAGTACTGTAACCCTATGAACATCGGGTACTAAGCTAGCATACACACATAGAATCAACAAACAATATTCAACAGTTAACACGTAGCCTACCACATAAACACTTAAGTATGGATCCATCCTAAGAATATACATATACACGAATAAGTATACAACTTACCATATAGGTAACTAGGCACATAACCGATCCTATGGATATCCAGGCTTATAGCCTATCTTATAGATAACTAAGCACATAACCTATCTCATAAATCACTATGTCTACTACATAGATATAAGCATCTATTCTCAGTTCATTAATAATCAAGCATATCACATATTGCACAATTTCACACACTGAAGCAACAAGCATTCACCTAATCATGTAATCCAAACCAGTCCAATTAAGTCAAGGTCTAACCTCTCCTAACTCATAACAAAGTCCATCCTAGAAGGATCCACGGACACCCTATGAAATAAAAACTATTTCCCTCAGGAGTACACATCGTCACTTTCCCCCTGTAGCAGTCTACACTCGTCCGAAAAACAAATAACCAATCCATCCCCAATATGCTATCAAAACCCGATATGTCAAGTAGAATGAAGGTAAAAGAAAGGATGCGGTCAGCTATCTCTATCGAGCAATCTCTATAGATCCTCGTCAACGTCACACTACCCCAAGTATATGCACATAACTTGTATCTTGAACACAAGACTCTTATTCAAAGATTTATGTCATCCAACTCTTAACTCGATACACAATTTTTCCTTTAAAGCAACAACTAATATTTATCCTTCATTCAATCATAATTATGTAATCACTCTTACAAACTATGCTAGAACTAGGTTCATAATTCACAACTCAATTTGGCCCATTTTATGCAACTCATTATTTTCACAAGGCTTACATTCACAAGTTCATTTAATCAATTCATTATTCTTATAACAACTAGTATCGATAATCTTATAGGACTAGGTAAGTCAATAGTATCCATCACTAGGTCACCTCCATAGGCCACCACAAAATAACATATTCTAGTTAAATAAAGAAATCATTTCAATCCCCAACTTTCAGATTCACATCACTTGAATTTATCAATATTCTTCCTAAGCACGAAATCAAAACTCAATTACATCATAATCTAGATTAATCCACAATAATATTTTTTTTAGACTATTCATGTTTATATAATCCTAAAACCAGAGATCATCAATCGTCACCTGATAACCTAACACATCCTGTAGACATACTTGTTTAATCATAATTTATAAAATTCACGTTAACCACCTCCAACCATTGGTTACAATAAATAATTAACAAACTTCTCCCTAATTCAAACATAGTCTTTTGCCAAGAAAACCCCATTTAAGTAACACAATATACACATGTCCAAGTCATGCTAGTATTCAACTAGTCCAACTTACCTAGGGTCTAAACCCCATCCACTGTCCCAAGACATTAGATCACATACCATGTTATCACATATGGTCATACCAAAATACATATCATCCATATCATACACCACTACTGCATCACTTCACGTAATCACGCATCATAGTATATCATCAACTAACACATAATCACAACAAGTCATGGATCCAGTAAAAATAACCACACAACACACAAGATCCTACCACATACCACCAATAGCTTACACTAAGTCAAATGCTCTCCTCAAGGGTCCCATGGTGTTCAACAATACCTATCATCGCCAAGTATTCTCAAACTAGAACTCTAATACCAAACCGCCAAAGGTTACACATTACACAAGGTTTACTCGAATTTCAAATCATGCATCATAGTCCCATTGTGTTCAATAACACCCCACGGTCTCTAGGTATTCGAACCTATGCTCTGATACCACATTGTCATCCTTCGAATTTCCACAAACCCGGGGAGTGAGTGAAATGAAATAAGAAAAGTAAAGGAAAGGTCATTAAGGCGAATTCAATTAATTATGCATTTATTTCCCCATGTTTCCCCAAAATATTAAATGAATACTTTCCATTTAACTCAACCAAAAATGGTCCCCTAATGTTGCTCAAGTCTCTTTCCCAATTAATATTTAAAATAGTTTAAGTCATATTCAAAAATGGCTCCAAAATAGTCTCAAAACATTTCTAAAAATGCCTTGGAATGATGGCCCACACGGGCCCCAAAATGCCCTAAGGCATGTTCCAAGAATGGGTCAAGAAGTCCACCAAAAATTATCCAAGGAAGGGGCCAAACATGGTCGAAAAAGGTTACCAAAAATAGCCCAAAATTGTGGCCAAACATGGCCCAATATGGTGCCCAAACATAGTCCAAAAAGGTGCCCAAACATGGTTCAAAAGGTGGCCAAAAAACAAGTGTCAAGGAGGTGTCAAGCTGGCCAAGACACGATTGGGCAGCAGGCAGGCCACGCATGGCCGTGGGCGCACAGGGCGGGCATGCGCGCGTGAGTAAGTGGGCATGGCACGGCAAGTTGGGCATGCGGCGCGCAAGGCACACAGGTAAACCCGTGCAGAAAGCGCGCGCGAGGCGCGTGATGCAGGCTGCGGGCGATTGGGGGCTAGGCACTGTAGCAACAGAGAGCTGTTTTCTGATTTTTTGCATTTTTACTGTTCATGGCTGCAACCTATTTTTCCAAGTTTCTCAAGCCACTTTTCTTCCATTTTTACCCCATTTCCCCAAGGTTTCTAACCTTCTATTTTAAGCACTTTTCTCAACTAATTATAAGGTATTTTACACACTTAACCAATTCTTTAATTTTCCCAAAATTTTGACATAACTTCCTTTGTTTTCTAAGTCTTTTTCCCACCTCATATACATGATTCATTTTACAATTTTGGGTTTGTACATTCCATCCTCACTCGATGGCCACAATCTCATTGAATTTAAATATACATTATTTAAATATATACAATTCATCACACCTACACATATGCTTGAACTTTAAAGGTCACATCATCATATTCACTACAACATATAAGGTCTTTTCCATTCTTTTTATAATATATAAATCTTCTACAACATCATTTCATATAGTTTAGAGCTTATACTCTTGTACAACATCAAAATATGCTCCAAGGGCCAAAAATCCTCCATGGTCCACTTCCTCCTTCATCCTTTAAAACTTCATCAAGTCTTCAAGTACCGGGAGTCTCGTCTGTAATATGATATCCCACGAATGGGTCAGTTCAACTGCTAGTCTAACACAATGCTAATGCTAGGAAAAAATTTAAGGTGTGGCATGTGCAAGTGTACATTTTAAAAGCTATAATCCCATAATCCCTCAATGCCATGCAATGTCAATATGCATGACACACATATGAAAACTCTATGCCACACCCATGTCTCACTTCACGGTCCTTTCTTGTTGGCATGAGTACGAATCGTATGTCTCACTTCACGGTCCGTCCCTGTTGGTATGAGTACCAATGACCAATTTTGGGTTTTTCATCGCAGGATCTACACCCTCATAATGCATAACACCAAGTGCTCAATTCACACCATGCTTCCAAGGATTCACATTATGCCAACATGCTTTGGTTCATTCTTATGCAATTCAATGAAACATTTCATCGACACATGGAGCATGGCTTAAAAATATGCTTCTTTCATAAAGTAAAGCATAACTTCAAATTCACAACACTTTGTCTACATGAATGTAAGTCACAATTTAATGAATTAAGCATATGATCAAGTCTCATGTTCATCACTTCCACAAATTCTCGAAGGAAATACAAATACATAAATTACCAACTCATGGAATAATTCATAACTCTCAAACCACAAGTGTCACGACTCGAAACCCACCCCGTGCTGATCTCGTATCGCGACCGCCACCCTTCGGCTTGGAGGCTTTAGGGCAAGGCTTACATAAGCAACAGTATTTGATGGCGATGTGGCCTTAGTTTGCAAAAGCGTGGAAAAAATTTTCTTTTCTTTTCTTGACTTAAATCTTTCGCACATCTGTCCAATACTGCCGCTCTTCATAGCGGTACACATGAACATAACATCAGAGCATAATAAAAATTATAAAGTTTTATACATATTACATAGTCAGTTGCCTCTTGGCTTAAGTACATATTACCCAAAATCTATTACATCAAAATCTATCCAACTACATGTTTTAATACTTCCAAAAGTCCATGATCATAACGGAGCTACTAATCGTCATCCCAAAATGGAGTAAGGCTCCCATTCATCGTCGGTACCTAAAAAATGTTAGGGAATGGGGTGAGCTTCGAGAAGCCCAGTGAGTAATTCCTGCATCTGTCATAGGTTTCAATTGGTAGTGGTTTCGCACATGAGAGTTTATAAAATACTCACTACCAATTGCTCATATACTTTGAACATAGAGTACATGCACTTTTCATAAAAATAGCTTTGAAACATTTAAAGTATTCAAGCTAAATATACATTTCCTTAAATAGAGTACATGCACTTCAAAACATATCAATATGCATAGTGAAAATAGGGGTAAAACCTGCTTCCATTTTTAAAAGCATTACTTTAAAACATATAAACATGCATAGTGAAAATGGGGGTAAAACCTGCTTCCATTTTCAAAAGCCTTTGTCATCTTTTCTCTTTGATTAGGTGGAATCTGTTTCGAACCAGACTCCCATTTTACTTTACGTGGAGATATCTCATTGCCTGGGGGATTAGATCCTGCTACCGGACATTTATTCATAGAAACCCATAAAATCCGTGGTGCTTATGCACAATTTATCTTGCATTTAAATACATTTATCACATAACTTTTCATAATACTTTCATGAACACTTAATAAAAGATGCTCATGACTTCATGATGAATTCTTCAAATCTTGGGATAGGAAATTTCAGGATATGTAGACATGTTAAATACTTTTAAAAGGACTATAAAAGAAATCATTAATTGAGCATGTCACAATAAGATTTATAAGCACAGAATACTTTAAAACAGGAATCATGAAATATTGAATTTAACATTTAAGGCTTCAGATATTTTAAAATTTAAAACATCTTCAAATCCGTGGAGTTAAATCTCCACTTCAAATGTAAGGTTACTCACCTTAGTCCTTAGAGTTGGTGCTAATAATGCGCTTTTCCACTTCTTTTGCAGTTCCTAAGAACAATTCATATATAATCTATTAACTTCATATGCACTTCAAATATCTCCTATTAATGTTCTTATTTTATGCTTAGATCGTATTAAATCCCAACTTTTATCTTAAGTGTTATTTTCTTAACGTATACTCTTTTGGTAGCTTCCTTAAATCGTGAGGTTTGATTTTATTCTTTATATATTTACGTGTCATATTTTTTCATACTTCATTTCATAACACGGACCTCACCATTGAGTCCGGAATGTCGAAGAAAGTCAATTTAGACTTTCCCGGACTTCCATTTAGCTTTTAGGCATTTCAAGGGCAGTTTGATAATTTATATTTTGACATGTCTTATTTTTTGGAGTCCTGTCTCACAACACAGACCTTACCGTTGGTCTCAAAAGGTCCAAGATAATAAGAATACACTAATAACTTGTCTTATTTAGACATTGGGCATGTTAAGGGGCAATTTGGTAATTACACTTTAACGTGCCTTGATTTTTTGGAGCCCCGTCTCGTGAAACGAACCTTGCCATTGGGTCCAGAACATCCAAAATAGTCAAAATACACTATTCATTTATTTTATTTGGACTTCGTTCGACCCGTTTTTGACTTAAGGGCATTTTTATAATTTTTCTATTTAAAAATAATATTTAATTATTTTACTGTTTGGGCCCTAGTGAAATTATTCAAAATTTTTTCAGAATACAATTTCTCAAAATTTCGGTCTGGACCAGTGGGTTCTGGGCTTAAAACCCTAAACCGGTCTAGGAGCCCTGTGAACCAGCCGGTTCAGGTCATACTGTGAACCGGGATGAAATATCCTTGTTACACTCCTTATCCAAGGTTCGGTTATCCCCTTTTCCTGATCTCAATTTCAATTCCAATTATAATCCATGTTACCAAACATGGGGGATTCACTTAAAAATTAACCCTTAAACGGCGTCGTCCCACTTTAAACCATTTGTGCCCCAACCCGAACCCTAGATCCGACCCAACCCATTCGACCCAACACTGTATATCGTCTCCCCCAACTCCCTTCACTGTAACCCTAATTTCTAGGTTTCTTTTCTTCCATTTTCGTGCATTTTTAATCATTGATTTTCTTTGTTTTTGGGTGCTCCATGTTCCTAGAGGGTTAGCCAATCTTTTGGCATTGATTTGAAACCCTAAAGCTAACCTAAACGTTGGGCTCAACATTTGATACCCGAACCTGCAACTCCATCGTAAGCCCTCATTTCATCACTATTTTTAATGGCATTTGATTCTGCGTGACCCTCATGATATGGGGGTTCAATCCCTATTCTCAAAATCAGGTTTAGAAGTCTAAAAACAAGGGCTGGGTTTATGGCCAAAACCTGTAACTCAGGTTTTAAGGCTCATTTTTGAGCCATTTCACTTGGTTGTTGTTCCATTGTGAAGCATTTCCTTTCTGGTTTAAACCCCTATAACTAAATCAAGGTTTAACTCGAGTCGGTTCAAACCCAGTTGTCAAGGTGGTCGACCATGGTGGCTGTGTGTACGACTTAGTGTTCTAGGTTGTTTTGAGGTCCAAATCTCATGCCTTTAACCCAGATTTCTCAGTCTAACCATCATGCATGCAGTTAAAACTCAAAATACACTGAAATAGTGGCAAAAATTTAAAAAGAGAATTCTTAAGTTTGGTGTCTATTCCTTGCACAGTGAGTTTCTCTCTCTAGTCGTGGCTCAAGGTGAGACCTCAATGGGTTGGCCTTGTCCTGCTCGTGCACTCCCCTAATCCTTTCTCCCTTTGCACCTCCAATGGCCACCCACTCTCTCACACAATGCTCCCCTCTCTCTCACTCTTCTCTTTCTCTCTAACACCCACACAACACACAGAAAATCACTCACTCACATCTGCAGCACACTGATTTTTAGAGGGTCAGGTTGTGTGGTATACATATATATACACTATAGCATTTTCATACATATACACCTATATATGTATAGATGCATGTATATCAGAATTTGGTGGGATCATATGACTGATGTGGGAGTTGAAAAGATATGATGTGAACTAATGATGAAGGATTTGCATGCATGGCCATTGGCCAATTTGGGAGGTGGCTTTGGCTGAATTGGGTTCAAATACAATTTGTTATATATCTAGACACAATGATGCTAGCAGCCTACTTGGTAATTTTTTGGGTGCATAAATTCTTGCCCCACTTGGTCAAGGGTTCAAATCCCCTTGGCCTCACTTTTGGGCATTTTTCCACATTTTGGGCTTAGGCCTTGTTTGGTTGGCGTAGAATTCCATTTTGGCTATTTCCGTCATATTTTCTTTTCTAGTGCTCTTTTTACGAAACGGTTTCTTCTGAGGGTTTCGTATTTTGGTTAGCCTCGTTATCAAAGGCCTCGTATTAGTTATTATTTATTTGTGGCCGTCATAGTTCGCTAATTCGAGTTTTCACAGTGTTAAAATAACATCATTTCACCTAATTAATTGGTAATTAGGTTCGGACATTACGCCATCATTTTTGATATGCTTAATTATTTTAATGGTCTATCATGACCATCATGAGGCTCCCGATTAACTTCTTAATTATTCTTTATGTCAGTTCTAATTAATAATTAGCAAACTAATTATTAATTAATCAGGGTCGGGGTGTTACAACACGAGTTTCTCTAAATGAACATAAGCTAGAATATAATAATCCAAACATATAAACAAGTTATATGTTCATCACTTTGACAAATTCTCAAAGATCACAAAATACATAAAGCACCAACACCTTAAATAAATCATTACTTTCCAACTACAAGATTTTGTCTTCATGAACCTAAGCTAAAGTACAATGAATTTCACTTATAATCATGGTTCATGTTTATCACTTTTCCAAATTTCCAAAGAACACTCAAGTACACAAAAGTACCTAAACTACCAACTCTAGTTTTTCAAAGCAACTACCACCTAAGTGATTTTCAAACATCAAGTAAACCACTTAAATCATTCAATCAACACATAGAAAAGCAAGGAAACTCAAATCTATTCCTAACTTAGCAAGGTATCATACCTAGAATGATTTTTCTCAAACTGAGAAAGTTGTGTGCGCTGCACAGCCAAAATGATCGGTGACAATATTGGTCTTGATGAGAGGAACAACTTCCTAGAAGGAAAGCCTTGTGAAAATCCAAGCCTAGATATGAGTTTTAGAGGCTTGAAGTTGGAAAACCCTAGGTTTTTCTTCACCTTTTCTCCCATGGACGTGTTCTGCTTTATATTTCAGACCAAACAATGAAAAAGATACACTAAGGGGCTATATTTATAGTGGAGGGGCAAAGGTGCAAAATGACCCTTTTACCCTTAATGAATCCGGGCCCCATTACACTACAACCTGTCCCGAAATGTCTCAATTCGATATTTTGCTTTAACCAAAGTTCTTAAAATTATTTTAAATGAAAATTTTCAAAAAGTTAAATTTTCTCCTGTGGCCGGGTTTGGCCGGATCCATCCGGGCCACCTGGGATGCCCTTTTGGTCTAATTTTTGAAATTGTCTCCGAATAGGCTCAAAGTTTTACAGTAGGTGTAATTTAATATTGTAAGAATGTTTCTCTTCTATTTCACATTCAAATTATGCTCCTAAAAATAACTTATGCTTCAATGATGCCTGTAAATATCCTACCGGCAAAACTGCGCATGAATAGTTCCCTACCGGCAAAAATGAAAAATTTACCCTCATTTTTCAAATCTCTACAATAAATGTACACTTTCACATGCCATGCCTTAATTTTTTTCCTTGCATTAGCATTATGTCATACCAGCAGTTGAGCTGACCCCTCATGGGATATCATATTACAGATGAGGCTCCCGGTACTTGAGACTTGATGAAGTCTTGAAGAACGGAGGAGAAATGGACCATGGAGGATTTTTGGCCCTTGGGGCATATTTTGAGTTGTATAAGGGCATAAACCCTAGGCCATATGAAATGAACTTGTAGAAATTTTAGTGTATTATGAAAAGAATGGAAAAGACCTTACATATTGTATTGAATATGAAGTTTGTGACTGTTAAGTTCAACTACATGTGTATGTATGATGGATTGTATAATTGAATGATGTATATTTAATTTCTATGAGATTGTGTCCATCGAGTGAGGATGGAATGTACAAACCCTTAATTGTGTGATGTATCATGAATATTAGGTGGGAAAAAGACTTAGAAAACAAAAGGGGCTATGTTAAAATTTTAAAAAATTAAAGGATTTGTTAAGTGTGTAAAACACCCTTTAAAAAGGTGGAAAATGTGTCAAAAAGGGGGGGGTTAAAAACCTTGAAGAAATTGGCTAAAAATGGAGAAAAAGTGGTCTTTGAAACTTGGGAAAATTTTTGGAAAATAGAGAAAATTGGCTGCTGGACAGAGAAATTCAGCCACAGCCAGCTACAGTGAAAATGCAAAAAAAAAACAGCCTAGACCAGACCCCTGCCCTGCCGCCCAGCTGCTCGCCCCATTACCTTGCACGCCTGCGCATGCTGCCTGCTGCCTTGTCCCTATGTGCCAACTTGACAGCCTACGACACTTGCCCCTTTTGGCCACCTTTTTTAGCCATATTTGGGCACCTATTGGACCATGTTTGATCAATCCTTGGGCCATGTTTGGCCAACCTTTTGGACTATTTTCGGGCACCTTTTTGGGCCATGTTTGGCCACCCTATAGGGCTTTGTTTGGCCACTCTCATGGGCTATGTTTGGCCACTTCCTTGGACCAATTTTGGTGGACCTTTTAACCTATTCTTGGCCCATGCCTTAGGGTATTTGGGACCTATTTGGGCCATTATTCCAAGGCATACTTAGTGACATTTTGGGGCTATTTTAGAGACCATTTCTAAACATGACTTAGACCTATTTTGACTAGTGATTTGGGGAGATACTTAATTGGCATTAGAAGACCATTTTGGTTAAGCCCAATAACAAGTTTTCATTTCAAATCTTGGGGAAACATGGGAGAATAAATGCATAATCAACTAAATCCACCTTAATGACCTTCATTTACTTTTCTTATTTTATTTCACTCACTCCCTGGGTTTGTGAAAATTCAGGGCGTGACAACGTGGTAACAGAGCTTAGGTTTGAATATTTAGGGACCGTAAGGTGTTGTTAAACACAATAGAAACACAACGTATAATTTAAAAAATTTTGAAAACTTGTGTAATGTGTAGGCTTTGACAGCTAGGTACTAGAACTCTAATTGAGAATACTTGGCGACGATAGGGTGTTGATTGAGCACCATGGAAACTAGAGGAAAATGTGTGACTTAGTATGACTGTCAGTGACATGTGATAGGACCTTGTGTGTTATGTGGCTATTTGTACTGGATGCATCACATGTGTGATTATGTGTTAGTTGATATTATACTATAATGCATGTTTACTTGATAACTTGGCATGATCGTATGTGATAACATGGTATGTGATCTGGTATATGTTTACATGCATGATAGATATATACTTGTTTTGCCTTATAATATCATGTAACATTATGGGGAAATGCCACAGGATGTGAAATACCTTAGATGAGTGAAAGTTGAATCTCTAGATAATGCTTGTTTCTACTATAGGATGTTATCCAAAACACTGGGTTGAGGTATAGTAGGCCGAGGGAGAGGAAGAACTTTAGTTCTCAAACCTCTATTGTAGAGATCTAAATATATAAATATTTATATACAAGTATCAAAATATACATACAGTTGAGTATGTATATGTATTGTACAAGTATAAGTATTAGTGTGAATGTATGTGTATATATAATGCAAAATTATTATATATATATATATATATAAGCATGCAAAAGGCATGCAAGTGAAAAAAGAAAAAGAATAAAAAAAAAAAAAAGAAAAAAAAAAAGGAAAGTGAGCAGTGTGCAGCGTGTGGAGTGTGTTTAAATTGGGAAAAAGAAAAGGGAAAAAGAGAGTGACGGCAAGTGAGGTTTTGAGTTGTGTAGTTTGTGTGTTATGTATTATATATTATATATATAAATATCAAGTGAAGCAGCAAACAAGAAAGAGAAAAGAAAAAGAAAAGGAAAGAAAAATCAAAAAGAAAGTCAAATAAAGTGGCTACAATAGGAAAATATATATATATATATATATGTGTGTGTGTGTGTGTGTGTGTGTGTGTGTGTAACGTGTAGCAAGAGGAAACTTGAGGAAAAAAAATAGAAAAGCAAAGTCAAGAACAAAAGGCGGTGCAGGTAGGCACAGAGCAGAGAAATAGCGTACGGGAAAGGAAAAAGAAAAGAAAAAGAGAAAAAAAAAAGGGGAAGTAGGGACCAGTGTATGTGCATATATATATATATATATATATATATATATATATATCTGTGTACAGGTAGCGTACAAAAACAAAAGGGAAAAAGAAAAGAAAACAAAAAGAAAAGAGAGTGGAAAGAGAGAACAACTAGGAGAGATGGAGTGCAGCAGCAATAGCGTGGCAGCAAGAGTAGCGTGCAGCAGGAGATTTATATAAGCAGATATATGTGTGTGTGGGTAGCACTGCAGCAAAGGAAAAATGAGAATAGAGAGAAGGAAGAGACGTAGCAGCAGCAGCAACGCTGCAGAAAGTGTAGCGTGTGCTCCGCTGTGTGGTGTGTGTTTGTGGCAGTGTTAGAGTAACGGTAGTGGCCAACTGAGGTTGGGTGATGGAGAACCTGTAGAAATCTGGGCTGTTTTACACACACACACATATATATATAGATAAAATTACAGATGATTGAGTTGTTGTTACAGGGAGCTACGGGTTTTGGAAACCTGCAGCAAGTGCAGCTGCTACAAAAATTGGATACAACAGTTGTGGACAAACAGATGTGGTTGCGGCTATGGCTGGCGCTGGATAGATTTGGAGGACCCGGGACTGTTGCTGTGATCCATTTGGGTGCCGCAGAAGCAGAGTTATTTGCTATTTGGCTAACCCATTTGCACCAAGTAGCAGATCTCTAGGCTGCTCTAGAGGTATAGTAAGGGAAAACAGCAGTTTTCTTTGGTGATTCAGGACCAACAATTCTTCAAAATGGTCCAGTGGAGAACTCATCGGATGAATGTTTTTCTCATGCAAAGATTAGCTGTACAGAAATCTGGCCAGCATGTTCGGCATAGGAAGATTAGAGAAGTAGTGGCAACCTATCGGAATGGAGAAACAGAGGAAATGGAACAAGTAATTGGTGGCCTGTTTGATAAGGGAAATTGGTAGATTTAAGAGTTTACTTGGTATTTTTTGTTGAAGTAACTAAAGCAGTATAAAAGCTTCCATAATATTGAGGAATTTCTATCAAGGAACTAGATAATTCGAGACTGGAGTATAATCCCCAAGGATGGGTTTTCATGTAGTATTATTTTAAGAAAGTTATCCATATCTGCTAGGCCGTAGTGGTTGCAGTTTTATGGGATTCAAAATGGGGAAGCTGCAGGTCCAGGTGTATTACAGAGAGCAATTGGAGCTGCTGTTGCAATTGAAGGTCGGAGCAAGACACTTGATTGGGGGCTTGTGACACTTGACTACAACCCGTCAAAGGTTAGATTTAATTATTGTTTTAGCTAATTTAAATTTAAAATAGAACTTTGTGAAATTATAATTATGCCCAAAAATTATGGTTAATTTTGAATTGACCTAAGCAATAAAATAATATTTAATTTAAATAATTTAAAAGGAAAAAAATTACCAAAGTGCCCCTAAGTCGAAAAGTAATCAAACGGACTCCCGATTAAAATAGTAGAATAGTGAATTTTTATTATTTCGAGCATCCCGGACTCAATTGGGGAGTCCGATTTGTGAAAAGAGGTCCTGAGAAATAAGAACCCGTAAAAGTGCAAAATGACTGTTTTGCCCTTTTTAGTACAGATGTCCGAATTGAATTCTGCGAAAGCCTAAATCGAAGTTTGTTCGACGTTCCGGATTCAATGGTAGGGTCTATTCAAGTAAAAGAGATACCAATAGTAAAGAGACATAAAATTTGATGAATAGCATAAATTCATGTGACGATAGACTGAGACATACTTTGTGAATCTTAGGAACACCAAAAGGAAAGGAGAATGCGGGTTGACCTTCTAGATAGATACTATAAGGGGACTGCATTATCACCGATTGGTTTGACTGCGTAACGGACACAATTCCCTAGGATTGAGACAAACCTTCTAGGTATGATATTTTGCTAAGTAAGAGACAGGGTTAAGTTTAGGAATATTTTATGAGTAAATTGAATGATTTATATGCTTAACTATTGTTGGGGAATTATTTGGAAGATGTTTGCTTGATAACCTAGAGTTGGTTGTTTACGTGCTTGTGTGTTTCTTGCATTCTTTGAGAATCTAGTAAACTGATGAATGTGAACTGTGACCATGTGTTTAAATTGACTATATGAGACATGTATTCATGTGGGACAAGTTTTGTGATTTAAATGTTATTGTGCTTCGAGTATGATGCCTTATAAAGCATGCTTCATTGAGATTATATTATTATGTGGTGAAATCAAAGCATATTGGCATATGGTGAATCCTTTGGAAACATAGTGTGGGTTGAGCACGTGGTCCTATGCATTATGAGGGTGTAGATCCTATGATGAAAAACCTAAAATTGGCCATTGCATTAGTGCCCAGATCTAACAGGAGGAGGCCCATAAACGGGAGTTGGTACTCAGATCCATCGGAAGCGGTCTGTAAACGAGACATGGGTGTGGCATAGAGTGCATGGGTGTGTCATGCATATTTTCACTGCATCATATTAATGAATTGGAAAGTATCTAGATTATAAATATACACTTTGCACATGCCACGCCTTAATCTTGTTTCTTGCATTAGCATTGTGTCATACCAGCAATTGCGCTGACCCATTCGTGGGATATCATATTATAGATGATGCTCTTGATACTTGAGACTTGAGAAAGTCTTGGAGAGTAGAGGAGATGTGGATCATGAAGGATTTTGGCCCTTGGGGCACATTTTGATGTTGTACAAGGGCATAAGCCCTAAACTATACATGTTTATTTGTATGTTATGAAACAACGGGCAAGGCTTTATGGATTAGTATCAGAACATGAATTGGGTTAGTGTTTGAAATGCATGTAATTGTCCCTTATTATTCCCTTTTTGTTTATTTCACTCATTCTCCGAGTTTGTGGAAATTCGGGGCGTGACAACGTGGTATCAGAACATAGGTTCGAATACCTAGAGGCAGTGGGAGAAGTTTAGACCTTAAGTTATTTGGGGCTAGTTTGGGTGGTGTGTTTTATATGCACATGTTGCATAGGTGTGCACGGGTATGCACTATACTTTATTTTCCGATTAATTGAGAGTATATGATTGTTTGATATAATGGTTGACTAAGATTAGAAACTCATGTCCACGTGATAGACCGCATATTTTATGGGATGGGCCATATGCCTAGTTATTTGTGATATAGGTTATGCACTTGGTTATCTATACGGTAGGCGATATGCCTAGTTATTTATGAGATAGACTGTGGACCTAGTTATCTACCTGGCCGGTTGTGTTCTCATATATATATATATATATATATATATGTATATGCTAGGTTAGTACCCGATATTCATGAATTATAGTACTATGACTATGATATTTATACAGATTGGATTAGTCTCAAGTCTTGCGTTACAGTTGGTGGATGGCGCCCCTTCAGCCAATAACAAAAGGAGTTGTGATCCACGAAGGGTTGTTACCTAGCTAAAAAAAAAAAAAAAGTAAGAGATAATGAAAGAATTATAAAACCTTAAATGATCAAATGCCAATGAGGTAGAAAACTATAAATGAAAAGACACATGAGACCTTAGAATGCAAAAAAAAATAAGAATTTAGACTTATGGAGATTTTCGTGTATGGACTGGGTAGTGGATACTCAGAGTATTTGCACCAAAGATTTTAAAGATATCCCTGTGTTAAACTCTTTTGTGGAGAGATGTATTATTTTGGATAGTATTCACTTAGGGTTGAGTATTGTTAGGCTAGTTGAACTAGCATGACTTGAGTATGCGTATATTGTATTGTTTAAATGAATTTCTTCCTTGCAAAAGGCTGTGCTGGAACTCGGTGTTAATTGTTTAGTGTAACCAATGCGTGGGGATGGTTGACTTGAGTTATATAAGTGTTGATTGAGCAAGTGTATCTACAGGATTTGTTAGATTATCAAGTAATGATTGATGATATCTTGTGTAACGAAAATTATATAAACATGAATAGTTTGAAAAGAATATTGTTGTAGATAAATCCAGATTATGATGTAATTGGATTTTGATTTCGTGCTTAGGATGAGTATTGAATTGGAATGTGAAGGCGAAGGCGAATCTGAAAGTTAGGGGTTGTAATGATTTCTTTATTGAATTGGAATCAGTTATATTGTGGTGGACTGTGGAGGTAACCTAGTGATGAATGCTATTGTCTTACCTAGTTCTATAAGATGATCGATACTAGATGTGATAAGAATAGTGAGTTGATTTAATGAACTTATGAATATAGGCCTTGTGAAAATAATGAGTTGCATGAATTGGGCCAAATTGAGGTGAGAATTATGAACCTAGTTCTAGCTTAGATTACAAGATTGATTCCAAAATTATGATTGAATAAAAGGTAAGCATTGATTATTGCTTTGGAGGAAATTGTATATCAGGTTAAGAGTTGGATGATAAAAAATTTTTGAATATGAATCTTGTGTTTAAGATGCAAATTGTGTGAATGTGCTTGGAGTGAAAATATTGTGGTTGAGGCATTAGAACTTGAGAGCTTGGATTGTTATACAACTTATAAGTAAATGGTGGTTTTCACTTGTCATTTAGAAATACATGGGTAAAGGTTATGAATGAGTCTGATTGGTTTGGATAAAGTTATAAATGATTGTGTTGTTTGGATCTAGATAATAAATATTGCACTTGGGAGATTTTACTTTATTCGAGGGGGCTTGTGATGATTACCTTGTTCCACCATCGTATGGTTCACCAGTTAGGGTAGTGAGATACTAACGAAGATCTGTAGAGATTGCTCGATAGAGATAGCTGATTGCATCCTTTCTTTCGATTTCATTCTACTTGACATGTCTAGCTTCGGTATTATATTGGGGATAGATGGGTTATTTACATTTTGGGCGAGTACAGACTGCTACAGGGGGGAGAGTGACGATATGTACTCCTGAGGGAGATGTTTCTTTATTTCACGGGGTGTTCATGGATCTTTCTAGGATGGACTTTATTATGAGTTAAGAGGGGTTAGACTTTAAAGTTGATTTGGGCTGGCTTGGATTACATGATTAGGTGAGTGCTTATTGCTTTGGTGTGTGAAATTTGTACAATTTGTGGTATGCTTGGTTATTGATGAACTGGGACTAGATGCTTATATCTATGTAGTAGACCGAGTGAGATTGAGAGGTAGACTATGTATGTAAGATAGGCTATAAGCCTGAATATCCATAGGGTTGGGTGTATACCTATCAAAATACAGAAAAAGAAAGGCATGTGACCATTGGCGAAAGGTTTATATCAAATGAACATTTTACTCAAATTTGAATTACTATTAGAAATAGCCTTTAAGAGGGAAATAAGTAGACAATACTTGAATTCCAAATTATAATTTTTCTTTTTCTTTTTTTTTATCAACAGAAAAGAGATTTTATTGATGTAAAGAATAATGTACAAGTAACACATCTTAGGTACATCAATAGGGTTTAAATGCACATAAAGCAAAAAAGAAAAAAGAAAAATAATAATAATAATAATAATTGGCAAGACACCAATTTACACCATAAAATTAAACATACTAGTACCCCTTTTTGTCGCTCAAGAGGTCCCCTTTCATAACATATATTGCTGCAAAAATATCAAAGACTGCATTGTACCTAATGAATTTAGACTTTGGAGGAGAGTTCAATCCAACTATTTAGAAATTCAAACATTTCCAGATGACTTTGTCTCACCCCCACTCAAAGAATGCATCTGTCAAACCCTAAATAGACTCCAACTAACTCAATAATTGACCTTTTTATAATTAATATTCAATAAGTTAATAATATCTAATAATTAATAAATTTTTAAGAAACCAACTTGATTCCATGGTGTACAATTAATAATTCTACTACCTAATAGTTAATACTTTTTTTCTTAGAAAATACTTTATTATATTAATTATTAGAGAGATAAAATAGTTATATATGTACTTATATATATATATATATATATTTCATTTATGACATCTCTTGGTAATTATATTTATTAATTTACATAATTAAAGTAAAAAGTATTGTAAATGAGAAAATTTATAACATAAGAAAGCACAAATTCTTTACTTGAAATGGGCATTTGGAGTTTTTTATATCACAAGTTAAATATTATATGTATTTTTTATGAAAATTAAAATGACATTGAGAATATGCATATAAGGTTTTATTTTTGTACTAAAATCATTTATATATAAGAAATACTTATTAGTTATTGAAAGTATGAGAAAACTTAATAATTAATAATTTTGATAATTAATAAATTTTCAATCTCCCATGTCAATTAATTATAAGAGGATTGATTATATTTCCAATATCTTATGTATGTCATAGTTTATTTTTCCCAAAATATCTAATAATCTCATTTTTCCTTTCACCCAAAAGTATGAAGAAACCAAAGAAATAAAATAGTGGCTATTCAACTGGTTGTTTTGCAAAGATGTTTTAGTACCCAAGTGATATCTCATGTTATATCTCATAAGAGAAGTCGTGGTTTCAAGTCTTTCAAATGAAGAATCTGGTGATTTATTTATTTTCAATCATGAACTAACTTATCTTTCTTCTATTTATCTATATATCTATATATATATATATATATTTACGAGACTCGTCTAATTATTTATAAATGATGGTTGTAATATACTGTTAATGCTAGGAAAAAAAATAAAACTTTTATTATTTCTTTTTATAACAGGTAATATTCTATTTTTTCATTCTTTTTTTTATGAAATAAAAAAATTTCAAACAATTACTTGTACTTCCCTTTTTAAATAGTGATAGACTATAAATTCTTTTAAATATTTGGAAGAACTTGAAACTTCCTTTTCTTTTGGAGACGTCATTTTTTTAATGATTAAAGAGTTTGAATTAACAAACCAAGGAAACCTTTAATAATGTTCTTTTAAAATTTGTATTAGTTTGGTTAAACTTTAAGATACAAAATTTTAGATTGTTTTAATTTTCAGATTTAGGCATGTCAATGGATAGGCATGTCAGATACAAAATTAATTATGGCAGGCTTTCAGGTCTCAAGATTTTGGACTATATTTTCTATTAGTCAATGTCTACACATATACTATATGTGTGATGTGATCATTCTAAGCATTTATGTTGGTCAAGTTGGAATTCAAATTCATTGAGGCTATTTCACTACTATCATA
Organism: Nyssa sinensis; assembly: GCA_008638375.1. Taxonomy (NCBI): domain Eukaryota; kingdom Viridiplantae; phylum Streptophyta; class Magnoliopsida; order Cornales; family Nyssaceae; genus Nyssa; species Nyssa sinensis. The sequence continues at coordinate 22,447,154 of CM018040.1, forward strand.
ATGTGCAAGGTGATATTTAAGCATAAATTCCTTTAATTTCATAATTTTGCTACCAGAAATCATAATATGCAAGGGGTGGCCGTAGCCCTGAAGGCAGGTCTCAAGTGTCCCATATCGCCTGGGGAAGGGGGAAGTGAGGTATTCATAAGTAAGGCTATAGCTCTCCAATGGTGTGACGCATTTTTCCTGTGAGGGGAGGAACAAAACCATGCAGGCCATGGGCCCAAAGTGGACAATATCATGCCTTGTGGAGCGGGTCGTTGCAGGAATCCTCCAGGGTCTCGGACTCCTCCGATCAAGATGCTCAACAATTGCGAATCCTCACAACCTCTGTATCCATCGATTACTCAATGCTGAATCCTCAAGCTTGAACTTCATTTATCGTCAATGGTGAATTTGACGTGAACCAAGGCTCTTAGACCTGATTTGGATCTAGTGGATCATCTAAATCGATCAATGAACAAGAGCAAAGATGATTATAAATGAATTGTATGAATGATCTCTCATAGGAGCTTCATGATGTATCAACAATTTTACTCTCACAATGTAAGACTCTTTCACTCTATTTTTGACTGCTCTAAATCGTATTTTCGTCTATTTTCGCAAAGAGCTTGATTGATCCCCAAATGGCTTGAAAATAAAATATAAATCTGTTTTCCGCCCTAGGGTTCATTCAAACGAACCATCATTTGTTCGAACAAACAAGGAAAAATATCAAACGAGCACAACTTTGAGGTTATAGCGCTTCGTTTGATACAGAGCCTTCGAACAAATGAAAACTAATGAGAACAAACTTTTCTGTTGTTTCGGTCAAACCTACCAAAGCTTCGTTCCAATGAGCAATAGAGAGTTGCTAATTCTTGCTTGTCTTTTGAACTGAATTTTTTCCTTAGGTAATTTAAAGATGCATTTTGAAAAAATTACTCCCTCCATCCCATTTTAAAAGTCCTTTATCACTATTCATTTTAAGAGTTTCATTTGAAAATTTAACGTACTTTTCAGTTATAAATTTTCAAAACTACCCTTTATTACACCTAATGTGAACATGATTTACAATTAAATGAGGGCAATATGAAAATTTTAAATAGTTTCAAAATAATAAAACAATACTTCCAAAAAAGTTAGAATGCCCAAAAGGGACTATCATTTTGGGATGGAGAGAGTAGTTCATAACCACAAGTTAATCACATTCATGATGTTATGATAAAAACTATATGCAATGCATGCATAATGTGAGTGTGTGAGATCCAAATGAAATACAAAAGTCCAATAAATCCTTCGATAACCAAGTCAACTGGTAGTGATACACAGTAATGTCTCTTAGATGAACTTGGAGAAGAATAGACATTGAGGTACTCACTCATAGGACTTATGAAAGGATTACACACAAAGTACGTTTATCAAACCAGATTAGCCAATTACAATATCAGACCCTATGGTCCTAACAAACTCTCTCTTTGGCAATCCATGACAAAACTGCATAAAAAAAAGTATAAGAATATGATACCAAAATCTATAACCCCTCAAAGAGCCAGATAGAAGGAAATTATACATTTTGACTCAGTATCCTATAATATACATATCACTTAGTACTGCTCAACAAGAGGCAAACTTGTTTCCTGCATAACAAACCCAACTATACCATGTGAAATCACATCAAAAAAGATATATAAAATAAATCCAATGAGATCACACAATAGACAAGTATCAATATTAAATAAGGTACAGTAAACATGGAAACCATATGCAATTAAAACAAGATTTGAGCAACACAAAGTGATTCTAAGCTATCTCATACATATGCAAAAAAAAATGTATATTACTTCCTCTCAATTTATACTCAATACCAATCATCTAATCTCCTCCTTTGTACAACTCCCCTTATGTAACACCATCTCCCTCTTTTTGTCACGATGACAAAGGAGGTAACAAGAAAGAAAAATCATAAGGAAGAAAAATATAACAAAATGGGCATGCATAATGAGATAATAGAGTACTGACAGTAATGATAATATACATAGAAGAGAAATATCAAATATATAAAAACAAAATGAAGTCTATCATCAATCTCAAAAAAAAAATGCAAGAAATCATAGAGAGGTACTGCCAAAAAGCATAAGTACATGTAGCTGATAAGCAAAAAAATACAAGCAAAAACCTCACTACAATAACACTCATCATTCATGTAACCAACTACAAGCTACATCACTGATCATCGGTAAGCGAAAGAGGAGGATGAGTAGGAAAGACACTGAGCAAGAGCCTCTGTCAATCCCTGTAGAGCTCATCGAAAGTAGGCAGTCTCCTCTATCATTGAGATAAAATAGTTTGAACGAACCCGAAGATAATGCTGCTCCAGCATGTGATTAATATCGATAGTGATCTGATCATGATGAAGCTATAATCGCTCCTCTAGCTCATCTCTGGTGATCGGCTGATCGACAAAAAATAAGGAGGCTCCTGTTGACATATGAAAGTCTGCATCCAATGGGGTACGAAACTGCAGTGGAGTCTTGACAACTAGGAAGTCCTAAACATGTATCTGCTCTCCGGATTACTGTTGTTGTGTCAACATATGTGGTTGTTGCTAATGCTGCTTTGGCAGTTGTGCCTCTTTATACCCATCATCAACATCGTCCTTATTAGAAGGAGCGATGACATGTCCCTATAACCTGGCTAGAGTCTGCCTTGTAAACAGACCAGGTAGGAGGACGACCATATCAACAATGTAAAAAAGAACCTGTTATGTGACACAGATCCTAGTCATCAGGCTATCGAATGGCAAAGACGCAGTGTGTCTAGTACTAGTAGTGGAGGAATCGATGACTCAAAGAATATACGATGGAACATCGATAGGAATGGCAGCACCGAGTGCATACAGAAGTGTGGCGTGGGAGAGAGTCAACGTGTTCGTGTGGCTGATTGGATGCAACACATTACATATGATAAGGTTGAGGATGCGATAACCCTTATGCAAATATCCCTACTTTAATATCACACACCTTAAGGTGAAAACTGTCGAACTATCAACATGGAGGGTAAAAGCAATAAGACTCATAGATGGAAGTGCAACACCTTGAGGGAATGGGAAGTCAGGCTGCTCGACTTGAGGAAGACCAAGAGTCTTAGCTATCGTGTTAGCGGTAAGAGAGAAAGGGACACCACGTACTGTCATCGGGTAGGCTCTTTGGGTATCACGAGAACCTAGGTTCAAGTAAAACTCTCAAACTAGGGTCTCGTTGGTCAGGCCCGTGACTGACAAGAGAGGTAGCCAACCACGTGAATCAAATAGCTTGAAAGCTAAAGTCTAATGGATGTCATTAATGGTGCATACCCTTTCTAATAGGACTACACGAGACAGGACGATCCCTGCCCGAACCTGAGCGACTTGGGTCAGAAAACGGACTAAAACCATAGGTGCCACTCCCAAGCGAATGACATAAGGAAAATTTCAACACTCAAAAGAAATTGTCTTGGTTGCCATAACCACGTAGTATATATCAAAAGATAAAATGTAGAGTGACCCTAAGACGGTACCATGTCAAGTGTACTGAACTATAGTCCACACTAATCCTAAGTCTAAACGAAAAATCAAATAAACCAAAGAAAAGTGGACAATGGACTCTAGGACTTATCGAACTAATGAACGAATGGAATCGCAAAACGATCGATAAAAATAAAGCCCTCGATGTGTAGAACACACTAACCAGAACGAAATCTAAGAATGACGAACTCTGGGATCAATATCACACAAGGAAATACGAGGATTCGAGATAAAATGAGAGAAAACTAATGTAAAATATAAACAATTGGTGGTTTCTCGCGTGTTTTGAATCAAGCAGTTCTTCGTTCGAATGAAGAAGTGACTTTTCGTTCGAACGAGTGTTCGTTCGGACAAGCACCAGAAGCTACTATTTTCTAAGAAAAATAGAGTGTCCTGCTCTGTTCGAAAATCTAGTACATTTTCCAACTGCAAAACAGGGAAAACTGGAGTTTTTCATGAAAAACACTATTTTTAGTTATAAACTCTAAAGTAAATTCAATTGTCTTTAAAGTTAAAAATAATTCTAATGTTTTTGAGTTGAAATCTCAATTTGAAAAACATTTTGAGTAAATTAGAAAGATGTAAATGTGTTCTAAATAACATCAATACATTTAAATGATCCTAGAACACTAAAATGTATACAAGCACACTCTCTACTCAATCATGGTAGTTAGACATATGTATTAATTTCAACCATGAAATAATTATGATTAATTATAAAAAATTAAGAGAAAAATAATAGTAAATTATTTTAAGCTTCTTCATGTGCCCAACATGTGACCTAGAGGACTGGCACACCTACTAAGGTGTAGTAGTGTGTGTGTGTGTGTGTATATATATATATATGTATATATAATACACAAAAAAAAAAAGCTTGAGAAGCAAGTTGTAGTAGAACCACATGGGCAGCCCACCATGCAACTGCGACCCTAGCCACCACAGTCACTGTGGCCACCATAGAGTGCCTATCACAAGCTTTTCTTCAAGAAGAAGCCAAAGAAATCTCTCCATAAAATCCCTTTCAGCAAACAAGTAAGTTTTCTGAAAACTAGAAGGAAAAAGAGGGAGAGTTGTGTGCAAAGGGGAAAGAAGAGGTGTTGAAATAGAGAGAAAGATGAGAGAGAAGAAATAAGGGAAAAATCAAAAAACTATCTAGGTATGAACTTGAGTCTATCCTATTTCCTTTAAGTTTCTTGTGTTAATTTTAGCTATGTTAGTAAGCCTCTAAACCTCTGGAATGACCTAAATCTGATTCAACTGCCCACTCCATAAAGAGATGTATACAGGCCTGAAGAGGGTGAGCTCTAAATTTCTGGGTGTTGGGACCATGTATACAGGCCTCAAAGGCTTGGGACACCTCTTGTGAAAAAAAATTCTTATATATTGTGGGAGTGTGTCCGAGACGGTGAGCTCTGAACTTCTAGGTGATCAAAAGAAGCCCACTTCATAGAGAGATATATACAGTTACAACTTTACTTTTAAATTATCACTTAGCCTACATGCTTCCATATTTTTATTACTAATGAATGCTTTCTATATTTTCATTGATATATTGTCTTCACTATTGATGCTGCACTTTTTGGTCGGTAAGGGCTCCGAACTCCGTTGCCTGAGGAATACTCAAAGAAAAAGGATCAAAGGGCCACCAGTTTGGCTCCGGCAGTAACCACTCCGATACTTAAGTCAATAAAACTAAATTGAAAAACTGTAATTGTAAATAATTGAATGAACATGACCGTAACAACGTACCTTAGGGTTTTACTTATAGGCTAAAGATTTTCTTAGTTGATTAGGATTTGGAGCCATGAAAGTAGAGATTTGATCATCAGAGAATGACAGTTTCCAAGTTGGACACTGCTCTTTGAGAGATATCCAGGAGTGGAAGTTTTCTTGTTGGATTAAGTTTCCTTATCCTTAACTCGATAGGATGTTCAAGGCCTTGATGAGCTTAGAACCCTTTTGGGAATATTGGGCAACACTTTTCGAGCTTGTGGTGAGTGTGTGTTTCCAATCTATGAACTCTGGAGGCTAACTGTCTAAGCCTACTCTGGATGGCTAAGCTTTAGCTAGTCTGTAGTCACACGTGTCATATAGAGACTGGTCTGTTGCTTTGTGGTATATCAGCTACTCCCCCCCCCCCCCGAGCCTTAGTTTTAGCTCAACGCGTAACTAGGGCTATGGGCTCTCAAAAAGTCATGCGTTCTGTCTTTCCATTTTCTGAGATGACGGTTGATGGGTCATTTATTACGCAGCTTGTCGTTTGGGCTTTTGAGGCCATTATTGCCTCCAACTACCATGGCGGTTCGGCTTGGTGGGCCCATATTTTTGAAAACATATATAAAGAGGGGGAGAGGCTTAGTACGCCCTTTCCTCCACCATTTTCATTACCTTCAAAAGAGAGTGAAATACTTGTCATTGTTGAACCAAAGCGTCCGGTGAATCTTGAAGATTGTTTGTCGTCCGAAGCTCCTATCTCCAGTCATCACAGGTTTGGTTCATTTTCTTTTCCCTTTCATTCTTCCCTTCTTTTATCAAAAGATCTCTTTATACAATGTCGGCCTCAGACTTGGCGTCAGGCACCGATTATGGCATAAGAAGCTCCTCCAAGACAACTGTGCCATCTCAGACACACATAGTAGGTAGTAGCCCTTCTGGGGATGTTGAGAATAAGTTAATTGATTCCCTTGTAGCTGAGTCTTCTTCGGAAGTTAGGATAGTTGATGCCTTCATTGAGCCTAGGAACAGGGCTGGGGAGACCTCTAAGGCCTTCCCAAAGAGAGGAAGGGGAAAGTGCCATCACTCAGGGCATGATAGATAAATTGAGGGAATAATATAACTTCCCCCCAAATGTTACCTCTAGAGTACCAAGTTCTTTAGATCGCCCACATGATGTTCGGGAAGGCGAGATTTGTGTCTATCTCACCTGGTTCGAGATGGGACTGAGGCTTCCCCTGCCTCCTCTAGTCGTTCAGTTTTTCAAATGGTTTAAAATTTGCCCCGCCGGCCTTAACCTTAATAGTTGGAGGCACCTTTTGGGGTTTATAGTAGTAGGGCACCAGAATGGTGTCGAGGTAACCCTCGATTTGATCCGTAGCAATATGGATCTAAAATATATGAGGTCGGAAAGCCTCTTCTATATGTCATTTGATAAGGGGTTCAAACCCCTTTCCTCAGTACCCACTTCCAATAAAACTTAGAAGAAGTGGCACTTCTTCGTGGGAGGAGGATGGGAGCTCAAGGACTTCTAGAACCACATCTCAACATTCCCTTGAAGTACCGGGATTAAGGGTGAGATCCCTTCCTTATATTATAATTCTGCTTCTGTTTTTGTATATTTCACTTCTGAGCTACTTATTTAACCAATGTGTTCATATCTTCTGTGCAGATAAGAGTGCTTGAAAGAGGTACATCTTTATAATCAACCTTCAGGACCAGTATCGTTAGCACCTTCAGACCAACAACCGAGCTCACACAGTCATCATGACACCGAAGAATCTGATGGCGGCTCGTCAATCTAGCAGTCGTACAGAGGAGCTCAAAAAGTCTATTCTGGAAAAATGGGTTCCAGAGCCATCGAAGAAAAAGGTGAGGTAGACCTTTTCTCCTGTTGAACCCCCACTCCAAGTAAAGAGGAAGAGGGTGCTTTCTAGTTCTCCCGAACGTACCCAGTCTGAGGACGAGAGGGAGGATCCCACCCCAACATTAGTAGCCCCTCTTGCCCCTATGGTTCAGAGCAGACGAACTAAGAAGGGGAAGACGGCTGCCAAAGCCCCCCAATCGCCTGAGGACTCCGACTACAAAGCTGCAAAAAAGGCCTTTAAAGAGTTCTGGGCTAAGGGCCCTCAAAGGTACAAGGGGCAAAAGCCGGACAAATTGATTACCAAGCTCATGACCCTTCAGATCAAGGTGACTACTGAAGGTTTCTCTTTCTCTCTTTTTCTTGTTTGCATTGTACTTAGCATGTTCTGACTTGTTTGCTTTGTATTTTACAGACCATGCATAGTCTGGCTGCTCTGATGGAGATTTCTCTAGAGTCGGAAGAAGTTGACAAACTTCAGGCTAAGCTAAACGAAGTTAGGCTGCAGCTGGGGACAGCTCAGTCTGCCGCCTCTACTACCGAGGCGAAGTTAAAAGAGGTGTCAACATCTTTGGCGATTATGGAGTTCGAGAGGGATGCCCATGCTCAGAGGTTGGAAGAGCCTTAGAAGAAGTTTGATGACTTCCAATCATCCTCCATCAAGAAGCTTCAAGAAGCAGTCAAATCTGCCAAGGCTCAGACCGAGGTAGAAATGAGGACTGAGGTCGAAGAGATGGGTGGAGAATTGATCCAACATGGGTACAACACCTTCCGATCCAAGCTTCTTGCTAAGTTCCCGAACTTTGATTTGTCAGAGATTGAAGGTGCCGAAGCCCCTCCTACCGAGGCTGAGGTTCCAAGCGAAGGTGTTGAAGTGACTCCTCCCAAACTCCCTCCAGTAGAGGCTGCCTACCTCAGCTAATTCTGAAGCTGTAGTGTAGGATCTGGTTATATGTACTTTGTGTTTTTTCTTATGTATCTTTTCCTTTGATTATTAATGAGAGAGAACTTTTAGTGAATTTTTGAATTCTTCTGTTAACTGTTTCTTCGGAGTAGCTCTGTTTCTTTAGTACGTTTTGTCGAGTGAACTTCAGTGTTGTTCTAAATCATTGCTGCTCTGTAATATAAGCTTGGGCTCCAACCCTTTAAACTTATAATTACTGTAAGCAAAGATGTTCATGAACTAACTGCATTTCAGACCATTTCTTTAACTAGCTATGATCAGTAAGTTATCTTCCGAGCAAAACAACTTGTAATAATTTGAACAAATCTGCTAAAAAGACTTGATAATAACTGAGTCTGAATCTGATAATAGAGGTAGTTAAATCAGAACTTGTACTGAGTAACTTGAGTAGGAGAACTTTTTGGGAGGCTAGTAATGACAAACCATCCATAGTTAGATCTTGTGCCCACCAGGACTTAATTGCTGAACTGTGAGACTTGTAATGGCAATTGAGCTAATTTTTCATAACTAGGGCTGATTCATTAGGAGTGATAATAACTGGATAAGATGATTTATGATATTTGAACAAATCTTCTATAGTCAAAACTTTTTGTTCATAACCTCTGAAGGATACAGAACAAGTTTCCCAGGATGACTGATGAGAACTAAATAGGAAGTTTCGTATTAACCGAACCAAAATCGGTATTGGTAGATCATCAATATTTATAGCTGTGTAGTTCAAACAATTGGATCGAATTTTTTGTCTTTAGTATGGGATGTAACCAAGCAGGTTCATCCCTGTGTAGAGATGATCCAGACCTATAACACTTGCACAAGCTGCAAGGTTTTTAGGGGTTTGTATATTGAGATGGACCAGACCTATAACACTTGCACAGGCTACAAGGTTTTTATGGGTCTGTACATTGAGATGGACCAAACCTATAACACTTGCACAGGCTGCAAGGTTTTTGAGATTTGTACATTGAGATGGACCAAACCTATAACACTTGTACACGCTGCAAGGTTTTTAGGGGTCTGTACATTGAGATGGGAACACTTAATGGAGATATTTTAAGAGAGGAAAAATCTTTATTGATAATACTTCCGTAAGTGTTCTACATTCCAAGGTCTGGGTATAGGTTTCCCAGCTATGTCTTCTAACCAGTAGGTGGTAGGTCTAGCAATCTTCGTCACCTTGTAAGGGCCTTCCCAGTTAGGTGATAATTTTCCATAGTGGGATCCTTAGTGTTTGGAAACACTCTTCTAAGGACGAGATCCCCAATCTGAAAGCTGAGGGGCTTTAACCTTAGTTTAGAGTTGTTGGCCATCTTGTGTTGATATGCTTCCATCCTGACCCTAGCTTGATCTCGCTTTTCTTCAAGTAGGTCCAAGTTTTCTGCAAGCTGCTAATCATTGGCCTCTTGATTGAAAGCTTCAGTCCTCAGGGTAGGCATACCGATCTCAACAGGGATCACTGCTTCCGTGCCATAGGCAAGTGAGAATGGAGTTTCAGAAGTGGGTGTTCTTTTGGTGGTTCTGTAGGCCTAGAGAACACTAGGAAGTTCTTCAACCCATCTTCCCTTAGCTTCTTCCAACCTTTTCTTAAGGGCATCAAGGATTTTTCTGTTGGTGACTTCTGCTTGCCTGTTGGCTTGGGGATGGCCTAGTGAGGCAAAATGTTGACTGATGTGCAAATCTTGGTAGAATTTCTTGAAAACTTTGCAGGCAAACTGCGTACTATTATTTGAGATGATAACGCGTGGTATGCCGAACTTGCAGACTATGTTCTTCCAGGTGATGCTCTTGATTTCTTTCTCTATGATGTGTGTTAGGGGCTTTGCCTCTGCCCATTTGGAGAAATAGTCAATGGCTACTAAAAGATATTTCCTATTTGGTGTGGCCTTTGGTATTGGACCTATGATGTCCATCCCTACTAAGCAAAGGGCCATGGGCTGGCAATAGGAATGAGCTCATGGTGGGGCTGGTGTTGGTAGGGAGCGAACCGTTGGCATTTGTCACATTTCTAGACGTACTCCTTAGCCTGCCTCAGCATACCGGGCCAGTAGTAGCCTTATGTTAAAGCTCGGTGGGCTATAGTTCTGCCCCCATTATGGTTTTCACAAATTCCTTCGTGTATTTCTGCCAGGACATACTGAGATTCCTCTGGAGTTAGACACCTTAGTAAGGGTTGAGAATAGGATCTGCAGTAAAGCTTCCCATTCATAATAAGGTACCGAGCTGCCCTGATTCAAATTCTTCGGGCTATATTTTTATCTTCTGGGAGTAGCCCTCCTTCTAGGTATTAGATGATAGGAGTCATCCAATTTTGGGTTTGCTCAGTAACCTGGGCTGTCTGAACTTCTTCTATGCTTGGCCTTGTCTAGTGAGAGATCTTTAGACTAGAGTCTCTTTCTGGCTTGAAGTGAGATGTCATGTTTGCCAAAGCATCATCTCTGGAGTTCTGACCTATTTCAATTTTTTGAATAGAAAATTCATGAAATGAGTGCTTTAGCAGACCCACTAGCTCTAAATATCGGAGCATTCTGTTATCTTTAATGGAAAATTCTCCCAAGGACTTGGCTCACTACCAACTGAGAGTCAGAGAAAACTTCGAGGCTTTGCACTTCATATTCCAGAGCCATTCTTATCCTAAGGATGAGGGCCTCATACTCAGCTTCATTGTTTGAAGCTCTGAATCCCAAGCTTATTACCTTTTCAACTACAAGTCCCTTAGGGGATCATAGTACCAAGCCGACTCCAGAACCGTGGTATGTGGATGACCAATCGGTATAGAGCTACCATGTGGTCGAACCCTTACCAAGTTAGTACCTTATCGTACAGAGCTGGGATGAACTCAGCAACGAAATCTACCAATGTTTGCCCTTTGATGGAGGTCCGTGGAACGTAGGATATGTCAAACTCCCCCAATTCCACAGACCACTTGACTAACTGCCCTGAGACTTCAGGCTTTCGAAGCACCGACTTTAGTGGATAGGCCGTTGGGATCTCAATGGGATGAGCCTGAAAGTAGGGTCGAAGCTTCCGAGCAGAGGTTATTAGGGCGAAGGCCAATTTCTAAATCTTTGGATATCATTTCTCTATGTCCAGTAAGTGCCCTGCTGACCTATAATATGGGCTTCTGGACTCTCCTGTCCTGCCTGACCTAGTACTAAACTGACAGCGTTTTCGGAGACAGCAAAGTAGAGGAGTAGTTTCTCCCCTTAGATCGGCTTTGATAAAAGTTCAGGAGAAGCTAGATATTCCTTTAACTCTTGAAAGGCCCTTTCACACTCTTCGGACCATTGCAAGGCCCTGTTTCCTCTCAAAGCTCTGAAGAACAATAGGCAACGATTGGTGGATTTGGAGATAAATATACTCAGAGCTGCAATTCTATCGTTCAGAGCTTGGATGTCCTTCTTGGTCTTTGGTGATTCCAGCCCAATCAAAGCCTTGATCTGAGTGGGGTCTGCTTCAATACCTCTTTGAGAGACAATGTACCCCAAGAACTTTCCCTTGGTTACACCAAAGGTGCACTTCAAGGGATTCAGCTTCATTTTATGTTGCTTCAGGATGTCAAATGTTTGAGCTAAGTACTGGAGGTGACTGCTCTTTTGTAAACTCTTAACCAGCATATCGTCTATATAGACTTCCATTGTACTACCAATCAGAGGACTGAACATCTTGTTAACCAGACGCTGATATGTTTTCCTCGGTATTCTTTAGACCGAACCGCATCACTCTATAGCAGTAGAGACCTCGCTCGGTTATAAAAGCTGTCTTCTCCTGATCTGGAGGGTACATCCGGATCTGGTTATATCCAAAGTAGGCGTCCATGAAGCTCATCAGTTCATGTCCTGCAGTAACGTCAACTAGTTGATCTATCCTTGGTAGTGGAAAGCTGTCTTTAGGGCAGGCTTTGTTAAAGTCCATGTAGTCAACACAAACGTTCAACTTTCCGTTTTTCATCTTGACCAGAACAGTGTTAGCAAGCCATTCTGGATAGAATACCTCCCTTATCATATTAGCATCCAGCAGCCTCTGCATTTCCTCGTTAATGATTTGATGTCGTTCTAGAGCAAATGTCCTCCTCTTTTGTCTTACTAGAGGGTAGTCAGGATCCGTCATCAGTTTGTGGGTGATGAGGTCTGAGTCTATCCGTTCAATGTCTTTTGTTTCCCAAGTCTTTTGTTTCCCAAGCAAACACAAAGAGATTTCTCTTCAGGAATTCTACCATCTCTTCTTGCTCGAAATGTGTAAGGTCTAAACCTATCTATGGGTACCTGTCCTTGTTCTGCTGAACTGACTAGTACTTTGATTGGGTCCCCCACGGGCTTGGCCCTGCTCTCTCTACCTTTTGGGCTGAGAGGTTCGTCAATTCTGAATGGGCAATCCTCTGTCTCATGATGGGGGGAAAGGTTTGGGCTCCCATCCTCATAAGAGTGCTGTAATTACTATTTGGGGCCCTTCTCCATCAGAGCGAGAGCGTGGCATTCTCGGGAGGTCGGTTGGCATCCTCTGATAGAATAAACAGTATTGTTGTGAACATATTTTAGGCACTGATGAAGGGTTGAGGTGACGACTCCCATCTGGTGGAGCTAAGGTCTCCCTATTATGACATTGTAAAGGGACTTGGTGTTCAGAACCATGTATTCAGAGATCGTGGTCTTTTGCCCATCTCCCTCTCCTGCTGTGGTGGGAAGGTCAATCCTCCCTAGTGGGGTACTGAGGTTCCTGTCAAATTCAGCCATTACTACAGCAGTAGGCTCGACGTCGTTAGGATTGAGCTTCATCTGTCTTAGGGGCTCGCGTAAAATAATACATTTGTAGAGCTCCTTGTGTCCACTAAAACTCTTCGGATCTCAAAATTGGCAATTTTGAGAGAGATAACTAGGGCATCACTGTGAGAACAGTGGACCCCTGCAAGATCTTGATCTGTGAATTGAATCTCGGGTACTGGCCTCAGTCTCTTTTCAACAGTGGAGATCTGGAGGATGTTGGGAGTGGATCTGGCATCCTGAACGTATCTGTTTCCTTGCTCGGTTGGACATCCCTGTGGCCGGGGTGTCTGCATGGAGGACGAAGATAACCTGATTGTTCTGCTGTTGGGGTTCATTCCATCTATCCCTCTGCTCTGGCCTCTACTTTTGTCTCCTTTGCTAGGGTTTGTCATCACGGGGGTTTTGCTTCCCATCCTGCCTAACAAACTCCCGTAGTTGTCTTCTCCTTATAAGCTGCTCAATTTCCTGTTTAAGGGCTCTGCATGCATCAGTTACGTGCCCGTAGTCCTTGTGGAAATCATAATACTTACTATGGTCCTTGTTACCAGGATTTCCTCTCATCGGCTAGGCCACTTTAGGTTTTCATTTGCTTGGACTTGCCGAAGTATGTGGGCTAGGGAGGCGTTCAGAGGAGTAAAGGTGGTGAACCCCCTTAGAGCAGTGCTGTTTGGAGGTCTGGAGGCCTGTTCTTTTGTCTGGGCTTCTAACCCTTTTCTTGGTGGCACTGGAATCCTTTTTCTGGTCATCCTGCTGGGCTTGTTCTTTAACCTTTTGAGAGGTGTTCTTTGCTTCCTTCAAATTTATATACTTCCTGGCCCGATCCATGAGGGCTAGCCATGTCGGTAGGAAGACTTTTTGTTAGAGAGTCCCTGAAGCCTCCTTGAGTAAGACCAGAGGTCATAGTAGCCACGAGAAAGCTCGAGCTACAATCTGTAATCTCAGTAAGCTCGGCATTAAAGCGTGCAATATAATCTCGGAGAGGCTCCCCTTTAGACTGTTTTACATTAAGCAAGGACTCTGGGCCCTTCCTTAACCTTCTGCTGGTCATGAACCTGTCTAGGAAACGCCTACCGAGCTTATAGAAGTTGATGACCGAGTTCGGTGGGAAGTGGTGAAACCATTTCAGAGCAGTGCCTTTGAGGCTAGTGACAAATGTACGACACATGAAGGCGTCGAAGGCCCCATGTAGTGCCATAGTGTGCTAGTAATGAGAAAGATGGTCCCCTAGGTCCCCAGTCCTGTCATAAAGGGTGAATTTTGGGACAACAAACTTCTTCGACCTCTCCTCAGCCATGATAGTAGGGGTGAAAAGCGTGGCAAACCTTCCGAGCAGCCTGGCTAGCTCATCTTGCTCTGAGGGGATGTGAATACCTCTCACAGCAACAGTATGGTCCATAGAGTCCGTAACTTCTTCAGCCCTTCGTGGGTACCTTGGTAGGACTGGTTGTTGCGAATTCTGCCTTGCGGCTTCAGCGCCCATGTGGATGGGATGACCCTGGTCCATGGTTAGGAGATGACTTTGGTCCTTTTGAGTTGGAGGAACTGAAGCTGCTTGAGATTGGAACTTTTGCAACATTGGATTTGCCCTTGAAACCACTGGGGTTGGAACCCTTGTGGTGCTTCGGTAGTGGACTTCTAGAATAAAGGCTGGTATCCCCCTGCCTGCGGCTGTCGATGGTTGGGGGTCTCCACCAATGTGGGTGGTACCTTGGGGGTACGCCGGCTGATTTTTAGGAATCTCTTCGTGGAATCCTCTGTCCATGGTGGCGGTAGGAGGCTGTGTCTTTGGATCAGCCAAATTGACAAGTGGATTTGAGGGGTTGGTCCCATGGTTCTGGGTAAACATCGCCAGGGTTTTAGAGATGGCAAGAAGTTGTTCCTGCATTAACTTGTTCTGTCGCTTAACTTGATCAAGCTGCTACTGCATGGGATCAGATGATTATCCCCTTCGTCTTTCAGCAGGAGGCCGGTTTGGAGGATTTTAAGCATTCTTCCTTGGACAGAGATTAGGAGCCATGTTTCCCCGATGAGAAAAAGAACAGCATTATTCGTAGAGAAAAGAACTTTGGTTGAGAAAACGATTATCGTTCCCACAGATGGCGCCAAACTGATGCTGCACTTTTTAGTCGGTAAGGGCTCCGAACTCCGTTGCCTGAGGAATACTCAAAGAAAAAGGATCAAAGGGCCACCGCGTTGGCTTCGGCGGTAGCCACTCCGATGCTTAAGTCAATAAAACTGAATTGAAAGACTATAATTGTAAATAATTGAATGAGCATGACCGTAATAACGTACCTTAGGGTTTTACTTTTAGGCTAAAGATTTCCTTAGTTGATTAGGATTTGGAGTCATGAAAGTAGGGATTTGATCATTAGAGATGACAGTTTCCAAGTTGGACACTGCGCTTTGAGAGATATCCAGGAGTGGCAGTTTCCTTGTTGGATTCCGTTTCCTTATTCTTAGCTCGGTAGGATGTTCAAAACGGTGATGAGCTCGGAACCCTTTTGGGAATATTGGGCAACACCTTCTAAGCTTGTGGTAAGCGTGTGTTTTCGATCTACGAGCTCTGGAGGTTAAGTGTCTAAGCCTGCTCTAGATGGCTGAACTTTACCTGGTTTGTAGTCACACGTCATATAGAGACTGGTCTGTTGTTTTGCGGTATATCAACTACCTTCTCAATTCTCTAACATACTATGCTCACTCTCATTGCCTGCTTCTGCTATTTGGTGCTTAATTTGCTTTCCTTGGAAAATGATGTAAGGTTCTATTTGTCCCAACTGAGATGCCTTTGAACGATGGTGAAGTTTAATGCTTAAAGTGGAGGATTTTGTTTTTTGGAATTGGTTTGAGGATTTCAAATTGTTATGTACTTGATGGATTGAATGTTGGTTGTCCATCGAGTTATAACTTTAGTATCAAATGTTATTCATATTTCACTACTCACTTTCTCTTTCTCTCTTAATTTGGTGTCCATCATGCCTCTTCCAAAAAAGAAAAATTCAATGCAAAAATGGGAACGACATTGCTAATTGTTCATCATTAAAGATGCAGTAGGGCATCACCAAAAATACCATAACTGTGACACCTTAGGCGTCGCTAAGAGAGTTCCCGAATAGGCTTTTTATTTGCAACATCAGAACACGTCATTCATAAGGATTCATTTTCCATAGTATAATTTTATTTTCAACATCCTATAGGCATCGTTAATTATATAATTCACGGATATTAACGACGCTTTTAGGCATCACAAATACTTAATTTTTTGATTTATTTTAATATTCTAAGATACATTTTTTTTTTTGGAACAATTAACCTACTCAAATTTCATGAACCATTGTTCTTGCTATCAACCCATTGTCTTAATACATTTGATTCCATTCTAAAATAATATAAATTCAATACAAAATTATCTCAAAAATAAATAGTCCAAACAGGAGATAGAAATAACAAAATATATCAAAAATTCAAATACATGTCCCACTATCATTAAAGGGAGACCCACTGTCATTTAAAAAAAAAAAAAGACAATCCCATAGTCTCTTCTATGTCCATCAGTCATTCAACCAAAATGAAGGCATGATAGGAAGGTAGTGAGGCACAATGTGGGTAAAAATTTCTTCTTCTGCCATCAGCACCAACACCCCTTGGGCACAAGTCGTCATCTGAAAACATAACACAAGTTTGCACATTAAATTGCATAGAACTTAGCAAAATCAAATAGATTAAAGAAATAGTATATTATTGAAGATTTAATAAAAATAAAAAAGAGAGACTATTGCACAGATATAATTCTTATATTCACACAAGCATTGGATGAACTTTGGTGAATGAAAACTAGATTATGCTAAAGACATAATATTTATAGTTATTTATGAGTCACATCAAACCCGTGGTTGGATTATAATGAGTCCGATGCCATAGCTCTATCCTATCAGGGGTTTGTTGTGTCTCTTGATTGTGCTATTGCATGAAGAGAAACATACCACAGACATGGATATTGAAAATGATTTGGAGAGCAAAGATAGAAACATACCACGGTAAAAATGTATATTCCAAGCAGAAGAATAAAACTTCAATATCAAGATCTCCTAGTTCAACAGACCTTTTGTTTTCTCTTGATAGCAAAAGTAAATAATATTGAAAATTGAAGTGTTTATACATCTTTTGATTCAAGATAAGAAACAGAGTGAATGCAAGAATTGGAATAACTATTTGGCGGTAAAAGGTTGCTGCTAGAATTGATTTTTTTCTGCTAGCAATATCACCGTTCGGGTGTCCACTGAGAAATAAGCAGCGAGATTTAATTGTGCAAATAAATGAGCTGTGTGACATAGATTTAAAGTTTGCTTAGCAATCTCAAATAAAGTGTTGAATTAAAGAAAGAAAGTGTTAAATTAAAGTTTGCTTGCTATGCAATGATTTAAAGTGTTGAATTAAAGTTTGCTTAGCAATCTCAAAGAAAGTGTTGAATTAAAGTTTGATTGGTATGCAGTGATTTTGTGACATAGAATTCAAAGAAGAATGACTCTTTCATTTGCATTTCCATGCATCCCCACCAAGTTTCCGGTCACATTCAAAATTTCTTTCAAACATTATCAAAAATATGT
This sequence comes from Nyssa sinensis, assembly GCA_008638375.1. NCBI lineage: Eukaryota > Viridiplantae > Streptophyta > Magnoliopsida > Cornales > Nyssaceae > Nyssa > Nyssa sinensis. The sequence goes on from CM018040.1 coordinate 22,464,600, forward strand.
TATTTCTTCTCAAACCCCTATACATTGCTAAAGCATACTAACTTCTCAAACCCCTATACGTTACTAAAGCAATACAAATAAAAAATAAAGTAAAATAAATTGAATGGATCACTAAACTTATACCATCTCGTGACGATATTGAACAAAGGATTTTGAGCCACTGCAGTGACTCACCTTCTGTTGCTTCCTATTTTGCTAGTTTTGCTCACTCAATTTTTGCATTTCATTTGAAACATCATTGGTAAAATAGTTATAAAGAATCCATTAATAACATAATTTCATAATTTACCTATAACGCAGTGTTGTGAAATCTAGCACAGACAACTTCCCAATTATGTTGTGCTACACCGGGGTATGCGTGTTGTAATGCATTTGGATCGTGCATTTGGAGGTGCTTGTGGAGTCTGCTTCTAAAATCCTTGAAGTGGTGGCATATCAACTTGTTGACCCCTTTTTGCACGCGATGCAAATGAAGACCGATATCGAACGGATCGTTTATACAATATACACACAAAAATCAAAGCAAAGCAAAGGCTTTATAAAGCAACCATGATATACACACACACAAATAGACACAGGAGACTTTCTGATTAGAAGATTGGGGACATTTATACTAATTTGACTAGAGAGCTCAAATGTTATCTGAGTGGCCTCCATTATTGGTCTCCTAAACTAAAGCCCAGTAACATTTTTACTCCAATTCTTCAAAATAACCCTGCTTATGGGTAAAGCTATACTTACTGGATACTGGGGGACTGTATGCCTCCATGTCTAGCCTGCAAAGTAAAATATAAATGTTTCTTACCATTGCAATTATGTGCTTGATCAAGGGTTTAATTTTCTCTCAGTTTTAATAGCTTTTTCAAGCATCAGAAACTGTTAGGAGGGATTTCTAATCCCCAAAATTCCTTTCTTTCAGAAGAGAGATTTTAATCCACTCTGCCCACACTAAACTCCATATTTCAGTAAATAGGTGCTGAATTTTTTTTGGCATCATGGCCATGTTCCACTCTAAAAGGTTTTTGATACCTAAGCAACCTTCTCTTTTACAATTTCCTAAGCTTTCCCAAACCACCTTTGCAAGAATCTGTTGGATTTGCTTAAATAAATTCTCAGAATGATTGATAGGCTAGCCCAATACACTTGAACACAACACAAAACAGGTTTAATAAGCTGAAGTCCACCAAGAATATTAAAGAGACTTTACTTACCAAGATTTATTCCTCCAGCTATCTTGGGACTCTCAAATATCCAGTAGGCAGCTCTCCCTTTGCTGCCCAAACAATCCACAATTTGCAGTTCTTCCTCAGGAATCTGGGCCAGAAACACATTGCTTTTATTTTGGTTGGCTTTAAGGCCTAATCAGAGATGAAATTTATCCAAAGCCATTTTCAAATACATCACAAACTATACGTCACCATTAAAATGAGAAGATCATCTGCAGAATACAACTGGAGAATCTTTCCTTCTCATATCTCCAACTTGTAATGAATGTTAACAAAAGAAAAAAAAAACAGATTGAATGAATTCAAGACTCATACCATCAACCAATGGGGTCATAGGCACAATCAGCCATTGTAAATAACTAGTGATATATATGTTTCATGACATCAGAAAGAAAATGCATTGATTATTTAAGAAGTCGATAAATTTCATACCATCGATTGTGACTTACCAGTATACGATCATGTAGATCCCGAAGGTGATTTTTTTTCACCTCCTCCCACGATGGGGCACGTAATAGGAATATACGTGCGGACAAGGATCCCAACCTCTGGTAAATATTGTGCACCAGCCATCTACGGGGTTCAACAAGCCCTCAGGTATCTCTATGCATATACATTGTCCTCCATTAGCTTGTCGCAACTTTTGAAAAGCATTATTCTTAGACCTCCCACGTCCAACTCTGGATGAAGTTGAACCTGTAAAATAATATTTGATGGTGTCATACTTAATTCGTAATTACAATTACATAACAAATCTTAAGCTAACTTACCGATGCTTGTCTCCATGGTGGCCCGGTCACTAGGGTGTGATCTTGTGTCTCTGATCAAGGTAAAGGCCGGATGGGAGCAGAATTGTGAGACAATGGTCTGGCTTATTGCCGTCTACCACGTGCTTGTCCCAGTGCCATAACTACAAAATTAAAAAAATACACATGTAAGGAAGCAATAATATATATAAAATACACGTGGAAACAAACAAGGTCGATTACAAATATATACAGCTGAGGAGTTGACATGCTTCTCTTCAGGTTAGCATATACACAGCAATTTCTTAAAAAAGCATTCCCTATATGTTTTCAAAGTCTCAATTGCACCGGAACACCCCCCACTCTGCAACTATTATGGTTATGAGTCTTATGACTCTACTCTCCAAACCTGAGACATCACCATTCCAAACCAACCAAATTCTAATTTTACACTCCAAACCTAGTTACAGTAAAGAGTAAATCACATTCAGTGCAAGAATCTCTGTTTCTTTTCTCATACTTCACTTTCTTCCACTTCATAATTTTGCTCCTAATTACTAACGCAATGTAGGCACAGCATTAGACTTTTTTTATTCCTTTCTTATCATATACAGTGATAGCATCCTGCCAATTCCCATTTTTGAACTAAAACTTTTGACAGATTTGTCTTTTGTTTGTTGAATTGCCATTCCATTTTCATACAGCCAGTTCCCACACCGTCTTCTCACCAAACCCATTTTCAAAATGCTTTGCCCATACTCTAGTTGAAAAAGGAACACTCAGAACACAAATGTTGGGAAGGTTCTATATATATAATATTATGCAATGCAATGCTAAGGTCACCATATATACCTCTTTCCATCAACTTATTTCTCATTGCCAAGCGCCATCCAAAGAATGAAGGCATGCTGAGAGATTACTCTTGCAAAACTAATGATTTTAGCCCAAGGAGCAGCAGGGTTTTGCTCTCTCAATGCATTCCTAGCTGAAGCACACCTATAGATGCCTGATGATGTTAAAGTGCACAACACCTGGTCTTCTTTGGTTTGATGTATATGAAATATGTGTGTGCGTGTGTGTGTGTGAATATACATGCACAAATGTATACAAATTTAAATTCAAGGCCAGCAGCCCCCGCCAAATTATTATCACCACCTGTTTCAAGCCTGCTGGGGATTCATGAAACATTACAAGGACCAAAGGCAAGTCCAAGCTATTTATTTGCTAGTGCACTGCAAATTCTGATGTACCATCAGCTACAGAGTGAAGCTCTACAGTCCTCAAATAAGCATTATTTGGGATCATTGATGGAACCTTCCTCATCCAGGAAGCTCACTGCATCTTATGATCTACAACTTTATCCACCATCCCACACCATCTTAAGGTATTGCAAAATTACTGCTCAATCTTTTAACCTATGCCTGCTGTGACTTGTGACAGAAGTTTTATATCATCAAATATTTGGAAAGAACCTAACTTATGATGCTTTTTCCATATAATTTAGTAAAATATATGATTTACTCACACTAGACAAAAACAGACCTATCAAAAATAAATTTTGGAATATTACCAGTTAATTTCTGTTTATTTTTAACAATTCTGTAACTATATGTACATATTTCAGTGCCTTGCAGTGATTCAAGTAGTGGTTTAGAGACGTTTGTCCTTGTAGTGGCGTAAGGGCTTGAGAGATCAACGATCCAAGAGCAAAGGAGGGATCAGAGGAGAAGGGCTTCAGAGACCGACGATCAGATCATCACAACAACCTTTCATTTTAAATCAAATGGATTGAGTCACATGTTATGCTACTCAATCACTAATAAGTTACCGATACAAAATGAAAAGTAAATCAGAAAAATAAAATGGTGAGGAAAAGGGTACCAAATTGGTTCCGTTGTTTGCTCCAATGGAAGATTTGGTAGTGGCTTTCTTCATCCTCAAAAGCGATTAGACCAAGGGCTTCCATCAGGAAGAAAAAAAAAGGTGATTGTTTTAGAATGCCCTAGAGAGAATTTTGAGGAAGGAAACCAAAATCCAGAAGAAATCTGAAAGGGTATAAAACAGCCACAACAGAGATTGGACGAGATTCAGAGATTCAGAGAAGAGGAGGGTTTGAAGAGGAGATTGAGAGAATCAAGAGCAGACAAGATCGGAGAGCAAAGAAGGGAATGGGGAATTTCACACAATAAGAGTAGGAAATAGGAGGGATTGGGGAAAAACGGCGTTGTATCAATAAATCTCCACCTTTTGGGACTAAGTCAAAGGCACCATTGACACTAATAATCTTAAACGCTCATTATTTGACACGAATCTCACGGCATCGCAAATACTTCGCTGCAAAAGGCAGCGATTTTTGTAGTGTGGAGGCTGCTAGCAATCCCAGAATACAACTCTTGAACTGTCTGACTTCACTAAGAAGTTACAGTGACCATTATTTTACCAGTGTTCCCAATTCATAGACAAATTTGACTATTACAGCTTTTCATGCAAATGACCCTTGTTCATAATAAACTATGGTGGAATTTGAGTTATGATACCCATTTGTTTGTCCCTTCCATTTTCACATGGAAAATCCTCAAAAGAGCTATCTGAGTCCCTGTGAATGAAGGGACAAGGCATTGCATGAGTTGTTATTTGTGCTTTTGTTTATCAGTATAAGTTATTATTGGTGCATATAATTGTTGAAATTTATTTCGAACTGCTTTGCATCATAAATTAACGGGGAATCAATGAGGGGGAATCTCACCTGCAACAACTATATGAAATCCTTGGATGGGACTCTTTTCTATTAGCTTTCTCTTTTTAAAAATGTATTTTCTTGCATGCAAATGCGTCCAAAGGCTGTTTTTTGGGTGAGGGATGTGAGAAGAAACATTTTCTATTGGTAACTACATCACCTTATTAAGTTCACATATATTTTTTGATTATCAAAAGAAATAGATTTATTGATTATCAAAAGAAATAGATTTATTGATGTAAACCAAAATACAAAGTTTACAAGAATACATCAACACACTGGCAGCCGGAGGACGAAAACAATAATAAATAGATAAATACATCAATACACTTTTGAACAATACCAATCAAAACAGTACAAAAAATCACTCATCCATCAACAGCCAGTATTAAGTTTATATTTATCTAGAGACTTTAAGACATGCACATTATTAAACAAGTCCTACTTGTCTATTTAAAGGGGCTGTCTTTAGCCTGACTTTTCTGATCAGAATTGGATACTCTGGAGGAGTTAGTTAATGAATGGAAATTCTGAACTGAAGCATCTGGATGTTTTGATTTTATTTCTCACTGAACTTTATCCAAAATAAGAATCTGATTGAACTGTTATTTTTTATAAGTGAAAAATTTGACTGAACTGAAATCTATACCTTTTTGCTTTTGGTTTGATGATGTGTATGATCAAGTTTTTCCTTTTCTTTTCTTGAATGTTAAGGTTAATTTTGATCAAAGATTTTTGGGCTTGAGTTTTGCTAATCAGGGTAATTTGTATGCCATTAACATGTGGATTAAGGAGCCAATAAAATTTCAATCAACCATTACAAGGACCTCGATTAAGATGAATAAATTAGAATTCAATCAAGGTCTTTGTAAATTGTACCTTAATTATCACTTGACTTTGGTTATATATTTTAGATATTTCCCTTATGTCCTTACCAAAAAGTTGTCCATGGATTGGTCCTGCAGGCTGCAACTATGCTTGATCTGAGTGTTTCTTTATTTATTCAGTCGCATTTGAATGAGTCCTAATTAAATGATTCAAGACTATGGGTAATGGTTAAAGATATCGACTGTGATTATACCTTGTAATCGTGTTTGGTAATGTTAATTTTGATTATTGCCTTTCATTTGCTTAGAATGAGGCTTCTCACCCGTCGATGTTGAAGCTTTTAATTTCAAGCCTAATTTTGAGCTTTTGGGTCATATAGAGAATAAGTGTACGAAGAACTTGGAATTGGGTATTATTATATCTTTTTTAGTATACATGTTCAACTCAACAAAGCCTTATCCCAATTATTCTGGGTCGGCTACATAAGTCTTATCTCACCGTTCTTCTCTATTTAAGACCATGCATGTGTGAATTGTTGTGCATTTCTATAAATACTTTTGTAGATATTTTGAGAGTTACGAAACTCTAATTTATGTTTTTTTTTTTTTTTTGGTATATGGTTTCGCCTCCCTTATCTTCACTTGCTAAATTTTAATTTAGGTATCATTTGATAATATTTTATTTTACTTTTTTTTTTGTTTAAATAAGCAAAAAGAATTAGTAATAGTATTTTATTGGTTTTATTTATAAGGAAATGATAGTCAACTGCACTTTTGATTTCTAGCTGTTGTTTTTAAAGGGAAAAAAAATTATTTATTTATTTATTTATTAAAAGTATATTAAAAAATTTATCAACCAGCACTTTAATATTTAGTATTCAATATTACAGGCTCATGTCCAATAATTTTTCAAAAAATGTTGTAGTTAGGATTTGGCTAGACATTTGCAATGTACTGGTATCAGATTACAAAAGCTCTAAAATTCAAAATTGCTTCCTTGCAGCCACTCATTAAGTAGGGTTCAAGCCTCCGCAGAAGATACTGAAGAAAGGGTTAGTAGGGATTTAAAACTATCAATTGTTTTTAGAAAACAAATTGCTTCCTTGTGATGATAATCAAACATTCTTTATATTATCTGTCTTTTATTACTTATTTACGGATTTGCCATTTATTCTTGATGGACGTTTTTGTCCGCCTTTTATTACTCATTTCTGAATTTGCCATTTATTTATGATGGACCACTTTATCCATCTTTTATTAATTATTTACAAAGCTGTCATTCATTTATTTACGGACTTGCCATGGATGGTAGATTAAGCTCGTGCATGGTGCATGCATCCAACTAGTATGTATATATGTGTGTGTGTGTGTAAAAACCATCAATACAAGGTAACATGTATTATATTCGAGACTGGGACAGTTGGGGAAATAGACATGACAAAGCTTGGGATGACGAATGAGAATTGAAAGTTGTAATGAGAATTCTATACAATGAAAACTTACATAAGAAAATAAAGCGACCAACCTTTCATAATCTTTATAACACATTCCTCAAAACCGAATGCATTTTTGTATTATCCTCATGAAGAAATAAGTCCATAGCCAATTTTTCTCTCTCTTCTGCAGAATCAAACTACAAGAAACACCATTGATCAACCACTAATGAAAATTTTGTAACACTAACCAGAATAAAGGTACATTTACCTTATATTGCATCCCCGATACCAAATTCGTTTCCTCGAGGTACTTTATCAAGTAAAGACCACAGTCATACCTTGAAAGAAAATTTTAAAACATTTATTTTTCATAACTATTCTTGTTCCAAGTATAACAAGTTTATAACTTGGGCTTACGAGTTATTTTGTTATGGTGCCCAATCTAATCTCTCGATGGGAAAATCTTCGATTTTTGGGATGTTGTCACATACATGACATTCCAATATCAACTACAAAATGTTGGCCTGTTTATAAGCTATACGTTAGTTTATATGGAAAATATATTAATATCTAAGAAGCAAGTAGATAATATTTAGTACCAAAGTGCGGACTTCTTCCTCCCGTTGCTGATTCAATGCTTTGGTTGGCAATGGATCAAGGATATTTATACATTTGCATCGAAAATTTACAATGCACAACAACCAGTGGTTGTTTCCGGTGTTGAAAGGAATATAAACCTATAAAGACTTGTTATATATAATAAGAATTTTCAATCCATAAAAAATATTTGTTGATATAAAAAGAGGAATGTCAAAACGCACTTTCTCGCAGGCACTTAGTTTACCCATGTAGCGATGGGGTCCAAAATAAGAATCGGCAAGATCTTGCAGTTCAAAGTTGCCTGTCAAAATTGTTTGCTAGAAGAATCCAAAATACATTAAAGATTAATTATCACAATAAATGCTTATGATATTTAGGAAAATCTTTGGCTTTGAAATGGCATACCGAGAAATATGTTGGAAGGTACCATGATTGCATCTCCATGTTTGGATAGAGTTTCATTTGTTCAAGGGTCAGCTTGCCAACGATTGTGTTTATTATCTACGGCAACATAGAATGATTATGGAAAGACTTGGCACAATGAACACTTTTAATATCATAACGAACACATCAAGATAATTTTGTAAAACACTTACATCTGCATCAATCCATTTTCCCGGCTTGAAGGTCAACATTGAGCTACAGTTCACATGCTGGATATAAATCTCGACAAGAACTTCTCTCCATTGTAAAGACATATTCGACTATGTATTCAATTTTGAGGTATCATAAATAATTTAAACGAGTAAAATTTAACAAACCTTGGATCTTTTTCCTCATCAAAAATATAATCTTTAATATTAATTTTCTCTAGTTGATTGATGCTCCAAATGTTGAAAATATATTTCTTAGTCTCAGGCTCAATCTCTTTTGTGACATTCTTCTCAGCCTTGGCCTTCTTATACCTTACACCACCTTCCCCGGGTGAGCAGAAAAATCGGCTTGGATTGGTCTCATCTGTCACTCGAGTTTTAATCCAAGAGGGTGATGACTCTTCAGTTGAAGAAAACAATAGAGAATGCTGTAGTGAACTAGCATGTTTCATCTTGTATGGACTCACTTTGATTTTGAGAGAGGGTAAATGAGAGGAAAGAGGATTAGGTAAGAAAAGGAAAGGACGTTCTTCAGAGTAAGGAAGATGAGATGAAGTGGCAATTCGACTGATAAGAGATGTAGTGCACTGAGGATGCTCCTTTCCACATTCACTTCGATTTAATATAATGATCATGAAAAATGCAAGCAAAACAATGTGATAAAAAAAAACTCTTAATAGAAATAAATAATTATGCTAATAAAATAAAGTAATGGAAATTAGCAGGGGACAAGGAGTCCCAATTTTCACTTTAACAATGAGTTACTCATCTAACAGAATGCTAAAAAGGAAAAAAATACACCAAGAAAAAGTGCTGGGTGACATAAACACCATAAAGGAAATGAGATCCCACCCAAAGTAAATATTTGATTTTACTAAAACACAAAAAATCTAATGCAGTATGTCATGCATAAATCCATATATAGATATCAACGATGCTTGCATTATATTCCAAATCAACCCCCCTCCCTTCCCTGATCTTTGCAAGAAGTTAAATATTACTTTTTTCTTTCGAAAATGAGAAGATAATGCCATTGGACCACTACCTATTTTGGCAATAAGAGTGACCTTTCTTTTATGCAACGATGGGCGAGGAAATTTGAACCCACGGCAACTAAGTGGAGAGTGGACACTCACACCATTTGGATAGAACCTCAACCCCATGTGACTCTTAAGCTACGGGGAAGTTGTGTCATAACAGTTAACTACTGGAGTATTATGGGTAATTTTCCTTATAAATTGACCTCAATCCCATGTGACTCTTAAGCTACGGGAAAGTTGTGTGATAATGGTTAACTACGAAAGTGTTATGTGTAATTTTCCTTATAAATTAATAGCATTTATCACATGAAATTTAGGAATAACAATTTAACTCGCCCTGTTGAGAATCCACCATACCTCACCCCTAATGAGACGGGTTTAGGGAAAGTTATGTCCACCCCATTAAGCTTTGGGGTGAAGGCGCCCCGCCCCGCCCAACCCAATTATAAATAATAAAATAATAAAAGAATTTTGTACTACATAATCAATGTTTATAATGATTTTTTTTTAGTCACCCATTAGAAGTTTAGACAAACTTGATAGAGTTCTATGTTGAAAAAGAAAATAATGCTATTCTAATTTTCTATCTTTTTATAACACATGTAAAGTTTTGTTTGAAATGTGTTAATTACAATTAATTTAATAAATTAAATAAATAAATAAAATTTTAAAAACAAATCGGGACCCACCCTCGCCAATGACGGGATTTAAACTGGTGTGAGTTTTTGCAGAGTGGAGTTGGAGAAGGGATCCCGCCCCGTTCCATGCCTATGCATGATAAGGAAAAACAAACTAAACATATAAATTTCCATTCTACCAAACTAGAGGAACCCACGTTGCAACTACGTTCTAAAAAGGTAAAAAGGCCAATAACAACTTTTACCTAAAACGAAGTTCGTTTCTTGCGTTGTCCACCACCTTCTCCAACATTTTACGATGATCGCTCAAGTCATCCAGACTTTTCTTCGCATCAAAAAGTTCTTGAGTTGTACAATCTAAGTTTCTCTCAATCTCTCCAAGTGCCAATCTCTCCTTTTGATGACGGGATCTCAAATCTACTAATTGAGTCTCACAATGTTCAATCTCAAGGCTAGTACTCTCCAAGCCACTCTTGGACTCCAAAACGCAATCATTAAGGTTACTTCGTTTTAAAGTAAGAGATTCTACACGCAAACAAGCCTCTTCAAGGACAGCACTAAAACCTGCGCTCTGATCACCTTGTGTCAAGACAAACTCATAAGACGTGACAATGTAGTTTTTAATAGCCTCACGAAACGCAACAACATTTATTGAACAATTTTCAAGAAATTTTAGAACCGGATTTGCCTCTTGAACCATAGCCCTAGGATGGAAGGGATCCATTGACAATAACTGATCTACTAAAGTGGCTTGAACATTTCGAGCTGCTGAAACAAGTGCCTCAATCAAAACAGAGGACCCTGGAAGATCACCCACTGGTAAAGGTGTATACAGCTCAGAAATGAAGACACCGATTTCTTTAGGTTTTCCTCTAGCTGTCTGTTTTAAGTATTCTCCAGCATTACAACTCACTGAGATGAAAGGAGGAGGATTAAGACGTGCACTATCACTCAAAGATAAGTTAACAGCAACCCCTAAAACTTGAGGAGTACTAATAGAAGGATTTATCACTGTAGGATCTTGTGTTCCTGTTTAAGGAGAAAACAAAAATGTACCGTTAAAACATGATAACAATTATGATGATAAAGTAAAGAAAGAAAGCTTTGATATTTCCTTCAAAAGTCTCAAAAGAGAGCTTCGAAACAGCTAAAAATTATTAATGATTGGTTCCCATCTTTTTGGGCTACTTGGAGGTCATGTGCTCCATATAAAAATAATAAACATTATCATTAAAATTATTAAGGGAATTTATTTGACATAAATTTTAGGCTCCTAAAATATTTTTCTATAATAGGGGGCAAAATTGATGGAAAAAAGTAGGCACATTTTGCTTAGGATCCAGCAAAATCTGGAGGGTGTGCAGGGTTAACTTCATAAAAAAAATGTGAAATAGGGATTCCATTACCAGGAAGTGAACTTGTAGCAAGAGAAGTCGGAATACACACTTCTTCCATACCTTGGGCAGATTTAATCGCAAGTGTTTGCTTAGTGACGGAGCAATCATCTTTTTTTTCTTTGGGACGTTTCCAATTAGAGATCCCAAGCTCCCTACATATGCGCTTCAATGTAGATTTGGAAACTGCACCACGAAGAATCTAAACAATGAAATTGCATATATATTACTACTGCAATAGAATAATATAGCTTGTCTTGAAGAAGAGCTAAGAAAAAATATGAAGAATGAAAGCAACGCAACTTTTGAATGTAGAAAAGCTTACTGCCAAATTTCATCATGGCATCTTTCATTCGCCCACTTCGTAGTGCCTCGATAGCATCTAAACTAATTGAATATTGCTTGTTTCTGCATCTGTTATCTGATATTTTTCTTGTGTTTGTTTCCTTCGAAAGAGAAATTACAGTACAATTCTGACTTCTTGTATCAACAATCCCTTCGTTGCTTCTAGGATTAAAAGGTGGAAACACATCATGACGGGGTATTTGCATCAATTTAACTTTCAAACAAAGTTCTCCATCCACAGATGAATCTAGAACAACCGCATATCTTAGGATCCTTTCAGAATATATATCATGACTTGTCGAAGCAACACTCCCTTCGTTGCTTCTAGGATTAAAATCCATCACGAATAGAAGATTAGGTAGAGACATATCGCGACAGAGTTTTTGCATTGTCCATTGAACTTGCAAACGAAGTTCTCCATTCATAGATGGATCAAGAACAACAATATATCTTTGGATCCAGCTTGCAGAATATATATCATCACTTGTCGCAACAACATTCCCTCTATTGCTTCTAGCTTTAAAATCCGTTCTCAATAAAAAGTGAGGTCAAGACATATCATGACGAGGTATTTGCCTCCATCAAAGCTGCAAACAAGGTTCTCCATCCATAGATGGATCTTGAATAGTAGCATCTTTTAGGATCGTATTAGAATATACATCACTCAATAGTTCTAGTATCTCCATCTTCATATCAAAGATTCACAAAACAAAGATAGTGATGATATTTACTTAAACAAGAAAATTGATAAAATGCAAATCCTTTGATGAATCATGTAGGTAGATTATAAAACTTGCATCCTTATAAACAAGATTACACTCATCTTGTCGTATAATTATAAAACAATGAGTATGTTAAAGGCATATGTTCCTCAAATGGAATTAAGTTTAAAATTTAAATTTTAGAGGGAAAAAAATCAGATGGACAGTTAACATTTCACCAAAACAAATATTGGTAATATGTGAAAACTTAGCCATCAAATAATTTATAAATGCCCATAAATAAATATTAATATATTTTCTAACATTTGGGAAAATCAAATCAAACTATTTGGATGAAATTTTTTTGAACAATTTGGGTTGTCCAAGGCGTTGATGGGAAAAAAAATTAAAAGGAAAAAGAAAGTTTAATAATTCACCATTTAAAACCAATGGTTCAAAGAAGTACATCAACCCCCAACCCCCACCCCCCACCCCCGGGGAAAAAAAAATTAGAAAAAGAGAATTTTTGGGCAATATTGTACCTGAACTTATTGTACCCATAAAATTGAAGTCCATTACTCCATTATGATCTTGAAAATGTATGAAGTTTTACCCACCAAGAGAGAAAGAAATAAAACACATGGCAATAGAAATAGTAAGAATAAGAATTCTAGCAGAAAAAGAAATAGAAAACGAGTTATTCCAAAAGAGTTTTCCACCTTAGAATTTAGAAAAGAGCTGCAAAGGTAACATGAGACTGTATTCAGAATGGGGAGAGGACAAACCTGCACAGCACGTGGTGATTTCTCATCACTAGTTTCAACCAGTGAAAATAATTTTCGGATTAGTGGACTGTTACTTGTAAATTTTGCTACGAGCGTAAGTTCAGCGCTTGTCATAAACATTTCATTGTAGAAGTATCTCTGACAGTCTGAATCAGGGATTCCTGCATTCAGTACCAGTTGGGAGTCAGAAGCAAATGGGTCAGCTTGAAGCAAATAAGTGAGCCTCATGAATGAGAGGTGTCAATAAACAGTGCCACAATTAACAAAATGAGAGGGTAGATTCATGATTATAAAAGATGGCATAATTCAAAACAAAATTCAGGTAAACCAGGCTCATTCATGCCAGTGGAGGGGATAGACGGAGGAAAATCGCCCAGCGTTGAGTTGGGTTTTCCGGAGAACTCATAGCGTTGGTCAACGGGAGTCTCTACCCAATTAGATGAGATGAGTGGATTGGTATCAGAGGTGTCTTGTAAATAGAAAGGGGAAAACAGAGGCCCCTTCAATATTGAATGGGACATCGGAATTTCTTCATGTTGATCGGACATATTCAGAAACACAGAGAGACCTGAGAAAGCAAGACAAACCAATAGCTTCTTCTGTTTAGAGGGGAAAAAAAAACACTCATTTTATAGCCTTCCAAGAGAAGCAAGAGGAAAAAAACGCCGGGTGGGTGGAGACCCCCCAGGTAAGCGTACGAGGTATCAGAACCCTTGTTGACTTGGAAACCCCAAGTGAAAGCGATCGAAGGGGTCAGAACCCTTCTGATTAAATATATATATAATATAGGACCCCTGAGTTGAACCCCCCCCCCGGTGGAGCGACGGAATGTCACCGACATTTTATAAGAGCTTCTTTTATGAATTTGATATATCAGGTTCTTGCAATTATAAATTGAATCATATTTTATATGATTAAATATCATTAAAATAACACATATGTTTATGTATGAAATTTATTCAAGAATTTTTTTTTTTATAATCTCAAACTTAAAAAACAAATCAAAAAAGAACAAAGAATACTTTGAAAACTTTGGCTGGAGCATCACTAATACAACTTAAATAAAAAAATGTCTTTTGGCCACAAGTACATTAATAAGTGAAAAATCAAATTCAGATTCGATACCAAACAATTTAATTCCAAAACTCTATTAATAATTTTAAGAAAAAAATATCCCAATCTAATTTCTTTATTTCTGTAACATAACATACCATCACTTTAGGTATATGTAGTCAATAGTTTTTTTTATATTTTAAAATTTAATAACTTATAATATATGAGTCTGTTTTTAATAAAATTTATATAGTTAAATTCTAAAAATCAATATCTATTAAATAAAATTTATATTACAATAAAATTTTGCATAAAAATTGAATTTGAATAGTGAATGTCACTGTCTTATTTTTCTATTGTATTCAATAGTTTGCATATAAAAAATAAATAGAAATCTGGTACAAGTTGCATCAAAGCAAACAAAAGAGAACAAGAGAGAGAGAGAGAGAGAGAGAGAGAGAGAGAGAGAGAAATTTCACTATCCTATGCAAAAGATTAATTTAATGTAGCAGCCATAAAATGGTAGTGGGAAGGTATGCCCCTTAGAACTTTGTCTTTCATAGCAAATTTGAACAAAATGACCCCTATCATAAGTAAATACTATTTTATGTATTTAATGCTTCGTGGGTAATATTGATTTATAGTTAACATAAGAAGAGTCAATTCAAACAAGAGATTGTTAGTATTAACTCCAAATCAAAGTTTGGATATGTAAAACAAAAAAACTTAGTAACAAGAGGTAAAGGCAACAATTTCAAGAGGTTTAAGTCATGGAAATCATAAATTTGGGTGTATGTGAGATAAAGAAAGAGTGAGCATAGAGAAAAGATGGGTGTCACATGGTGGTGGGAAAGGACACGATGCAGAATGTAAAGAAAAACAAAGCAACTTGGCCCATTGGTGTCAAAATGGTTAGAACTCAACCTTTAAGTTAAAAGAAAAAACAAAGTTCTATCATTACAACATCCCACTCGCATAATGCAACTTATGAAAAAATTTAAAGACCCAACGAAATTGAAATCTTTATTTTGGGTACAAAAATCAAGGTGGCGATCTAATTTGAGTTTTTCATAAGTGATTAAAGAATGTTAATTAAACATATAGGAGATTAAAGATAGTATTATAGAAAACACACAAACCAAACCGTGAAATTTCACTAAATTAGACATAACACTTATTCAAGTGACTTGCTAAAAATATCTGAAATTACATATGATATTTTCAATTGAAGGCCTCAAAATCGAAAAAACAAATCTATAATAGTCGAGAATGCTTAAGTATGAAGTGTTGGGAAACATGGGTATCTCACAATACTTATGTCCCACATTGGTTGGAAAATGAAACTTTCCTTAGTATATTAGTACACACCCTATTGGACTTTGTAAAGTTGTGTAGAGTAATGGGGTGACTCTCGCACATACGAGACCATGGAAAGCCCAGTGGAATTCGGGCTACCCTATCCGGAAACAAGTTAACCGGGCACTTCACCTGCATAATGCATGCGCAAGGGGGGTGAAAATCCCAAATCCCCAAATTTGAACGCATGTGCCAATTCCACCATTACCAAAAAAAAAAAAAAAAACTAGTTAGCTGGGCACGTATGCCAGTTCCACCATTACCAGCATCACCCGCATTACGCTTGCGCCAGTTCTACCATTACAAGAGAACGTGAAGGATCGCAATTACGAAAAAAACTAGTTAATTCTAGCATTACCAACGTCACCCGCATTACGCTTGCGCCAGTTCCAATATTACCAGAGAATGTGAAGGCTCGCAATTATTAAAAAAAAAAAAAAAAACTAGTTAACCGGGCACCATTACCAAAAAAATTAGTTAATTACACCATTACCAGCATCACCCGCATTACGCCTGCGCTAGTTCCACCATTACCAAAGAACGTGAAGGATCAAAATTACAAAAAAAACTAGTTAACCGGACACCATTACCAACGTCACCGGCATTTCGCAAGTGCCAGTTCCACCATTACCAGAGAACTAGTCAACCGAGCGCGTACGCTAGTTCCAATGTCAACCGTATTACGCCTACACCAGTTCCACTAGTACCAGAGAACATGAAGGATCGCAATTACCAAAAAAACTAGTTAACCGGACGCGTACGCTAGTTCCACCATTACCAGCGTCACCCGTATTATGCCTGCGCCAATTCCACCATTGCTAGAGAACGTGAAGGATCGCAATGTGCTCTACCCTCCAAGATAAAACAGCCAATGAGCTATACCCTCCAAGATACAACAACCAAAATCCTCTACCCTCTAGGATACAACAGCCAAAATAATTCGTACAAGCGATCGCAATGTGCTTGTACAAGCGATCGTAATGTGCTCCACCCTCTAGGATACAACAGCCAATGTGCTCTACCCTCCAAGATACAACAGCCAAAATCTTCTACCCTCTAGGATACAATAGTCAAAATAATCCGTATAAGCCCTCTAGGATTCAACAGCTAAAATAATCCGTACAAGTAATCACAATGTGCTCCACCTTCCAGGATACAACAGCCAATGTGATCTACGTTCTAGGATATAACAACCAAAATTCATAAAAGCAATCAAAATGTGCTCCACCCTCTACGATATAACATCCAATGTGCTCTACCCTCTAGGATACAACAGCCAAAATTCGTACAAGCATACATTGCGAATACAAAATTCGTACAAGCATACATTGTGAGTACAAAATGGATTTTAAAAGGATCGCAATGTACACTTGTACGAATTTTGGTTGTTGTATCCTAGAGGGTGGAGCACATTGCGAGTGTAACGAATTTTGGTTGTTGTTTGCGAGTGTAACGGATTTTGGCTATTGTATCTTAGAGAACATGAATGAGTGTTCATTCAATCCATACATTACGAGTGTACGCTTGTACAAATTTTGGCTCTTGTATCTTGGAGGGTGGAGCATATTGCGAGTGTAATGGATTTTGGCTGTTATATCCTAGAGAACATGAAAGAGTGTTCATTCAATCCATACATTGCGAGTGTACGCTTGTACGGATTTTAGCTGTTGTATCCTGAAGGGTAGAGCACATTGCGAATGTACACTTGTACAGATTTTGGCTATTATATCCTAGAGGGTGGAGCGCCGCCAACTTGCTACATACATTGCGAGTATACGCTTGTACGGATTTTGGCTGTTGTATCCTAGAGGGTGGAGCATCTCCAATCTGCTACACCGATATTCAACCTCCGAGGGGAAAAATCACTCTTAAGGGCAGTGTTCTCACACGCCTCAGCCACTAAGTTTTCTTTTTCCATTTCCTTATCACAAATTCTGGTTCGTGGTTAAGAGTTTTATAATCTGTTATTGCCCTTAAATTACAAATACTGTTCATACTAACTGTAAAATCTTTCAAGATTTTACAACAATCTTAAAAATGGTTTTCTTTTGAAAAATGAACACTACTTTGATCACCATTAAACTCATTCCCGACACCTCAAAGATTGATTCATTTAATGGGTCATTCTTTAAGCATTGGCAAGAATGAATTTATCTGCTTTAGACATGATAAACATGGTTGAATGCTTGACCAAACCTAAACCTGTTGAAGGGACTACAAAGAAAAAACTAGAAAATTGGGAAAGAGGAAACAAAATTTGTAGGCACACTATACTTAACACACTTTCAAATGAATTGTTTGACATTTATTGCACCTTTAAAACTACCACTGAAATTTGGAAAAAAACTAACAAAGAAATATGTAATTGAAGATGCTGGAACACAAAAATACGTAGTAGGAATTTCTTGAACTTTCAAATGGTTGAGGATAGAAATATATCATCTTAAATCCAAGATTACCATAAACTAATAAGTGATCTGAAAATAAAAAACATTGACCTACCCAAGCCATTCATGACAAGATGCCTAATTGAGAAATTGTCTAAATATTAGAAAGATTACAAAAATAATATGAAACATAAAACGAAACAACTCAAACTTGAAGATGTTATTGTACATATTCAAATTGAAAAAAATAATCGACTTAGGGACAAAGCTGAAACGTGTCACATCTCGCACCCCACCCTACGCGGAGGCCGAAGACATGATGCCAGTTAGCCACCTTGCCGGTCTCCCTACCAACAATGCGACCAACCAAAGGCAAACTTCTAAACTTCATGATGAATTGCATTCCAAATGTAGGGTCAGAATAACGAAATTTAAAACTTTTCTCATCTCGGGAATGCAACTTATCTATGTACCACATAGCTATATACCACAGAGCACGTCTATAACCAGACATCTAATATCTCCAGAGTACCAATACCATGAGCCATGTCCCAATACATCTATTGCATATAAATAAAGTCAATCATATCATAGCACTTACCTGAATAGTCTGAGTCAATCCACCAAAACCCAAGTCTCCACAAATCAATGCCATCAGATCCTTACTTGGGATGTCTTACAGCCTACTAGTGTCATCTTATCGTGCCTTCTAATCTAATGGAGATAAATCCTTAAAAATGTCAAATAAATAGAATAAGCTTAAACAAGCTCAGTGAGTAGCATAGGTTTCTACCATGGGTTTTAAAATCAGTTCTTATATACATGATATCAAATAAAATGCATGATCAAATGCAGCTCAAGTAGAATAAACAGATCAGATCAAAATAGAACAGAACAAAACAGACAGAACAGAACGGATCAGATTAGAACAGATCAGATCAGAACATAACAGATCAGGAATAACTGCCTAGTTCCTCGATGGGGTAGGGCTTATACTCACTCCCTAACAGAACAGGTCAGGAGCAGCTGCTTGGTCCTTCGATGGGGTAAGACTTATACTCACTCCCTAACAAAACAAATCAGGAGCAGTTACCTGGTCCTTCGATGGGGTAGAACTTATACTCACTCTCTAACAGAACAAACAGACCCAAACAGAATCAAACAGGATATATTAGAAGCAAGACAGAATAGAATCATGCCACATGTAATGCAGTACAAAGAGTATGCATAAAAACATATGCATTAAAACAGTACAGTGTATAAACAGTACAATATATGAAACAGTTCAGTATATGAATCTAGATGATACAATAAATATACACCAAGTCAGGGGTCCGAGTTACTCATAAACTCTACGCTTATCTCCATTCACAGATAATCTAATAATCTCCAAATACATCAGGCACATCCTTGCATATCCTGAATAATCATTAGTAATCACAGACAGATCAGAATTCATCCATTCATGTCTTATTCGTCATCTTAGGAATCTATCAGATGGCCTAATTAGGTCCATTGGCCTATTACCCACTCATTGGGTTTCAACTTATGCTCTTAAGTTCCTTAAGTAGGCTTAGTAGCTGTCAAGATTGAAATCTAAGTCATTTGGACTCCAGTCGTTATCAATTAAGCACTTATTTAACCTTAGGGATAAAATGGTAATTTTATCATTCTTGCCCCAGACCCTATCGTGGTCCTCAGAATATCCCATATATAAACTTTTAAGTCTTTTGGACTTCATTTGGTATCTGTTTTTGATCATCGGGACACATTAATCATTTTTTCATTTTATAGTCTGATTGTTCCGGAGTCCTATTTAGCCTCTTAATTCATAATCATACTTATGACAGTTCATAATATCAAATTAACCCTTATTCGACCTTTACTTTGCATTTTCTATGCTTAGGGGTATTTTGGTCATTTTACATTTCATAATATTCTGACCCCGAATCATAATTTAGTCTCACATATGAGTTCATAATTATTTGGGCTTCTATTGGTATCAATTTTGTCCAATTTGGACTTCATTTGGGCTTCGTATAATATTCGGGGACATTTTGATAATTTTACATCTTATGGTGGGACCACCCCGGAGTCCCCGGATGTCCAATCTGACAATTTCATTGTGTCTAGAATGTTCGAAACTAGTAAGATATCCTTTTTCAGATCTTAGTTTGGACTTTGTTTGCTTTAGTTATGGCCCAGGGGTAATTTCGACATTTTATCCCTTTCATAAAATAATTTAAATAATTATTTTAATTACTTAAATTATTTCTCAAGGATTTATTTGAATAGAATTCTCAAATTTTGGTCCATAACAAAATTACTCAGAATTTGTGGGTCAAACTGTAATTAAGAAAAGTTATGATTTTTCTTATTTTTTATTTAAACCCTTGAACCAATGGGTTCATTAGTTCTAGCCTTAAACCTGGCCCAAGGGGTCACTGAACTAGCTGGTTCAGTTTTCTTTGAACCGAACCATCATGAATCTGTTCTAAACCAACCGATTCAGTTCAAGTTCACTGAACTGGAATAGCATATCCATGTTATCCACATTTGACCCTTATCAAGGTTTAGTCAAGCCCTATTCTTATTTCAGATTTATTAACTTATAACCAAACAGTCGGATTTCAGATTTTAAAAACCAAACCCATACGCCTAAAACAACGCAGTTCTAATTTACCCACTTTATGTTCGGTTGGGTCCCGACCCAACCCAGGGTCCGGTCCAACAGTTTAAAAAGACCATTTCACTACACGCTTTTCCGGTGCCGGTTCCGACGTCTTCTCCAGTGCCGGCCACTAGACTAAACATGTTTTTCTTCATTTTTCTCCCTTGTTTCATGTCAATTTTTTCATGATTTTTATATCAAATTAATCCTAAGACTTTATTAAATCTTTTGGGAGCATTTGGAACCTCAGAAGCCACAGTTTTCTGACACCCAGATAGCTATTTCGGCCATGTACCGGTGAGCTTCTAGAATGGTCATTTCTTGACCATTTTGCTTACTTTCAATTGTTTTGGAGTCCTGAGACTATTTCCTATATAGTCCTATGTACAAAACTGAGGTTAGTTAGCTTCCAATATTTTCTCTTTTTTGATAATGGATTATAAAGGCACTGTTTTTGCCTCTTTCTTTATTTTCTCTACTGATTTTTTATTTCTAAGCACAATTATAGTAGACCAGAAAGGATTGGAAATCTTACCTTGGTCTCCTTCCCAAAGTCTGAAGCTTCCTTCTTTTTTCTCCATCCATGTTGGTTGTATACTATTCACTTCTTCTCTCTTCAGCCTCTCTTACTCTCTTGTCTCTCTAAGTTGGCTGTTGGGTACACCCTCAGCTTTTACGACACACACACACACACACACACACACATATATATATATATATATATATCAAGAGAGGGTTCTAGAATTGTTTTGCTGCACCTAATATATTTATATATATATATATTTATAAAGATCTCAACCATTACCACTGTTCCACCATTCCTTCTACTGTTCCTTCCATCAGCAGCTTCTAGAATGCTTGCTGCTACTTTCTTTCTTTTCAGTCGAATGAGGCTGTCATGCTTCATATATATATATATATATATATATATATATATATATTTTTTTTTTTCTTGTCATTTTTATATACTTATATATATATATATATAGCATTGTTGCATGCATATATACCGTACATATATACTCACATATATTCCGTAAATTCATGATACCGTATATACACACTTATATATAATATACATGTATTTTGACTGCCAATGTGTATATACTCCATAAAATATTAATTTATGGAATACCGGTAAATTTAGTCTTAACCTAGGGCTCGGTATCATCATTAGTCATTTTACCGATATTGGGTCCCCATTAGTATCTTATTCCATATTCATCGTATTTCCATAATTAATTACCCGTATTGATCTCATATCGTAAATTTCGGCACTAGTCCATATTATTTTTGACTCAGTTGACCAAGTTGTCAATTTCCCGAGCATGCACCATTTTTGGTGTTTTTGGATTTATTTTATTTATTAAAAAAATCCATCCTGTTACTGTATGTTGAGCCATTTTGATCTATTATGATCATAGGGGTGACTTTTATGAGATCAGGGTTCAGTCTGGGTTATGTCAAATTTTTGGGGTATTACAAAAAAGCCAAGAAAATTTCTTCCAAGGCAAACCTAGTGGACAACAAACCCAATAACATTAGGTTAAATAATAGGTTCAACAATAGGCCCAACAATAACAACAGACCCAATAACAAACCCAAACTTGAGAACAAGAATAAAGCTTCAAACCCAACCTTCAAAAAGAAAATGAGTTGTTTCATTTGTGGGAAGCTTGGGCATCATGCCAACCAATGCAGACTCAGGATGAGGAATAACAAGCTCACCTGGCTGAGACAGATGACATAATTGCTATAGTTATTTCTAAAGTGAACATGGCAACTAATGCGAAAGATTGGGTGGTAGACTTTAGGGCTACCAGGCACATATATAGGAACATAAGTGCCTTTACCTCCTACACTTCTGTGGGGGAAGGAGAAGAATACGTCTATATGGGCGATTCGAGGCCTTCGCCAATCATTGGCAAAGGTAAGGTTCTTCTCAAGTTGACTTCTAGAAAAATTCTTTCGCTTAGTGATGTGCTGCATGTTCTAAACATTAGGTGGGACCTTGTGTTTGTCTCTCTACTTGGGAAGGCTAAGGTGAAGACTGCATTTGAATTAGACAAAATTGTTTTAACCAAAAATTGAATGTTTGTGGAGAAAGGGTATTGTAATCAGGGTCTATTGTACTAAATATTCAAGAAGTTATCAATAATCATGCATCTAGTTCTTCTGCGTATTTGATTGATTCTATTGATATGTGGCATGTTATATCAGGACATGTTAATCATTCCTATATAAAGAAAATAAAAGATATTGGAATGATATCTAATATATCCAATTCCAATATTGAAAAATGTGAAATATGTGTAGAATGTAAATCAACAAAGAAAACATGCAAATCAGTAGAAAGAGAGTCTGAATTACTAAGTCTAATACATAGTGACTTAGGAGATTTAAAACAAATTATGACTAGAGGAGGAAGGAAATATTACATAACCTTTATAAATGATTTCTTTAGATACACTAAGATATACTTACTTAGAAACAAAGATGAAGTAGGAGAATTCTAAAATATAAAGTAGAAGTTGAAAATCAACTCAACAAGAAAATCAAAAGATTGAAAACTAATAGGGGAGATGAATATGAATCCAATCCATTTAATGAAAATTGTGAAAAACATGGAATAATATATGAAATAATTCCTCCATATTCACCAGAATCTAATGGAGTAGTAGAAAGGACAAATAGAACACTAAAAGAAATGATGAACTCAATGTTAGTCAGTTCTGGGGCACCCCTCAACTTGTGGGGGGAGGCTAATCATTTCTGCTTGTCATATTCAAAATAGAATACCCTATAAAAAAAATGGAATAACCCCCTATGAATTATGGAAAGGTCACACACCTAATTTTAAATACCTAAAAGTGTGGGATGTTTGGCTAAAGTCTTTTTACCAGAACCTAAAAAGAGAAAATTAAGACTTAGAACATTTGACTATATGTTCATAGGATATGCCCCAAATAATTATGCATATAGATTCTTAGTAATCAAATGCGAAAACAACTTAATGGAAGCTAATACTATAGTAGAAACCAAGAATGTAAATTTCTTTGAAAATATTTTTCCTATGAGAAATAATATCAAAAAAATTGATGTTCTGTCTCGAAAAACACAAGAATCTGAAACTAATAAAGACACTAAAAATGAACTAAGAAGAAGTAAAAGAGATTGAAAAGAAACTAGCTTTGGAGATGACTTCTATACCTTCTTAATTGATAATGACCCTAAAACTTATGATGAGGCCATAACCTCACCCAATGCACCTTATTGGAAGGAGGCAATCAATAATGAATTGGAATCAATTCTTTATAATCACAC
Organism: Nyssa sinensis; assembly: GCA_008638375.1. Lineage (NCBI taxonomy): Eukaryota > Viridiplantae > Streptophyta > Magnoliopsida > Cornales > Nyssaceae > Nyssa > Nyssa sinensis. Next base: position 22,488,459 of record CM018040.1, read on the forward strand.
ATGAGAATTAGTGAATTTACCTCTTGGCACAAAAATATTAGGGTGTAAATGGATATTTAAAAGGAAACTAAAACCTGATGAGTTAATCGATAAATATAAAGCAAGCCTTGTAGCAAAAGGCTATAAGCAAAAAAATGGTATAGACTTCTTTGATACCTTTGCTCCAGTAACTAGGATTTCTTCTATTAGAGTCCTAATAGCTCTTGCTTTCATTTATAATCTTGTCATTCATCAAATGGATGTCAGGACTGCATTTCTAAATGGAGAACTAGAAGAAGAGATTTATATGGACCAACCCGAAGGATACATAATTACTGGACAAGAACATAAGGCATGCAAACTAATTAAATCCTTATACGGATTAAAACAAGCTCCCAAACAATGGCATGAGAAATTTGACAGTGTGTTAGTGTCAAATGGCTTCTCAATCAATGAATCTGATAAATGTATATATAGCAAATCTAATAGAAAACACATGTGTCATCATTTGCTTATATGTTCATGATATGCTCATAGTTGGGACTTGTTTAGAGATAGTAAATGAGACTAAAAGATTCCTAGCATCAAAATTTGATATGAAAGATATGGGTGAAGCAGGTGTGATTTTATGAATAAATATAACTAGAAATCCTAATGGTATTCTACTTTCTCAAGAGCATTACACTGAAAGAATATTAAGGAAATTTGAACAATATGATGTGAAACCTGTTTCTACCCCATATGATGCTAATACATAATTAAAGAAAAATAAAGGAGAAGATGTATCTCAAGTTGAATATGCAAAAATCATTTGTAGCTTAATGTATCTAATGAATAGCACGAGACCTGATATTGCATATGTTGTAGGCAGATTGAGTAGATACATTCAGAGTTCCTAATAAGGACCATTGGATAGCCATTGTCACATCCCGAACCCCACCCTACGCGGATGTCGAGGACATGATGCTAGTCAGTCGCCACGCGACCAACCAAAGGCAATTTCTGAACTTTCCAGTGAATTGCACTCCGACTGTAGGGTCAGATGCAGCGGAATTTAAAATTTTTTTTTTTTGTCAAGGGAATGCAACTCATGTATCCACTGTAGGATATATATCACACAAAGCAAGTCTAAAATCCAACAGCTAACAATTCTAACCTCAGAGCATATCTATAATCTGACATGTAACAACAGAGTAGAACTATAACCTCTAGAGTACCGTTTAAATCCATGAGCCATGTCTATATCTAGTGCATATCAGTCAAGTCAGTCGTATTACATCACTCACTTGATTAAACAGATTCAATCCTCAATAATCCAGTCTCCACAGATCAGTGCCATCAGATCCAATAGATATCATTCCTGAAAAATGTTAGGGAATGGGGTGAGCTTCGAAAAGCCCAATGAGTAACACAGGTACCCTGTCAAGGGTTTCAAACCATTGTTGTTTACAAAGCACAAGGGTAGTTCAGTTGTTTCTGAAATAGCAGTCTTATAAATCTACTTTAAATGCAGTTTCAGTAGAATAAAGAAGGATTTAACAAAATAAAACAACAGATTAGAACAGACAGAACATAACAATTAGAGCCGAACAAAACATAACAGAACAGAGCGGAAACAATATGTCAACCAGAGGTACAGGTATATCATCAAGCGAAATGGAACAAGACAGAACTGAGCGGAAACAGTATGTCAGTCAGAGATACAGGTACATCATCAAAGAACATGATAGATCAGTATTGAGCAGAACAGGACGGGACAGAACAGAATGGAACAGATCGAGACAGAGCAAACAGGTCAGAATGGAACAGATCAAACATAACAAATCAGGACGGATCAGGGCTGAACGGATTAAACAGATCAAGCAGAACAGGTCAGGACAAAACAGATCAAACATAACAGATAGTTAAATACGTTCATTTGAAACAGTATTAAAACAGGAGTACAGTTAAAACATCAGAATAACAGAACTAGGTCAGTAATGAGTAGAGCAGAACAGTATAACAGGATAAACAGTACAGTATGCACAGATTAAACAGTGCGGTATGCTCATATAATGCTCAAGACTGAAATGGTACCAAGAGTCAGTTGTTCTTTCAGAACCAGTTAAAAACAGCGTTAAATACGTTCATTTGAAACAGTATTAAAACAGGAGTACAGTTAAAACATCAGAGTAACAGAACAGGTCAGTAATGAGCAGAGTAGAACAGTATAACAGGATAAACAGTACAGTATGCACAGATTAAACAGTGCGGTATGCTCATATAATGCTCAAGACTGAAATGGTACCAAGAGTCAGTTGTTCTTTCAGAACCAGTTAAAAACAGCGTTAAATACGTTCATTTGAAACAGTATTAAAATAGGAGTACAGTTAAAACATCAGAGTAACAGAACAGGTCAGTAATGAGCAGAGCAGAACAGTATAACAGTATAAATAGTACAGTATGCACAGATTAAACAGTGCGGTATGCTCATATAGTGCTCAAGACTGAGGTGGTACCAAGAGTCAGTTGTTCTTTCAGAACCAGTTAAAAACAGCGATAGGTTTATTTCAGTACAGAACAGAGAAGCCAGACAGAGTAAAAATCATGCATTTGAGTAAAAGCATGAAATCAGTGTATCAGATAAAACAGTACGGTACAGTATTTTAAAATACAGTAACTAGACAGTGTACTTATACACCAATTCAGGAGTCAGGGTTACTCACAAGACGCAACAGTACAGAACAAAACCAGGACAGACCATACAACGGAACAGGACAGACCCGAACTGAACAGGAGAGCAGGACAGTACAAAATCATGTCACGTGTAATACATTATAAAAGAGTATGCATTTAAAAACATGCATTTAAACAGTATGGCAGATAAAACAATACAGTGAATCAAAATACAGTAACTAGACGGTGTACTTATACATCAAGCCAGAAGTTCCAAGTTACTCACAAACTGTTACGGTTATCTCCTTGCACAAACAATTCGATAACCTCCAAGTACGTCAGGCATCTCCATGTATGTCCTGAATAATCATCATCAATCACAGACAGATCAGAATTCATCCATTCAGGCCTTATTCGTCATCTTAGGTGTCTATCAGTTTACCTAAGATAGCCTAGTAGCCTATCGCCTTCTCATCGGGTTTCATCCGGGGCTATTTCATTCCTTAATTAGGCTTAGTAGTCTTCAGAACTATAATTTAAGTCATTTAGACTTCAATCGTTATTAGTCAGTTACTTTTTCAGCCTTAGGGGCAAAATGGTAATTTTTCATTCTTATCCCGGACCCTATCGCGGTCCTCAGAATAGTCTTAATATCTTAACTATAAAGTTCTAGGTCCTTTGGACTCCAATCGGTATCAGTTAGGTTCTTATTTTAACCATAGGGGCAAAATGGTAATTTTTTCATTCTTGCCCCGGACCCAGTCGTGGTTCTCAGAATATTCCGTATATCGTATACATGAAGTTCTAAGTCTTTTAGACTTGAATCGCTATCAGTTAAGTGCTTATTTAGCCTTTCAGTGTTCATAATTATCCTTATGATAATTTATCAGATCAGTTTGACCTTTATTCCACCTCTACTTTGCACTTCATGTGCTCAGGGATATTTTGGTCATTTTACGTTTTGTAAGATTCTGACTCTGATTCATCATTTAATCAAGTATACAGTTTCACAAGTATCTGGGCTTCTATCGGTATCAGTTTCGTCTGAATCAGACTTCATTTAGGTTTCGTATGGCATCAGGGGCAGTTTGGTAATTTTACATTTCCTGATGTTCTGATTTCGAATCATAATTTAATTGTATATATGAGCCCATAAGTAATTGGGCTTCAATTGGTATTAATTTTGCTCAATTCGGACTTTATTTGGGCTTCGTACAGTATCAGGGGTATTCTGGTAATTTCATATATTGTATAACCAAACTGTTCAGAACCTCAGTTCATAAAATGGACCTCACCATTGAGTGCAGAGTGTCCGACATAGTTAACTTGGACCATCTTTTATGTTTAATTGGTCCTAGGTATCACTAGGGGCAATTCAATCATTTTACAATTTATGTGTCTGTATTTTTTGGGACTTCAGTTCATTAAACGGACTTCATTGTTGAGTCCAGAATGCCCGACATAATCATAATAGACTGTCTTTTATTTTTATTTGGGCCTGGGTACCCTCAGGGGCAGTACAGTCATTTGTCACTTGTAGGTCTGTATTTTTCGGTACATAATTTCCCAATTTGGACTGTACCATTGAGTCCAAAATATTTGAAATAGTGAAAATACACTATTTATTTAATTTATTTGGACTCCGTTTGACATATTTATGACCTGGGGGTAATTTGGTCATTTTTATTTAATTTATTATTTATTAATTTATCAGGGGTATAAATGGAATAAAATATCAGAAACTGGGCCAGAGTGGAATTTCCCAAAATTGTTGGGGCTATTTCGTAATTTCCAAAAAGTTTAAACTGAACCAAGGGGTTCAGTCCACATTCAACTGAACCAGACCGGTCCAGTTCGCTTCTAGCCGGTTCAAGGTAACGTACTGACGTCAGGCTGACGTCAGCCCTACAATTTAAATTTAAAATAACATATATCCGAAACGACGCAGTACAGTTGATGGGTTATATCCATTTTTATTCGGGTCGGGGCCCGACCCGAAGACCCGATCCAAACCCGGTCACTGTTCATCGTCCCCACCCGTCTAGGGCTACTGTTGCCCTAGAAAATTGCAAAATTTTCTCCCTCTATTTTGTGGAGTTTTAGGTGCTGTTTTCAACAGGTTTCGATCCTAAACGACTTCTAGGAGTAAAACGAACCTCTTGCCATTGGTTTCAAGCTTTGGATTCATCCATGGTGTTCTGTTTAGGCCGATGTTCAGGGGAAATTTCAGTTGGGTTATATGGCCTCGTTTCTTAACCATTTTGCACGGGGTTTGGTTCTCTGAAATCCCTACAGCAAGGGCTTCAATCCCCCATCCTTAAATCTCAGTTTTGGGGTCTAGTTTAGAGGTTTGGTTTTTGGGCCGAGAAGAATAGCCTCGGTTTTGAGGGCTTAGACCTAGGTCTCTAGGTCGTGTATAGTGTTTTTCGGGGTCCTAGGATGGTCCATTTCATGTATTGATAAGCAGAGGGTCATTTGGTTAAGGTCGATTCAGACCTGTAACCCGAGGTCCATCAATGGCGGTTTGCTACGGGTTTGGGTTTTTGGGGCAGTTCTATAGGTCCAAATATGCACAATCACTCCAGTTTTCAGTGTTTAACCATTATACATGCAATGATAGCCCCCAAAAGCAGTAAAACAGTAGCCAATAATTCAAAGAGAAAATTTAAAAATTTTGGCTTGCTTACCTTCGGACAGAGGTTCTTCTAGGGTTTGTGCTTGAGTATAACCCTCAACAGTTGGCTTGTGTCCTCTCCCAGTCGTGCAGCCCTTCAGTTCCACCTTCTAGCTTCCCTCTAAGCTTCTCCAATGGATTCCAAATGCATACACACTTGTATTCTCCCACTCTCTCTCTCTCTATGGAACAGTATACTAAGCTCTCTCAATTACAGATCTGCATATATGGAGATTTCATATATCACATTTTCTCTTGACCCTTCATCTCCCCATATGCATGATTATATTGCATGCAATTTGGTTGGGAGATGGTGCAATCATGAACTATAGGTATGATGGCTATGGCATAGCATGATGCAATGCTGAGGTGTTGCATGTTTGGGTATTGGCCACTTGGGAGGTGGTCTAGTCAGATTTGTGTTTATATACATTTCTTTGTATGTTTGTACACAAAGGTGCCATTAGCCTAGTTGGTTATTTTTTGGATACACAAAATCCTGCCCAATTGGTCAAGGGTTCAAATCCCTTTGGCCACATTTTGGGCATTTTCTCCCATTTGGGCTTATGCCCTGTTTGGCTGCGCAGAAATTCTATTTTCACTGTTTCCCTCGTAATTTCCTTTTCGTTGCTCCTTCTTCAACGCAGTTTCTTCCGAGGATTTCGTATTTCAGTTAGCTTCAGTGTCAGAGGCTCCGTATCGTTTATTATTTATTTCAGAATTTTGTAGTTAGCTAATTCGAGTTCCGTCAGTGTTAAAACGACATTACTTTCCCCAATAAATCAGTAATTTAGGTTCGGGTATTATACCCTTTTCTCCAGACATATTTAATTATTTTATCAGTCTATCATGACTGTCGGGATTATGATTAATTCCCTTAACTGTTCTGTAAGCCGGTACTAATTAATAATTAGATAATTAATCATTAATTATACAGGGTTGGGGTGTTACAGCCATAACTAGAGTACTTAAATATCTCAGAGGTACTATTGACCATGACTTAATGTATAGTGGATTTCCTGCTGGATTAGAGGGGTACGACGATGCTAATGGGATCTCTGATTTTGATGAGATAAAATCCACTAGTGGATATGTGTTTACCCTTGGTAAAGGTGCAGTGTCTTGGAAATCTTCCAAACAGACTTGCATAACGTGGTCCACTATGGAGTTCGAGTTTATCGCCTTAGAGAAGGCAAGTTCTGAGGTTGAGTGGCTTAAAAACCTCTTAACAGATATCCCTATATGGATGAGACTAGCACTGTCCGTGTCGATGCATTGTGATAGCTAGGCTGCAATAGCCCAAGCTTAGAATAAAACTTATAATGGGAAAAACATGCATATATGCCTAAGGCATAATATTATAAGGCAATTGCTTGAGACTGGGGTGATATCCCTAGATTTTGTGAGGTCAGAGATAAACTTGGCAAATCCTTTGACAAAACCACTATACAGAATACTAGTGAGTGAAACATCGAGGGAGATGAGACTTATACAGATAACAAAGGTCAATAGTGATGGAAACCTAACCTATACGAATGATGATCCTAGGAAGTAGGTTCATATGGGTACTAACAAGTCACTAGGTGCCCTGGTGGTGCACTATCATATTTTATATCTTGAGAGTCCCTCCCTATAGTGTAGATAGTGCAAGACTGTAATGAGTGAGGTTGGGTAATGTTCTTAATGAATTCCATAGCCCTTATGGGTGGTGTGTTAATTGTAGTACACATTTGATGGATTCACCTATATGAGTGTGGAAGTGGGGCCGCTTCCTATGAGAGCTCAGGCATGCTCTCTAGAGTGCTCATGAATATCCAAGTAGGGCAAACGACTTATTTATGCCAACCCATTTAGAACAACTTCTTCATTTGAGGAAACAATGTGGGTGGTAAGTTAACTGACTTACAATAAAGAAATATTGGTTTATAGAAATCTATAAATTTCACCAAGTTTCTATAGGACACGACTTGCTAATCCTAAGGCTTGTTCATAGTCCAAAAGACACCAATTCTGATGCATTGTATTCTCAAGTTTTTCTGGTCATTCTCTTGTCATTATTTTAATCTTCTTCAGTATTCCTTGAATCTCTTATAATTCTTTGTTACCCAAGTATTTTGAGACATGTGGGGGATTGTTGGGATACATGGGTATCTCACAATTCTTATGTCCCACATTGGTTGGGAAGTGAGACTTTCCTTAGCATATTAGTACACACCCTATTGGGCTTTGTAAAGTTGTGTAGAGTAATGAGGTGACTCTTGCGCACATGAGACCATGAGAAGCCTAGTGGAATTCGGGCTACCCTGTCTGAAAACTAGTTAACCAGGCGCATCACCCGCATTACGCCTGTGCAGAGAGGTTGCAGATCCCCAAATTTGAGCCTCGCACATGTGCGTGATTGAAAATCAATATCAGACTTTATATATATTCGGTCAACTAGCTGTTACCTTGATTTGGGTATCAAATCTGTGCCACTAGTATAAATAGGGTGCTTGGGTTCATTATTCAACACACCAAGAATCCATTTATCTTCTGTTCGATAATTGTTCCGTTTTGGGAGAGTATTTCTCTTACTGTGTAGTTTCTCTTTACTTGGTTTGCTTAGCACTTCATTGATACGTCAGTTTCACCATTTCTCTTACACTTGTTCTATTACAGCCTTTGTTTAGTTCTTTCTTAGACCAGAGAACGTGAAGGAGTGTACATTCAATCCATACATTATAAGTGTATGCTTGTACGGATTTTAGCTGTTGTATCCTAGAAGGTGGAGCGCCGCCAACTTGCTACACCGAGGTTTAACCTTCGAAAGGCGAAATCACTCTTCAGGACAGTGTTCTCACATGCCTCAACCGCTAAGTTTTCTTTCTCTATTTTCTTATTACAAATTCTAGTTCATGGTTAAGAGTTTTATAATTTGTTCTTGCCCTTAAATTACAAGTATTGTTCATACTAGCCCTAAAATCTTTTAAGATTTTACAACATGAAGTTTCGTAATTTTTTTATATTTGTTTGACTGCTTAATTAAAGCTGCAAAGTTGCACTAAATATACCTACCAATATATATATATATATATATATATATATTTAAGAAATTCATTTGCTAAAACAGACCCTACCATTGGCTCCAGAGCATTGAAAAATCCTAATCTAGGGTTTTTTGGATATTGATTTGATCATATATAGTATTAATTATGTTAAATACAGTTTCTAGTGATGTTCTTGTCATTTTTGCATGTGTAGGGGTAAAATTGTCATTTTAGACATTTTAGGGGCATTTTTGTAATTTATAAAAAATTCAGGGACTTAAGTATAATTTCCATAAGTTACTATTTTAAAAATAATTATTTTCTAATTTAGGATGGTGTTTTTGAATTTATTTTTGTATAAATTGGGCCATAATATAATTTAACTAATCTGTAGGAGTCAAATTGCAATTCCAAAAATTTAATTTCTTAAAAATTTATTAGGTGAGTTAGAGTTTTCCCTTGATTTCCTCTCTCCTATTTTTTCTCTGTCAAAGTAGTGGCTTAAGCTCACTCATGCACGAATATCTTCCTTTTCTCTCTCAGTTTCAAGCAACTGAAACTCAAGTCCCCGTAGGTCTGTATATATAGGGAATTTCTTACTTCATAGCTAAGGATCTTAAGTCAAAATTGAAGGCTATGGTGACTTGTTGCAAGCAATTGTAGCCTTGCAAGTTGCCGTGATGGGCTAAGGGGCGGTGCCCATGTGTTGGATGCATCAAATGCATGCATGCAATCATATTTTTTTGAAATTTCAAATTCCCTTACATTTATATGTATCTACACACCAATACACACTTGGGTGTGTGTTCCAGCCCTCCTCATCATATGCAAGTCACATGATGAAGAAAATAAATTGTTATAATTTTTTCGTATTTTATTATATATATATATTCACATGTATATACCTATATACACACTTATGTGTGTGTATTTGGGCCTCATTCATCACGTGCAGGTCACGTGATGTATAAAATATTTTATATATTTTTCTTTTATTTTTCTAAATATTTTATGTATTTATTTTTATTTTTTCTTATTTTTCATAATTATTATATAATTCTTTTATTTAACAATTCATAATATTTGATGTATATTTCTTTATACTTTAGGTTAGTGATGAATTGATCATTCAACCTTATCAAGTTCATTAACCTAAGTTAGGTTTGGATTATTTGTGTTTAGGTTAAATTTTTACCCTACACTGGGTGAATGGCCTAACTAAGTTTATAACCTATTGTTGGGTTATGTTAGTTTCTAACCTCAATTCATGTCAAGTCATTGTATAGTGCCCAATTTTTTTGAAAAGATCTTTTATTGACACGAATTTTAATACATTACACAATATTACTCAATTCACTATGTAGGAGTGTCATAATTTGAGATTGTTAATAAATAGTGACTTGAAAAGTTGCTCAAAACTTTTAAAACCCTAATGACATATTGAATACATTGTGCTACAGAAATGTCTTTGATTTCTATGTTAAATCTCTATAACAAACTTTTAAAACTATTTTGTGATGATTTTATTTTTCCATCTTCCTAAATGCGGAGTTTACATGATTATTTTTGTGTGTTTGTGCATTTCAAAAGTTTACTATTTATAATAATAAAATTAAAATTATACATCTCTCCAAACACCCTATTAATTATATATGTGAACACAAAACTTGATAAGGCAGTGCAAACCCCTCTTGGATGATCAATCAACTGCACTTGAATAAAATTTTACTATCTATCTATTGGCTACTCTAATTATTCATCTCTCCAAACACCCTATTAATTATTTTATTTTTATTTTTTTTAGTATAACGATGAAAGATGAAAGATGAAATTTTTTTTATCTACTATGTGCGTTTGCACTGGGCCTCGTATCATATACCTGTCTCTCTATATACTCAAAAGTTTCTCCAAGCATATATAATTAATCATTTTCGGTATGAGATAACATGGAGTTACATGAAGATTACAAATGAGTTGTTCATCAGGCCTTGTCTCATTCACATTACATGAGGCTAACTCTACCCTTAAATGAGTAAAGTAATTGTTTTAAACTGAACCTAAAAAAAATTCATATTTTTATGTGTTTGTAATATAATTCAAATTAGATGTTTAAGTGAATAAAAACCTAACTCCAAAAAGAAAGTCGTATAAAGACTCTCAAAAAAATATTCAATTTTTTTAGTAGACGGCCAATTGTTTTATTATACAATAACTCTACTATTAGAGTTTTATTTAACATACATATTCCTCTAATAGTAATACCATTATAATTTTATATTACAATAATATATATATATATATATATATATATATATATATATAAAACAAAGCAAACAGACAAACCGGACCTTCTGGAAAGAGAAAAAATGTATTGGGCGAGAGAGCCCATGTCAAGTGGCTTATAATTTTATATTAAATGGCTTATAATTTTATATTACAATATATATATATATATATATATTTTAGTAATATTTTATTAACCCAAATTTGGTGAGTGAATAATTTACATCTACATAATATTCATCCATCTAAATTGCAATAGCTTTGCTGCAATGTAATTTCGTGCATCAAACAAACCAAGGTTAATTGTTTTGATCCTCAAAATAAATTCATCCTTTTTGCAGGTATAAAATTTTAGAGGGGCCAAGTCCTATTTTATTAATAAAATTAGTGATAAAAATTACAATATATAAATTTTAGAGGGGTAGAACTTGAATTAGGGGTAAAATAACTAGAGTCTCCGCCAATGCTTATTGCCCCCAATTATGTAATGGGTTTCTAGTTTGGCTTTTATTAATGACTTCCATTGTTTATTTGTTTTGCAATTTCTATTAAACGACAGATTCATTTGAAAGTTTTAGTAGAGATTTTGCAACTTATCTAACAAGATTAAACACCAAAAGAATGATTGTTTTGGCCTATACTCAAAATACAGTGTTAGTTAGAAAGAACTTGCAGGAATTGGGAAGACAATCAGCAAAAGCCACATAAATAATGCATAGAAGTAGCTTGCAAAGGGACGTGGGGTGACAGAAATTTTAATAGTTAGATTCAAATTTAAATTTGAATCAAAATACTTAAAAAGAAATGCATGTGACCATTGGAGAGAATTTTATATCAACTGAAGATTTTACTCAGATTTGAATTACTATTAGAAATAGCCTTCAAGAGGGAAATTAGTAGACAATACTTGAATTCCAAATTATAATTTTTCCTTTTTATTTTTTTATCAACAAAGAAGAGATTTTATTGATATAAAGAATAATGTACAAGTAACACATCTCAGATACATCAATAGGGTTTAAGTGCGCATAAAGCAAAATAGAAAAAAGAAAAGAAAAAAATAATAATAATAATAATAATTGGGAAGACACCAATTTACACCATAAAAACATACTAGCACCCCTTTTTGTCGAGCAAGAGGTCCGCTTTCATAACATATATTGCTGCAAAAATATCAAAGACTGCATTGTACCTGATGAATTTAGACTTTGGGGGAGAGTTCAATCCAACTCTTTAGAAATTCAAACATTTCCAGATGACTTTGTCTCACCCCCACTCAAAGAATGCATCTGTCAAACCCTAAATAGACTCCAACTAACTCAATAATTGACCTTTTTATAATTAATATTCAATAAGTTAATAATATCTAATAATTAATAAATTTTTAAGAAACCAACTTGGTTCCATGGTGTACAATTAATAATTCTACTACCTAATAGTTAATACTTTTTTTCTTAGAAAACACTTTATTATATTAATTATTAGAGAGATAAAATAGTTATATATATACTTATATATATATTTCATTTATGACATGTCTTGGTAATTATATTTATTAATTTACATAATTAAAGTAAAAAGTATTGTAAATGAGAAAATTTATAACATAAGAAAACACAAATTCTTTACTTGAAATGGGCATTTGGAGTTTTTTATATCATAAGTTAAATATTATATGTATTTTTTTATGAAAAATTAAAATGACATTGAGAATATGCATATAAGGTTTTATTTTTGTACTAAAATCATTTATATATAAGAAATACTTATTAGTTATTGAAAGTATGAGAAAACTTAATAATTAATAATTTTGATAATTAATAAATTTTCAATCTCTCATGTCAATTAATTATAAGAGGATTGATTATATTTCCAATATCTTATATATGTCATAGTTTATTTTTCCCAAAATAACTAATAATCTCATTTTTTCCTTTCACCCAAAAGTATGAAGAAACCAAAGAAATAAAATAGTGGCTATTCAACTGGTTGTTTTGCAAAGATTTTTCAGTACCCAAGTGACATCTCATGTCATATCTCATAAGAGAAGTCGTGATTTCAAGTTTTTCAAATGAAGAATCTAGTGATTTATTTATTTTTCAATTATGAACTAACTTGTCTTTCTTCTACTTATCTATATATATCTATCTATATATATATATATATATATATATATTTTTACGAGACTCGTCTAATTATTTATAAATGATGGTTGTAATATACTGTTAATGCTAGGAAAAAATAAAACTTTTATTATTTCTTTTTATAACAGGTAATATTCTATTTTTCCATTCTTTTTTTATAAAATAAAAAAATTTCAAACAATTACTTGTACTCCCCTTTTTAAGTAGTGATAGACTATAAACTCATTTAAATATTGGAAGAACTTGAAACTTCCTTTTCTTTTGGAGATGTCATTTTTTTAATGATTAAAGAGTTTGAATTAACAAACCAAGGAAACCTTTAATAATGTTCTTTTTAAATTTGTATTAGTTTGGTTAAACTTTAAGATACAAAATTTTAGATTGTCTTAATTTTCAAATTTAGGCATGTCAATGGATAGGCATGTCAGATACAAAATTAATTATGGCAGGCTTTCAGGTCTTAAGATTTTGGACTATATTTTCTATTAGTCAATGTCTACACATATACTATATGTATGATGTGATCATTCTAAGCATTTATGTTGGTCAAGTCGGCATTCAAATTTATTGAGACTATTTCACTATTATCATAATGTGCAAGGTGATATTTAAGCATAAATTCCTTTAATTTCATACTTTTGCTACCAGAAATCAAAATAATCTTGGTCAAACTGATTTGCATTCGTGTTGTTTTTGTGATCATTTTCTAGTGGATTTAATCCACTTATAACACTAGGTCTCCGATTGTATCGATTTAATTAGTTGTGGGTTTGTGATTATTTGGGATTTCAATACATGGATGGAAGAGAGAGTTTAAAGATTGGATTGTGGGGCTTTGTTATTATGTAGTGTAGATGGGTGAGAGTCGGAGAGAAAGAGAGAGATTGAAAAGAATGGCTAATGGGTGTATTGGGTTTGAAGATTGATATGCATTCTCAGAGAAGACAATGTTAGGTTTGATTTTAGAGAGAAGAGAAAAAAGAGATAAATGGTTTGCCTATTTTAGCATGGGTCAAATTGTATTTTTACAAAAATGTTAGGTAAACTTAATCAACGGAAAGAGCTATTTGTTACCGTATATAAACTTCGAAAAAAGGTCAATATAATTTCTCAAATTCCATAAAATTCATGTGTAATATCACCCAACTCAAGAGAAATTAGTGTAATTCATCTTATATAATATTATATGTAATTTGGAGTTAATCTAAATCATAGAATCAAGATTAGTCTAACGGTTGGTGTTAAAAGATGTATAAAGAACAAGATGGTTTATGTTTTTCGCATCTTCACCCTCCCCGCTTTGCGAAAACCCTCGACTCCTGAATCTCTACCTTTATCTCTCAGCAGGCACCTTAATCTATCAGCGGACAACTTTCTCTTCAACGAGCATGTTTTCTTTTGACAACACCTCACCCATTTGTGACCTCAAAGATTGGCTGTCGGTAACAATGACGACCATTAGAGAGCTTCCAATGTCTCATTAATCGTCGACGATGAGCTAAGGTTTTCTCTAACAATGGCTTAATCACCATTACGTTAAGGTCGGGTAGCCACTATTAGGGTTAGTTCTCTTTCTCTATTTGTCTTTCAAAAAAACCAAGGAGCTTTTGTGCCTTTGTTGTTGTGATGTGTAACTAATTGATTGATTAAGTATTTTTTCAATTAATTTTTATTTCTTTCTCTATTTTAATTAAAAAATGTCAGTCATTTTTGTCTATGTTCAAAAACACCCATTTTATGCTTATTAGAAACAATGCATTTTTTATTCTCTATTTGTTAATAGACATGTATTGAGTTGGAAACATTGCATTATTGTGCATATTCAATCCATTATGATTTGAACTCTTACATGAGGCAAGCAAGTTGGTATTGTTAGGTAGTTAAATTCTTCTTTGGTTATTGTTAATAGCTTATCGGATTATCGGACTAGATGTCCGGTAAGTAACAAATATGGATTAGACAATAAGTTATCTGTCATATTAACGAACTGGATTAGGATTACCCTGGATCCCATATGTGTCTGATCCATTTTCGGGTCTAATCAGATTAAAAAATATTAATTTATCAAAATACAGTAATTAGCAACTTAAAAGACCATGGTAAAGACTGAAAATTAATTTATTGAAGTTTGAAATTTCGTTACTATAAGATATTGCTTTGTTGGAACAAAGTAATGACATGGAATACTATTTGTATAAATCATAATATTTTAAAAAACAAATGATAATATTTGTCAACTCATGAAAAAAAATTGATGTTATATGTGTTCGTTCTGAAAGATAGGAACTTTTAAGTCTTTCAAAATACAATAATGCTATGCTGACCTAATTATTTTACCAAAAGCTTTTACCTTGTTGAGTTGGTTGCCCACCTCACCCATGCCACATTAGTCCTCACTTAAACCCAAATGAAATAAAATTTCATTTGAAATTACCTACCAAAAAAAAAGTTTATTTAAAATTTTAGATTAATCCCATTTCATTTAATTTTGTCTAAACCCAAATCGGGGCACACAAATTTTCTTCCCTCCAACTTGTCCTGCCAAATTCTCCCTCATGATTGATGCATTCCCTCCAGTGAAAACCTCCAAGATCAGTGCATTCCTTTTCTTTTTGTTATTAGAAAAAGAGTTTCGAGTCTTTGGTTGGGTGATTTCCCTTTGGGGTTCAACTTTTTAGTTGGGTGAATTCTCTGTGGGGTAAGTGTTTGCATCTTGATATTTTTGTTTTTGAAAAATGACATGGAAGATTGTTGTAATAAAAAAATGTCATGATTTAAAGGTTATTATTTGTCATTTACATGACTTTATGTTGTGTTGATTATGTCTATTGATAACTTTTAATAGTTGAAGTCATTGTTGATTTATGGTAAGTTAATACTAGATCTCGTCTCTCTAGTCTCTCTATTTGTATATACATTACTCTCATTCAAACATCTCATATTCTAGCCCTTGTAGGATTTATTTGCATGTTGTTTTCCTTTTGTAATTTATTCTATTTCTTCAAATGTTATGTTTCTTTTACTTCCATTTATTTACCTATTTTCACATATCAAGAAAAGTTAATTACCCATGTTCATATATAGGTTGCTAAAACTAGGGGTGCAACTTAGGCAGGTTAACCGGAAGTCAACTCGAGCCTGGCCTGAATTTTTTAGGGCTTAGGCAAAAGAATTCAAGCCCGATTTAAATTAGGATTGGGCTTGGGTTGAGACTTTAAAAACCCACGCTGACAACGCCGATGCCGACGCCTAACCCAAACCCGAATTCAATATTTTATATATTATATTTTTTATACTTGAATTATCTCCATTAACTTAATAGGAATTCCTTACAAGAATTACTATTTACATTTTTTTATAATTTCAAAAAACTTTTGACCTTTAACATTTTTTTTAAAATTAAATTATGTTGAAGGAATTATTTTAATGGTTTTTGGTTTCTTTTAGAAGAAAAAATTGAGAGAAATTATTGGAGCTTTTAGTGTATAATCAAAATAGTAAAAAAAATAATTTAGTAAAGAAATTGTGAATAAAATCTAAAAATTAGAATTAAAATCAGTTTGAGCCGGGCTCGAGTTGAATATGATATTAATGAATTTTAATTCGGGTTGGGCTCAGGTTGGGTTGTTCGGGTTTGAAGTTGGGCTTGGGTTGATTATTTTAGAGCTTGTGTTGGACTTAGACATGACCCACCCCAAGCTTGGCCCGCCAGAGCTGCACTCCTAGCTAGAACACTTCAAATCTTTGTATGTTACTTACCTATAACTGTTAATGTGAATCTATGATCTAGTTGTCTTGTAGTAATAGAAACCTTTTGCTCCGTGGCAATAAAAACCTAACTATTTGACGCGGAAAATTGAAAATAAATACATAAAATAAAAGAAAAATATATAAAATATTTTATACATCACGTGACCTGCACATGATGAATGAAGCCCAAATACACACACATAAGTGTGTGTATATAGGTATGCATATGTGAATATATATATATATATATATATAATAAAATAAGAAAAGTTTGAGAAAAATAAGAAAAATTTATAACAATTTATTTTCTTCATCATGTGACTTGCACATGATGAGGGAGGGCTGAAACACACACCCAAGTGTGTATTAGTGTGTAGATATATATAAATGAAAGGGAATTTGAAATTTCAAAAAATTATGATTGCATGCATGCATTTGATGCATGCAGCACATGGGCACCGCCCCTTAGCCCATCGCGGCAGCTTGCAAGGCTACAATTGCTGCAACAAGTCGCCATAGCCTTCAATTTTGACTTAAGATCCTTAGCCATGAAGTAAGAAATTCCCTATATATACAGAGCTATAGGGACTTTAGTTTTAGGTGCTAAAACTGAGAAAGAAAAGGAAGATGTTCGTGCGTGAATGAGCTTAAGCCACTGCTTTGACAGAGAAAAAATAGTTGAGAGAAAATCAAGGAAAAAATCTAACTCTCCTAATATATTTTTTAGAAATTAAAAATTTCTGGAATTGCAATTTGGCCCCTACAAATTAGTTAAATTATATTAGGGCTCAATTTATACAAAAATAAATTCAAAAACACCATCCTAAATTAGAAAATAATTATTTTTAAAATAGTAACTTATGAAAATTATACTTAGTCCCTAAATTTTTGATAAATTACAAAAGTGCCACTAAAATATCTGAAATGACAATTTTACCCCTACACAAATTAAAAAATGACAAGTATATCCCTAGAAACTGTATTTAACATAATTAATGTTATATATGACCAAATCAAGATCCAAAAAATTCTAGATTTGGGATTTTTCAATGCTCTGGACCCAACGGTAGGGTCTGTTTTAGCAAATGGATTTTTTAAATATATATATATTTATAAATATTAGTAGGTATATTTAGTGCAACTTTACAGCTTTAATTAAGCAGTCAAACAAATATAAAAAATTACGAAACTTCATGTTGTAAAATCTTAGAAGATTTTAAGACTAATATGAACAATACTTGTAATTTAAGGTCAAGAACAAATTATAAAATTCTTAACTACGAACCAGAATCTGTAATAAGGAAATGGAGAAAGAAAACTTAGCAGTTGAGGCGTGTGAGAACACTGCCCCTAAGAGTGATTTCGCCTTTTGGAGGTTGAACCTTGGTGTAGCAAGTTAGCGGCGCTCTACCTTCTAGGAAACGACAGCCAAAATTCATATAAGCGTACACTCACAATGTATGGATTGAATGAACACTCTTTCACATTCTATGGTCTGAGAAAGAACTAAACAGAGGTTTCAATAGAACAAATGTAGTAGAAATGGTGGAACTGACGTAGCAATGGAGCGCTAAGCAAACCAAGTAAAAAGAAACTACACAGTAAGAGAAATATTTTCTCAAAATGGAACAATTATTAAACAGAAGAGAAATGGATTTTTGGTGTGTTGAATAAAGAACCCAAGCACCCTATTTATACTGGTGGCACAGATTTGATGCCCAAATCAAGGTAATGACTAGTTGACCAAATATATATATATATATATATATATATATATATAGTAAAGTCTGATATTGATTTTCAATCATGCACATGTGCAAGGCTCAAATTTGCAACCCCTTTGCGCAGGCGTAGTGGGGGTGATGTGCCCGGTTAACTAGAGTCCAGACGGGGTAGCTCAAATTCCACTGGGCTTCCCATGGTCTTGTGTGCGTGACAGTCACCGCATTACTCTACACAACTTTACAAAGCCCAATAGGGTGTGTATTAATATACTAAGGAAAGTCTCACTTCCCAACCAATGTGGGACATAAGTATTGTGAGATACCCATGTATCCCAACAATCCCCCACATATCTCAAAATACTTGGGTAACAAAGAATTATAATAGATTCAAGGAATAGTGAAGAAGATCAAGACAATGACAAGAAAATGACTAGAAAATGCTAAGAATACAATAAAACCCTAAGATTAGCAAGCCATGACCTGTAGAAACATGGTGAAATTTATAAATTTCTATAAACCAATATTTCTTTATTGTAAGTCAGTCAACTTACCACCCACATTGTTTTCTCAAATGAATAAGTTGTTCTAAGAGGGTTGGCACAAATAGGTCGTACACCCTACCTGGATATTCATAAGAGCTCTAGAGAGCATGCATGAGCTCTCATAGGAAGCGGCCCCACTTCCACACTCATATAAGTGAATCCATCAAATGTGTACTACAATTAATACACCACCCATAAGGGCTATTGCATTCATTAAGAGCATTGCCCAACCTCACTTATTGCAATCTTGCACTATCTACACCATAGAGAGGGACTCTCAAGATATAAAATATGATAGTGTACCACCAGGCCACCTAGTGACTTGTTAGTACCCATATGAACCTACTTCTTAGGATTGTCATTCATATAGGTTGGATTTCCATCACTATTGACCTTTTTTATTGGCATAAGTCCCATCTTCATCGATGTTTCACTCACTAGCTTTCTGTATAGTGGTTTTGTCAAAGGATTTGCCAAGTTCATCTCTAACCTCACAAAATCTAAGGATATCACCCCCAGTCTCAAGCAGCTGCCTTACAATATTATGCCTTAGGTGTATATGCATGTTTTTCCCATTATAAGTTTTATTCTGAGCTCGGGCTATTGCAGCCTGGCTATCACAATGCATCGACACAAACGGAGTTGGTCTCATCCATATAGAAAAATCTGCTAAGAGGTTTTTAAGCCACTCAACCTTAGAACTTGCCTTCTCTAAGGTGATAAACTCGACCTACATAGTGGACCACGCTATACTGGTCTGTTTGGAGGATTTCCAAGACACTGCACCTCTATCGAGGGTAAACACATATCCACTAGTGGATTTTATCTCATCAAAATCAGAGATCCAATTAGCATCGTTGTATCCCTCTAATGCAGCGGGAAATCCACTATACATTAAGCCATGGTCAACAGTTCCTCTAAGATATTTAAGTACTCTAGTTATAGTTATCCAATGGTCCTTATTAGGACTTTGAATGTATCAACTCAATCTACCTATAGCATATGCAATTTTAGGTCTGGTGCTATTCATTAGATACATTAAGCTACCAATGATTTTTGTATATCCAAATTGAGATACACCTTCTCCTTTATTTTTCTTTGTTTGTGTATTAGCATTATATAGGGTAGAAACAAGTTTCACATCATATTGTTCAAATTTTCTTAGTATTCTTTCAGTGTAATGCTTTTGAGAGAGTAGAATACTATTAGGATTTCTAGTTATATTTATTCCTAGAATTATATCTGTTTCACCCATATCTTTCATATCAAATTTTGATGCTAGGAATCTTTAGTCCCATTTACTATCTCTAAACAAGTCCCAAATATGAGCATATCATCAACATATAAGCAAATGATGACACATGTTTTCTATAGATTTGTTATATATACATTTATCAGATTTATTGATTGAGAAGCCATTTAACACTAACACACTGTCAAATTTCTCATGCCATTGTTTGGGAGCTTGTTTTAATCCTTATAAGGATTTAATTAGTTTGCATGCCTTATGTTCTTGTCCAGTAATTATATACCTTTCGGGTTGGTCCATATAAATCTCTTCTTCTAGTTCCCCATTTAGAAATACAGTTTTGACATCCATTTGATGAATGATAAGATTATAAATGGAAGCAAGAGCTATTAGGA
Source organism: Nyssa sinensis (assembly GCA_008638375.1). Classification (NCBI taxonomy): domain Eukaryota; kingdom Viridiplantae; phylum Streptophyta; class Magnoliopsida; order Cornales; family Nyssaceae; genus Nyssa; species Nyssa sinensis. The sequence continues at coordinate 22,508,880 of CM018040.1, forward strand.
CTCTAATAGAAGAGATCCTAGTTACTGGAGCAAAGGTATCAAAGAAGTCTATATCATTTTATTGCTTAGCCTTTTGCTACAATGCTTACTTTATATTTATCGATTGGCCCATTAGGTTTTAGTTTCCTTTTAAATATCCATTTACACCCTAAGGTTTTTGTGCCAGGAGGTAAGTTCACTAATTCTCATGTGTGATTGTAAAGAATTGATTCTAATTCGTTATTGATTGCCTCTTTCCAATAAGGTGTATTGGGTGAGGTTATGGCCTCATCATAAGTTTTAGGATCATTATCAATTAAGAGGGTATAAAAGTCATCTCTATAGTTAGTTTCTTTTCTATCTCTTTTGCTTCTTCTTAGTTCAATTTCAGTGTCTTTATTAGTTTCAGATTCTTGTGTTTTTCGAGGCACAACATCAATTTTTTCAATGTTATTTCTCATAAGAAAAATATTTTCAAAGAAATTTACATTCTTGGTTTCTACTATAGTATTAGCTTCCATTAAGTTGTTTTCGCATTTGATTATTAAGAATCTATATGTATAACTATTTTGGGTATATCCTACGAACATACAGTCAAATGTTCTAATCCTAATTTTCTCTTTTTAGGTTCTGGTAAGAGGACTTTAGCCCAACACCCCCATACTTTTAGGTATTTAAGATTATGTGCGTGACCTTTCCATAATTCATAGGAGGTTATTCCATTTTTCTTATAGGGTATTCTATTTTGAATATTACAAGTAGGAATGATAGCTTCCCCCCACAGGTTGAGAGGTGCCCCAGAACTGACTAACATTGAGTTCATCATTTCTTTTAATGTTCTATTTTTCCTTTCTACTAGTCCATTAGATTCAGGTGAATATGGAAGAGTTGTTTCGTGTATTATTCTATGTTTTTTACAATATTCATTAAATGGATTGGATTCATATTCACCTCCCCTATCAGTTTTCAATCTTTTGATTTTCTTATTGAGTTGATTTTCAACTTCTGCTTTATATTTTAGAAACGTTTCTCCTACTTTATCTTTGTTTCTAAGTAAGTATTCCTTAGTGTATCTAGAGAAATCATCTATAAAGGTTATGTAATATTTCTTTCCTCCTCTAGTCATAATTTGTTTAAATCTCCTAAGTTACTATGTATTAGACTTAGTAATTCAGACTCTCTTTATACTGATTTGTATGTTTTCTTTGTTGATTTACATTCTACACATATTTCACATTTTCAATATTGGAATTGGATATATTAGATATCATTCCAATATCTTTCATTTTCTTTATATAGGAATGATTAACATATCCTAATCTAACATACCACATATCAATAGAATCAATCAAGTAAGTAGAAGAACTAGATGCATTATTGTTGATAACTTCTTGAATGTTTAGTACAAATAGACCCTGATCACAATACCCTTTCCCTACAAACATTTAATTTTTGGTTAGAACAATTTTGTTTGATTCAAACATAGTCTTCACCCCAACCTTCCCAAGTAGAGAGACAGACACAAGGTTCCACCTGCTGTTTGGAACATGCAGCACATCACTAAGCGAAAGGATTTTTCTAAAAGTCAACTTGAGAAGAACCTTCCCTTTGCCAATGACTGGCGAAGGCCTCGAATCGCCTATATAGACGTGTTCTTCTCCTTCCCCCACAGAAGTGTAGGAGGTAAAAGCACTTTTGTTCCAACAGATGTGCTTGGTAGCCCTAAAGTCTACCACCTAATCTTTTGCATTACTTACCATGTTCACTTTAGAAATGACCGTAGTAATTATGTCATCTGCCTCAGCCAGGTGAGCTTGTCATTCCTCATCCCGAGTCTGCATTGGTTGGCATGATGCTCAGGCTTCCCAAAAATGAAGCAATTCCTTTTCTTTTTGAAGGTCGGGTTTGAAGCTTTATTCTTGTTCTCAAGTTTGGATCTGTTATTGGGTCTGTTGTTGTTGTTGTTGTTGTTGTTAGGCCTATTGGTGAACCTATTGTTTAACCTAGTGTTATTGGGTTTGTTGTCCACTAGGTTTGCCTTGGAAGAAATTTCCTTGGCCTTTTCAGCTTTGTCCCTAAGTCGATTATTTTCTTCAATTCGAATATGTACAATAACATCTTCAAGTTTGAGTTGTTTCCTTTTATGTTTCATATTATTTTTATAATCTTTCCAAGATTCAGACAATTTCTCAATTAGGCATCCTGTCATGAATGGCTCGGGTAGGTCAATGTTTTCTATTTTTAGATTACTTATTAGTTTATGGTAATCATGGATTTGAAATGATACATCTATATCCTCAACCATTTGGAAGTTTAAGAAATTCCCTATAGCGTTTTTTTGTGTTCCAGCATCTTCAATTACATATTTCTTTGTTGGTTTTTCCCAAATTTTAGTGGTAGTTTTAAAGGTGCAATAAATGTCAAACAATTCATTTGAAAGTGTGCTAAGCATAGTGTGCCTACAAATTTTGTTTCCTCTTTCCCAATTTTCTAGTTCTTTCTTTTCAGTCCCTTCAACGGGTCTAGGTTTGGTCAAGTATTCAGCCATGTTTATCATGTCTAAGGCAGAATAAATTCTTTTTGCCAATGCTTAAAGAATGACCCATTAAATGAATCAATCTTTGAGGTGTCGGGAATGAGTTTAGTGGTGATCAAAGTAGTGTCCATTTTTCAAAAGAAAATCACTTTAAGATTGTTGTAAAATCTTGAAAGATTTTAGAGCTAGTATGAATAGTATTTGTAATTTAAGGGTAAGAACGGATTATAAAACTCTTAACCACGAACCAGAATCTGTGATAAAAAAATGGAGAAAGAAAACTTAGTGGATGAGGTGTGTGAGAACATTGCCCCTTAAAAGTGATTTTTCCCTTCAGAGGTTGAACATCGGTCTAGCAAGTTGGCAATACTCCACCCTCTAGGATACAACAGCCAAAATCTGTACAAGTGTACACTCGCAATGTATGTAGCAAGTTGGCGGCACTCCACCCTCTAGGATACAACAACCAAAATCCATATAAGTGTACACTCGCAATGTGCTCCACCCTCCAGGATACAACAGTCAAAATCCGTACAAGCATACACTTGCAATGTATGGATTGAATGAACACTCCTTCACGTTTTCTAGGATACAACAACCAAAATTTGTTACACTCGCAATGTGCTTTACCTTCCAAGATACAACAGTCAAAATTCGTACAAACGTGCATTCGCAATGTATAGATTGAATGAATACTGCTTCACGTTCTCCAAGATACAATAGCCAAAATTTGTTACACTCGCAAACAATAGCCAAAATTCGTTACACTTGCAATGTGCTTCACTCTCTAGGATACAACAGCCAAAATTCGTACAAGCGTACATTGTGATCCTTTTAAAATCCATTTTGTACTCGCAATGTACGCTTGTACGGATTTTGGCTATTGTATCCTAGAGGGTAGAGCACATTGGCTTCTGTATCTTGGAGGGTGGAGCACATTGCGATTGCTTGTACGGATTTTGGCTGTTGTATCCTAGAAGGTAGAGCACATTGGCTGTTATATCCTAGATTTTGGTTATTGTATCCTGAAGGGTAGAACACATTAGCTGTTGTATCCTGGAGGGTGGAGCACATTACGATCGCTTATACGGATTATTTTGGCTGTTGTATCCTAGAGGGTTTGTACAAATTATTTTGGCTGTTGTATCCTGGAGGGTAGAGGATTTTGGCTATTGTATCTTGGAGGGTAGAGCACATTGGTTGTTGTATCCTAAAGGGTGGAGCACATTGCAATCGCTTGTACGGATTATTTTGGCTACTGTATCCTGAAGGGTAGAGGATTTTGGCTGTTGTATCTTGAAGGGTAAAGCACATTGGTTGTTGTATCCTGGAAGGTGGAGCACATTGTGATCCTTCATGTTCTATGGTAATGGTGGAATTAGCGCATGCATAATGCGGGTGACGTTGGTAATGGTGGAACTAGCGCACTGCGCCTGGTTAAGTAGTTTTTTTTAGTAATTACGATCCTTCACGTTCTCTGGTAATAGTGAAACTGTCATGATCCGAAACCCACCCTATGCGAATCTTGTATCGTGGGGCTAACCCTGTGGTCGTCCCTACTCTTTTCTTTCGTTGTATCAATGACAACAATATACAATTTAAAACTTAAATAATAAATCAGCGGAAGTCTTCATATAAAACATTGTTTGACAACATAAAACTCAACATAATACCACTCTTAGGTGGTAAGTACATGGGAGAGACTACATCACTTCTATCATTTTCTTCAAACTGTCCCTCTATGCTCTTGGACTCCTAATGTGGTCCTACAACATCCTTACCTGAAAATATAGTAAGTTGGGGTGAGCTAACAAAACTCAGTAAGTAAAAGCTCATCTCGGACACGGGTTAGGGTTAACATAGAAAAATGTGAACTCATAGGGTGAACATCATAGCCAATCATAAATTCAGTTACAGTTAATGGTAAAATGCCACAATAGCCAATGAACAGTAAGTCACAATAATCAAGCACGAGTAGTGGTGTAGCATGAACATGGAAAAGCTCAATAACATCAGTCAACATAAGAATACTGCCACAATAAATCGGTCACAATCAAGTACAATCAATGAGTGAACTGTCAACATAGAATTATTCATAGGGAATGGCAACATCCTATGAATCCAATAAACGTAAACATATCAGTCAAACATAAGTGATGTATTTACTCTGTTCAGACCCGTAGGTCCTGTCAATCGACCCGAAGGTCCGGTCAATCTACTCGTAGGTCTTGTCAATCGACCCGAAGGTCCTGTCCAATCAACCCGTAGGTCCTGTCAATCAACCCAGAGGTCCTGTCAATCGAATCAACCCATAGGTCCTGTCAATCTAGATAACATTAGATGGATATTGTGACTAAGCACAATTCCAGCATTCATAATAAATCATGATTCTTTGTGATTCCATAAGTGCATAAAGAATGGAATATCATGTAATGGACATATAATAGTAGGCCTTTCAAGGCATAGTACAACATAACAATCATGATATGGTAGTCAATAAACAACCACAAGATAGGACAATATCAATTGTGGAACAATAACAGTTAGTATGTACGAGAGTACAAAATTTGGCAAGTGACAGAATGAACGTAGCTTGGAAGATCATGTGTAAGAGATAGGGTTTTACTTACCTTTAATCTTTATGATCTACTTTAGTACTCCATAATTTTCTCTTTTCCCTTTGACTTGCCATACATCAATAAACATGTCTCACTTCTAATATCATTTATCAAATTGTACACCCCGTTACTCTTAAGTATCTCTTTTACTAATTTAGACTCTGCCATTGAGTCTGAAATGTTGAAGAAAGTCAGTTTAAGCTTTCACGGTTTTCAATTTCGACTTCTACACCGAAAAGGGCAAAACGGTCATTTTACATGTCTCTATTTTTTGGGACCTAGTTTCACAAATCGGACTTCACCTCTGAGTCCAGAAGGTTTGAAATAATAAAAATTCACTATTTACTTAGTTTAATCGGAGTCGTTTGACTCACATTTGACTCAGGGGCATTTTGGTCATTTTGGCATCTCTACGGGTATTTTATTTTTTGGGACTCCGTCTCGTGAAATAGACCTCACCATTGGGTCCAAAAGGTCCAAATAGTAAATTTACACTATTCTCATGACTCAATCGGACATCGAAAATTAATTAAATTAATAATTAAATTAATTAATTTAAGTGATGAATTATATAATATATATATATATATATCCTTTGCATATTTGACCACACGTCCCTTGTGGCACGGTGGTGGGCTACCTTGGCATAAGTGATTCCTGCGCATGGGCACTGGCGTTCGAAACCCCTTTGCTGCACTGTTCACCCCCCCTCTTTTTTTTTAAAAAATAAACAGGAAATCAATCCATCAGCCCCAACAGTGTCGGGTCACCACTACGCCTGGGCAGCCCGGCCCGAGACCGACCTGGCCTGGCCCGGCCCGTGACCCAGCACCCCTTCCCTCTTCTCCCCCTTACGCATTTCCGATGACCTGAATAGTGCAGGTCCAATCACCTCCTTTGGCGTCAGTGACTGGACTGCACTCCCATGTATTTTTTATTATTTTTTGTTTTTTCTTCATTTTTTCTTGATTTTAAGGCTAATTTTTACCCCTAAATACCATAAAACATGATTTAGGGCCTATATATATGCATATCAATTTAAACTCCTAAAACACAATCAAAACTCAAATTTTCTAAATTTAAACTTTCCGATAAACCTCAATATCTTCTTTATTTCTTTACCATTTTACATACGGTTTCTTCCTATGTGTTCCATTTTCTTCATAGAATTTAACTATGCAGTTAGTTCTAATCTTCATGCGAGTTTATGAAAAACCCAAAAATTAAAAACTTGAAATCACAGTAAGTCTTTTTTTTTTTTCTAACTTTTCTTTGCCGTTTCTCCTCCTTCCTCTTCTGTTTCTTCCTTCTGACTCTCCAAAAGACCTTTCAGCTTCTCTATTTCTCTCCCAACACATGCTAGGCGCATGTATATAGTTACACACAAATATGGCCGCCCCTCTCTTTCTCTCTCTCTGTCTCTCTCTCTCCTTTTTTCTCTTGCTTCCTCTTTCTTTTATTTCCTTTCCTCTTTTGATTTTTGTAACCTCTCCCCCCTTCCATTATGGTGGAGGTTACATATATAAATAGCACATTATAAATACATATGTTATATAATACGTATAGTTGCATATATATATATATATCCATAGTTCATGATTTTTATTTTTATTATTTTTTCTCTTATTATTTTTTCCTTTTTACGATTCTTATTTTTCTTTTCTTTTTTTTCTTTTCGATGTTCGTTCATGGCTTGCTCGGGTCGTCCATACATTCAAACTATTAAGATTCCAAAATCGTCTATTTTATTCGATCTCATGACGTAAAGCCTTAACGGTTCAAGTTTACATAATTCACTCAGTTACAATTTGGGTCGGGGTATTACAGAAACAAACGTAGGCGTAATGCGGGTGACGCTGGTAATGGTGGAATTAACTAGTTTTTTTGGTAATTGAGATCCTTCACGTTCTCTGGTAATGGTAAAACTGGCACAGTCCTTCACGTTTTCTGGTAATGGTAAAACTAGCACAGGCGTAATGCGGGTGATGTTGGTAATGGTAGAATTAACTAGTTTTTTTGGGTAATTACGATCCTTCACATTCTCTGGTAATGGTAGAACTGGCACAGGCGTAATGCGGGTGACGCTGGTGATGGTAGAATTGGCGCAAGTGTCCGGTTAACTAGTTTTTTTGGTAGTAATGGTGGAACTGGCTCACGTGCCCGGTTAACTAGTTTTTTTGGTAATGGTGGAACTAGCGCACGTGCTCAAATTTGGGGATTTGGGATTTGCAGCCCCCTGCGCATGCGTAATGTAGGTGACACACATTTGGGATTTGCACACCCGCACATTTGGGATTTGCACAACTAGTTTTTGCGTAATGCAGGGGTGACACACATTTGGGATTTGTACAACTAGTTTTTTTGGTAATGGTGGAACAGGCGCACGCGCTCAAATTCAGGGATTTGGGATTTGCACCCCCCTGCGCATGCGTAATGCAAGTGACGTACATTTAGGATTTGCACTCCCCCTGCGCATGTGTAATGCAGGTGACGCACATTTGGGATTAACTTGTTTGCGGGTGACGCACATTTGGGATTAACTTGTTTTCAGACGGGGTAACCCGAATTTTCACTGGGCTTTCTATGGTCTCATGTGCGCGAGAGTCACCCCATTACTCTACATAACTTTACAAAGCCCAATAGGGTGTGTACTAATATACTAAGAAAAGTCTCACTTTCCAACCGATGTGGGACATAAGTATTGTGAGATACCCACATATCCCAACACTTCGTACTTAAGCATTCTCGACTATTATAGATTTGGTTTTTCAATTTTGAGGCCTTCAATTGAAAATATCATATGTAATTTCAAATATTTTTAGCAAGTCACTTGAATAAGTACTATGTCTAATTCAGTGAAATTTCACGATTTGGTTTGTGTGTTTTCTATGATACCTTAATTGTATCTTTAATCTCTGCTATGTATAATTTAGTGAAATTTCACGGTTTGGTTTGTGTGTTTTCTATAATACTATCTTTAATCTCCTATATGTTTAATTAAAATTCTTTAATCACTTATATATTTGAATGGCAGCAGTACTCTTTGCAAATTAGACCGCCACCTTGATTTTTGTACCCAAAATAAAGATTTCAATTTCGTTGGGTCTTTAAATTTTTTTAGAAGTTGCATTATGCGAGTGGGATGTTGTAATGATAGAACTTTGTTTTTTCTTTTAACTTAAAGGCTGAGTTCTAACCATTTTGACACCAATGGGCCAAGTTGCTATGTTTTCTTCACATTCAGCATCGTGCCCTTCCCCACCACCATTTGACAACCATCCTTTCTCTATGCTCACTCTTTCTTTATCTCACATGCACCCAAATTTATGATTGCCATGACTTAAACCTCTTGAAATTGTTGCCTTTTCCTCTTGTTATTAAGTTTTTTTGTTTTACATATCCAAACTTTGATTTGGAGTTAATACTAACAATCTCTTGTTTGAATTGACTCTTCTTATGTTAACTATAAATCAATATTACCCATGTAACATTAAATACATAAAATAGTATTTACTTATGATAGGGGTCATTTTGTTCAAATTTGATATGAGAGACAAAGTTCTAAGGGGCATACCTTCCCACTACCATTTTACGGCTGCTACATTCCATTATTCTTTTGTATAGGATAGTGAAATTTTTTTTATTTGTTCTCTTTTGTTTGCTTTGATGCAACTTGTACCAGATTTCTATTTATTTTTATATGCAAACTATTGAATGCAATAGAAAAATAAGACAGTGAAATTCACTATTCAAATTCAATTTTTTTGCAAAATTTTATTTGATAGATCTCGATTTTTAGAATTTAACCATATAAATTTTATTAAAAACATATCGTAAGTTATTAAATTTTAAAATATAAAAAAACTATTGACTACATATACCTAAAGTGTGATATGTTATGTTACATAAATAAAGAAATTAGATTGGGATATTTTTAACTTAAAATTATTAATAGAGTTTTGGAATTAAACTGTTTGGTATTGAATTCGAATTTTATTTTTTACTTATTAATGTACTTGTGGTCAAAAGACATTTTTTATTTGTTGTCTTCTTAAGTTGTAGTGGTGTCATGTGTTATTTTAATGATATTCAATCATATAAAATATGACTCAATTTATTTAATAAAATATAGTATATATAATACAGTATAATTGAATTCATACAGAATCTCTTATAAAATGTCGGTGACGACTCCGTCGCTCCACAGGGGGTTCAACTCAGGGGTCCTATATTATATATATAATTATATATTTAATCAGAAGGGTTCTGACCCCTTCGATCGCTTTCACTTGGTGTTTCCAAGTCAACAAGGGTTCTGATCCCTCCTATGCTTCGCTGGGGGCCCACTTGTTTCTCTTGGAAGGCTATAAAATGAGTGTTTTGTTCTCCTCTAAACAGGAGAAGCTATTGGTTTGTTTTGCTTTCTCAGTTCACTCCGTGTTTCTGAATATGTCCGATCAACATAAAGAAATTCCGATGTCCCATTCAATATTGACGGGGCCTCTGTTTTCCCCTTTCTATTTACAAGACACCTCTGATACCAATATACTCCTCTCATCTGATTGGGTAGAGACTCCCGTTGACCAACGCTATGATTTCTCCGGAAAACCCAACTCAAAGCTGGGCGATATTCCTCCGTCTATCCCCTTCACTGACATGAATGAGCCTGGTTTGAAATTTCTAGCCGTTTTTTGATTGGAATCTCTGGTTTACCTGAATTTTGTTTTGAATTATGTCATCTTTTATAATCATGAATCTACCCTCTCATTTTGTTAATTGTGGCACTGTTTATTGACACCTTTCATTCATGAGGCTCACTTATTTGCTTCAAGCTGACCCATTTGCTTCTGACTCCCTTCTGGCACTTAATGCAGGAATCCCTGATTCAGAATTTCAGAGATACTTCTACAATGAAATATTTATGACAAGCTCTGAACTTATGCTCGTAGCAAAACTTACAAGTAACAGTCCACTAATCGGAAAATTATTTTCACTGGTTGAAACAAGTGATGAGAAACAATTCATATTCGATAAATCACCACGTGTTGTGCAGGTTTGTTCTCTCCCCATTCTGAATACAGTCTCATGTTACCTTTGCAGCTCTTTTCTAAATTCTAGGGTGGAATAACTCGTTTTCTATTTCTTTTTCTGCAAGAATTCTTATTCTTTCTCTATTTCGATCTTATATGTTATGATTAATATGGAAAGAACAATAATTTTCTTATATTCCTTGAACCTCTGAGGATACGGTAACCAATATATTTTGACCATATAGAAGTAGTGAAGCAGCAGGAATGTTGACTAACATATTTTTTCTTATATGTCTAGTTTGGGTTCACTAAGTGGTGGCCCATCAAGCGAGGAACTATCTTACTATTTCTATTGCCATGTGTTTTCTTTCTCTCTCTCTTGGTGGGTAAAACTTCATACATTTTCAAGATCATAATGGAGTAATGGACTTCAATTTTATGGGTACAATAGGTTCAGGTACAATATTGCCCAAAAATTCTCTTTTTTTTTTTTTTTGGGGGGGGGGGGGGGGTGTCTTCTTTGAACCATTGGGTTTAAATGGTGAATTATTGAAGTTTCTTTTTCCTTTCAAATTTTTTTCCCATCAACGCCTTGGACAACCTAAATTGTTCAAAAAAATTTCATCCAAACAGTTTCATTTGATTTCCCAATTGTCAGAAAATGTATTAATATTTTTTCTATATTTATGGGCATTTATAAATTATTTGATGGCTAAGTTTTCACATATTACCAATTATTTGCAGAGTGGAGTTGGAGAAGGGATCCCGCCCCGTTCCATTCCTATGCATATGATAAGGAAAAACAAACTAAACATATAAATTTCCATTCTACCAAACTAGAGGAACCAACGTTGCAACTACGTTCTAAAATGGTAAAAAGGCCAACAACAACTTTTACCTAAAACGAAGTTCGTTTCTTGCATTGTCCACCGCCTTCTCCAACATTTTAAGATGATCGCTCAAGTCATCCAGACTTTTCTTCGCATCAAAAAGTTCTTGAGTTGTACAATCTAAGTTTCTCTCAATCTCTCCAAGTGCCAATCTCTCCTTTTGATGACGGGAACTCAAATCTGCTAATTGAGTCTCACAATGTTCAATCTCAAGTCTAGTCTGCTCCAAGCCACTCTTGGACTCCAAAACACGATCATTAAGGTTACTTCGTTTTAAAGTAAGAGATTCTACATGCAAACGAGCCTCTTCAAGGACAGCACTAAAACCTGCGCTCTAATCACCTTGTGCCAAGACTAACTCACAAGACGTGACAATGTAGTGTTTAATAGCCTCACGGAATGCAACAACATTTATTGGACAATTTTCAAGAAATTTTAGAACCGGATTTGCCTCTTGAACCATAGAGCCCTAGGATGGAAGGGATCCATTGACAATAACTGATCTACTAAAGTGGCTTGAACATTTCGAGTTGCTGAAACAAGTGCCTCAATCAAAATAGAGGACCCTGGAAGATCACCCACTGTTAAAGGTGTATACAGCTTAGAAATGAAGACACTGATTTCTTCAGGTTTTCCTCTAGCTGTCTGTTTTAAGTATTCTCCAGCATTACAACTCGCTGAGATGAAAAAAGGAGGATTAAGACGTGCACTATCAGTCAAAGATAAGTTACCAGCAACCCCTAAAACCTGAGAAGTAGGATCTATTACTATAGGATCTTGGGTTCCTGTTTAAAGGAAAAAACAAAAATGTGCTATTAAAACATGATAACAATTACGATGATAAAGTAAAGAAAGAAAGCTTTGATATTTCCTTCAAAAGTCTCAAAAGAAAGCTTCGAAGCAGCTAAAAATTATTAATGATTGGTTCCCATCTTTTTGGGCTAATTGGAGGTCATGTGCTCCATATAAAAATAATAAACATTATCATTAAAATTATTAAGGGAATTTATTTGACATAAATTTTAGGCTTCTAAAATATTTTTCTATAATAGGGGGCAAAATTGATGAGAAAAAGTAGGCACATTTTGCTTAGGAGCCAGCAAAATTTGGAGGGTGTGCAGGGTTAACTTCATAAAAAAAACATGTGAAATAGGGATTCCATTACCAGGAAGTGAACTTGTAGCAAGAGAAGTCGGAATACACACTTCTTCCATACCTTGGGCAGATTTAATCGCAAGTGTTTGCTTAGTGATGGAGCAATTATCTTTTTTTTCTTTGGGACGTTGCCAATTAGAGATCCCAAGCTCCCTACATTTGCGCTTCAATGTAGATTTGGAAACTGCACCACGAAGAATCTACACAATGAAATTGCATAAATATTACTATTGCAATAGAATAATATAGCTTGTCTTGAAGAAGAGCTGAGAAAAAATATGAAGAATGTAAGCAACACAACTTTTGAATTTAGAAAAGCTTACTGCCCAATTTCATCACGGCATCTTTCATTTGCCCACTTCGTAGTGCCTCGATAGTTTCTAAACTAATTGAATATTGCATGCTTCTGCATTTGTTATCTGATATTTTTCCTGTGTTTCCTTCGAAAGAGGAATTACAGTACAATTCTGACTTCTTGTAGCAACAGTCCCTTCATTGCTTCTAGGATTAAAAGGTGGAAACACATGATGACGGGGTATTTGCATCAATTTAACTTGCAAAGAAAGTTCTCCATCCATATATGAATTTAGAACAGCCGCATATCTTAGGATCCTTTCAGAATATATATCATGACTTGTCGAAGCAACACTCCCTCTGTTGCTTCTAGGATTAAAATCCATCACGAATAGGAGATTAGGTGGAGACATATCACGACGGGGTTTTTGCATTGTCCATTGAACTTGCAAACAAAGTTCTCCATCCATAGATGGATCTAGAACAATAATATATCTTTGGATCCAGCTTTCAGAATATATATCATGACTTGTCGTAGCAACATTCCCTCCATTGCTTCAAGCTTTAAAATCCGTTCTCAATAGAAGTTGAGGTTGAGACATATCATGACGGGGTATTTGCGTCGAATGAAGCTGCAAACAAGGTTCTCCATGAGTATGTTAAAGGCATATGTTCCTTGAAGGTTTTTAGAGAAGAAGAATAATCATTCTTATTGAATTTCAGGAGAAACAATTACAAGATAAATAGGAGAGGAAGCAAAACAAATCAGATCAAATCAGATCCGATCAAATCAGGTCAAAGATCTCTAGGCTAAAGAAACAGAAACTACTAAAATATGAAATAGTAATTTCAAATTTTATTTGCAAAAAATAAAATTTCCTAATTAATTCCCTAGAAATCTGACACCCCCTCTCAAGTTGGAGTGTAGATATCCATCATGGCCAACTTGCTTACAAGGAGCTCAAAATTAGGTCTGAAAAATCCTTTGGTGAAGATCTCGGCTATTTGTTGAGTAGTAGGAACAAAAGGCATGCAAACATCTCCACTATCAATCTTCTCTTTTATGAAGTGTCTATCAATCTCTACATGCTTCGCGCGATCATGTTGTACTGGATTTTGAGCAATACTTATGGCAGCTTTGTTGTCACAATACAACTTCATTGGCATATTCACTGGCATCCGCAACTCTTCAAGAATTCTCTTCAGCCATAGTATCTCACAAACTCCGTTAGCCATAGCCCTATATTCTGCCTCGGCACTGCTCCTTACAACCACATTCTGTTTTTTGCTTCGCCATGTGACCATATTTCCCCAGACATAAGTACAGTATCCTGATGTGGATCTCCTGTTAATAACTGAGCCTGCCCAATCTGCATCAGTGTATGCCTCTATGCTCTGCTGTGTGGTCTTCTGGAAGAGTAAACCTTTGCCTGGTGTACTTTTCAAGTATCTGAGAATCCGATAAAGTGCTTCAAGATGTTTCTCATAGGGTGAGTGCATAAACTGGCTTACCAAACTCACAGCAAAAGCAATATCAGGCCGTATATGTGATAAGTAAATTAACTTTCCCACCAATTTTTGATACCGAGTTGTATTCACTGAATCATCTTCCTTGTTATCTCCAAGTTTCTGATTAGGATCTATTGGAGTGTTTGCTGGCCTACAACCGCTCATCCCAGTCTCCTTAAGAAGGTCAAGAACATACTTTCGTTGGGAGACAACAATCCCTTTCTTCGACCGAGCAACCTCCATTCCAAGGAAATACCTCAGAGATCCTAAGTCCTTGATCTCAAATGTTGATGAAAGGGAAGTCTTCAATCGGTTCATCTCAAGTACGTCATCTCCAGTGAGAATTATATCGTCTACATACAAAATCAGTATCGCTATCTTCCCATCCTGTGAATGTCTTATAAACATCGTATGATCACCTTGTCCTTGAGTATACCCCTTGACTATTAACAAACTGAGTGAATTTCTCAAACCAGGCGCTTGGTGACTGTTTTAACCCATATAAGGACTTCTTCAGTTTACACACCTTTGTGCCAAACTTTTCATCGAATCCTGGAGGCGCATCCATGTACACTTCTTCCTCTAGGTCTCCATTAAGAAATGCATTTTTTACGTTCAACTGTTGCAGAGGCCAATCACGATTAGCTGCAAGTGAAAAAAGAACTCTTACAAAGTTTAGCTTTGCGACTGGGGCGAATGTCTCCACGTAATCAATGCCATAGGTCTGAGTGAATTCCTTAGCAACCAATCGAGCTTTATGCCGTTCTAGAGAGTCATCAGATTTATACTTGACTGTGAACACCCATTTGCACCCTACAGTTCTCTTTCCTCTTGGTAGATCAACTAACTCCCACGTGCCATTTTATGTCCTCGAAGACAGCCTCCTTCCACTCAGGAGCTTTCAGAGCATCCTGCACAGTATTAGGAATCTCCATACAAGACAATTGTGAGGTAAAAGCACGAAAAACAGGAAAGAGATTTTCATATGACACATAATTGGACAATGGATGCTGGGTGCAAGACCTCACACCCTTCCGGACAGCAATGGGAAGTTCAGAATCATCGAACTCAGAATTGGAACTAGACTTGGGTTCAGAATTAGAGGACTAAATGGACTGAACATGAGGTAAAGGCTTGGTAAGGACATTACCTGGAGGGTTTACAAATTCTGGGCAAGTGCAAAGGATTGGAAGACCCTTTCTTTTGAGTTGTCCTCTGTTGCGAGTAGACAATGTCAAATGGTACCAACGCTGTGGTTTTGTTTTCTGTTTCTTCTTTGTTAGTCATTATAGGATCATGAACATCATGAGATGGTACTGTAGAAAGACTTGCTTTTTCAGTATCCAAAAAACTCGACTCACTTTCTCCCGGTATAATAAAGCTTGGGTTTTCGGGTTGAATAATCAAAGTTGGAGAAGGATCATTTTGTGAGTCTTCAATTTGGAAAAATCCATGAAACAAAGCCGAATCTTTGTTTTGGTTCCCCCCAGAAGATGAGGCGTGAAATAGGGATGTAATTCAAAAAATGTAACATCCATGGTAACAAACGTTTTTTTGGAAATGGGTTCAAAACATTTATATCCCTTTTGAGTGGGAGCATAACCAACAAACACACATTTTGTGGCTCGGGGCTCAAGTTTTCCTCGATTATGACTATGAATATGAACAAAAGTTGTACAACCAAATATCTTTAGTGGTAAAGAAGAAGAAAGCCGATTTGTTAGATAAAACTTATGAAAAACATCAAAAGGTGTTTCAAAGCTTAAAACCTTATTAGGCGTTCTATTTATGAGATATGTAGTCGTAAGAATGGCTTCACCCCAAAGATATTTAGGTACCTGATTGGTAAAAAACAATGCCCGAGCTACTTCCAATAAGTGTTTGTTTTTTCTTTCAACCAAACCATTTTGTTGTGGAGTGTCAACACAAGAGCTTTGATGGACAATACATTTTTCAAGAAAAAATTGGCCCAAAAAGGTTTTGAAATATTCTCGACCATTATTACTTCGCAATATTTGAATATTTTTTTGAAATTGTGTTTGGACCATGGTGTAAAAATTTTTGAAAATTGTTTCTACTTCAGATTTTTCCTTCATCAAATAAACCCAACTTAATCTCGTGTAATCATCAATAAAGGTCACAAACCATTTTTTGCCAGAATACGTAGATGTTCTACATGGGCCCCAGATATCACTATGAATCATAGTAAATGGTGTAGTTGGTTTGTAAGGTTGGGTGGGAAAGGATGTACGATGATATTTAGCAAACTGACAAACTTCACATTGAAAAGAAGATGGACTTTTATTCCGAAATAAATTGGGGAACAAGTATTTTAAATACTGAAAACTAGGATGGCCTAACCTATAATGACATAACATAATATCATTATCTTTGGAAACAAAAACAGAATTTAAGCAAGTACTTTGACATTGTCTACTCGAGTTAGGTCGATCGTCAAAATAATAGAGTCCATCTTTTGCCTTAGCATTGCCAATCATCCTCCCCGTGGTCAATTCCTGAAACTCACAATAAGAAGAGTAGAAATTAGCTTGACATTGATGATCAAAGGTAATTTTACTGATAGGACAACAAATTACAAGACAAATTGAGAACGTGGAGCACATCATGGAGGGTTAACAATGAAGTGAGTTTGATAGTTCCTATCCTAGGCAATTACCGAGAGTGAACCATCTGTAATTTTGACCTTTTTATTGCCTGCACACGGACTATAGGATGAGAACAATTTGGAACAACCAGTCATATGATTAGTTGCGCCATAATCAATTATCCAAGAATGAACAGAGTTAGGAATAACACCTAAAAATGCAGTAGCAAGAGAGTTACCCTTTTGCATCAAAGAACAAGACGGAGTTAAAGACAGTTTTGGAGATTGAAACAATTTGTACAGGCGCTCTAATTGCTCCTTGGTAAAAGGGACTGCATTCGAGTGGGTAGAAGGCTCCTGAGTCTCTTCAGCAATTGCTTGGTAGGCGCGACCGTCACGTTTGGATTTTGGCTTCCAATTTGTTGGTTTACCATGAAGCTTCCAGCACGTCTCCTTCGTATGCCACGGTTTTTTGCAATGCTCGCACCACGGTTTCTTATGCCTGTCGTTGTCAGAATCAACACCTCTTGACATGAGCAGAACTCTCAGGTTCCAGGTTGAAACCAGGCCCGGTGTTGCGCAACATGATTTTTCTCCTTAACTCCTCACGTCGAACTTCAGCAAAAACTTCCTGAATAGGGGGCAATGGCTTCCTGCTGAGAATATGGCCTCGAACCTCGTTCAAACTCTGATTAAGGCCGGCTAAAAACATGCAAAGCCTGTCGTTTTCCTCTCTCTTCTTGTGGCGAGCGTGGTCGTTCGAATTTTCCCAAACATCATCATTACACTGATCAAGTTCCTGCCATAACGTTACCAATTCGTTGTAATAAGTAGTAGCATCACGATCATTCTGCTTGGATTTCCAGAGTCGAGTTTTCAACTCAAAAATTTGAGAAGAATTCTCCAGGTTCGAATAAAGATCTCGAACGGCCTCCAAGACATCTTTAGCAGTGGGAAGAAATAGGTGAGGTTTTCCAATGCCAGGTTCTATGGAATTGACGAGCCAAGCAATAACAAGAGAATTTTCGGACTGCCATTTTTTTAGATTAGGGTCACCAGCAGCAGGTTTCGATATTTCGCCAGTCAAATGCCCTATTTTGCCACTGCAATTGATCGCCAATTTTACGGATTGAGCCCACTCGAGATAGTTATGCCCATTGAGTGTTGTAACTGTGAGATAAAGGGCTGAATTCTGTGAATAGTAATCGGCAGATATAGGCGTGGGAGGAATAGTGGGATTGGACAGAATAGTTTCGGAAGTGCTGGAAGAGACGGTAGGAGTTCCTTGAGCGCCGATCATCGCCGACTTATACGACAACATCACAAGAAAGAACAAAATAAAAAAAGAGCACGAGGCTCTGATATCATGAAGGTTTTTAGAGGAGAAGAAGAATAATCATTCTTATTGAATTTCAAGAGAAACAATTACAAGATAAATAGGAGAGGAAGCAAAACAAAACAAATCAAATCAAATCAGATCAAATCAAATCAAATCAGATCAGATCAAAGATCTCTAGGCTAAAGAAACAGAAACTACTAAAATCTGAAATAGTAATTTCAGATTTTATTTGCAAAAAATAGAATTTCCTAATTTATTCCCTAGAAATCTGACATTCCTCAAATGGAATTAAGTTTAAAATTTAAATTTTAGTGGGAAAAAAATCAGATGGACAGTTAATATTTCACCAAAACAAATATTGGTAATATGTGAAAACTTAGCCATCAAATAATTTATAAATGCCCATAAATACAGAAAAAATATTAATACAGTTTCTGACATTTGGGAAATCAAATCAAACTGTTTGGATGAAATTTTTTTGAACAATTTAGGTTGTCCAAGGCGTTGATGGGAAAAAAAATTGAAAGGAAAAAGAAGCTTCAATAATTCACCATTGGGTTTAAATGGTGAATTATTGAAGTTTCTTTTTCCTTTCAAATTTTTTTCCCATCAACGCCTTGGACAACCTAAATTGTTCAAAAAAATTTCATCCAAACAGTTTGATTTGATTTGATTTCCCAAATGTCAGAAACTGTATTAATATTTTTTCTGTATTTATGGGCATTTATAAATTATTTGATGGCTAAGTTTTCACATATTACCAATATTTGTTTTGGTGAAATGTTAACTGTCCATCTGATTTTTTTCCCTCTAAAATTTAAATTTTAAACTTAATTCCATTTGAGGAACATATGCCTTTAACATACTCATTGTTTTATAATTATACGACAAGATGAATGTAATCTTGTTTATAAGGATGCAAGTTTTATAATCTACCTACATGATTCATCAAAGGATTTGCATTTTATCAATTTTCTTGTTTAAGTAAACATCATCTTGATTTTTATTTTGTGAATCTGTGATATGAAGATGGAGATACTAGAACTATTGAGTGATATATATTCTAATATGATCCCAAAAGATGCTGCTATTCAAGATCCATCTATGGATGGAGAACCTTGTTTGCAACTTCATTGGACGCAAATACCCCGTCATGATATGTCTCAACCTCAACTTCTATTGAGAACGGATTTTAAAGCTAGAAGCAATGGAGGGAATGTTGCTACGACAAGTCATGATATATATTCTGAAAGCTGGATCCAAAGATATATTGTTGTTCTAGATCCATCTATGGATGGAGAACTTTGTTTGCAAGTTCAATGGACAATGCAAAAACCCCCGTCGTGATATGTCTCCACCTAATCTTCTATTCGTGATGGATTTTAATCCTAGAAGCAACAGAGGGAGTGTTGCTTCGACAAGTCATGATATATATTCTGAAAGGATCCTAAGATATGCGGCTGTTCTAAATTCATATATGGATGGAGAACTTTCTTTGCAAGTTAAATTGATGCAAATATCCCCGTCATCATGTGTTTCCACCTTTTAATCCTAGAAGCAATGAAGGGACTGTTGCTACAAGAAGTCAGAATTGTACTGTAATTCCTCTTTCGAAGGAAACACAGGAAAAATATCAGATAACAAATGCAGAAGCATGCAATATTCAATTAGTTTAGAAACTATTGAGGCACTACGAAGTGGGCAAATGAAAGATGCCGTGATGAAATTGGGCAGTAAGCTTTTCTAAATTCAAAAGTTGTGTTGCTTACATTCTTCATATTTTTTCTCAGCTCTTCTTCAAGACAAGCTATATTATTCTATTGCAATAGTAATATATATGCAATTTCATTGTGTAGATTCTTCGTGGTGCAGTTTCCAAATCTACATTGAAGCGCAAATGTAGGGAGCTTGGGATCTCTAATTGGCAACGTCCCAAAGAAAAAAAAGATAATTGCTCCATCACTAAGCAAACACTTGCGATTAAATCTGCCCAAGGTATGGAAGAAGTGTGTATTCCGACTTCTCTTGCTACAAGTTCACTTCCTGGTAATGGAATCCCTATTTCACATGTTTTTTTATGAAGTTAACCCTGCACACCCTCCAAATTTTGCTGGCTCCTAAGCAAAATGTGCCTACTTTTTCTCATCAATTTTGCCCCCTATTATAGAAAAATATTTTAGGAGCCTAAAATTTATGTCAAATAAATTCCCTTAATAATTTTAATGATAATGTTTATTATTTTTATATGGAGCACATGACCTCCAATTAGCCCAAAAAGATGGGAACCAATCATTAATAATTTTTAGCTGCTTCGAAGCTTTCTTTTGAGACTTTTGAAGGAAATATCAAAGCTTTCTTTCTTTACTTTATCATCGTAATTGTTATCATGTTTTAATGGCACATTTTTCTTTTTCCCTTAAACAGGAACCCAAGATCCTATAGTAATAGATCCTTCTGTTAGTACTTCTCAGGTTTTAGGGGTTGCTGGTAACTTATCTTTGAGTGATAGTGCACGTCTTAATCCTCCTTTTTTCATCTCAGTGAGTTGTAATGCTGGAGAATACTTAAAACAGACAGCTAGAGGAAAACCTGAAGAAATCAGTGTCTTCATTTCTAAGCTGTATACACCTTTAACAGTGGGTGATCTTCCAGGGTCCTCTATTTTGATTGAGGCACTTGTTTCAGCAGCTCGAAATGTTCAAGCCACTTTAGTAGATCAGTTATTGTCAATGGATCCCTTCCATCCTAGGGCTATGGTTCAAGAGGCAAATCCGGTTTTAAAACTTCTTGAAAATTGTCCAATAAATGTTGTTGCGTTCCGTGAGGCTATTAAACACTACATTGTCACGTCTTGTGAGTTAGTCTTGGCACAAGGTGATTAGAGCGCAGGTTTTAGTGCTGTCCTTGAAGAGGCTCGTTTGCATGTAGAATCTCTTACTTTAAAACGAAGTAACCTTAATGATCGTGTTTTGGAGTCCAAGAGTGGCTTGGAGCATACTAGACTTGAGATTGAACATTGTGAGACTCAATTAGCAGATTTGAGATCCCGTCATCAAAAGGAAAGATTGGCACTTGGAGAGATTGAGAGAAACTTAGATTGTACAACCTAAGAACTTTTTGATGCAAAGAAAAGTCTGGATGACTTGAGCGATCATCTTAAAATGTTGGAGAAGGCGGTGGACAATGCAAGAAACGAACTTCGTTTTAGGTAAAAGTTGTTGTTGGCCTTTTTACCTTTTTAGAATGTAGTTGCAACGTGGGTTCCTCTAGTTTGGTAGAATGGAAATCTATATGTTTAGTTTGTTTTTCCTTATCATGCATTGGAATGGAATAGGGCGGGATCCTTTCTCCAACTCCACTCTGCAAAAACTCATACCAGTTTAAATCCCGTCATAGGCGAGAGTGGGTCCCCATTTAGTTTTAAAATTTTATTTATTTATTTATTTTATTAAATTAATTGTAATTAACACATTTCAAACAAAACTTTACATGTGTTATAAAAAGATAGAAAATTAGAATAGCACTATTTTCTTTTTCAACATAAAACTCTATCAAGTTTGTTTAAACTTCTAGTGGGTGACTAAAAAAGTATCATTATAAACATTGATTATTTAATACAAAACTCTTTTATTATTTTATTTTTTATAATTAGGCGGGGCGGGGCGCCGTCACCCCAAAGCCTAATGGGGTGGACATAACTTTCCCTAAACTCGTCTCATTAGGGGCAAGGTATGGTGGATTCCCAATAGGGCGGGTTAAATTGTTATTCCTAAATTTTATGCGATAAATGTTATTTATTTATAAGGAAAATTACACGTAACACTTTCGTAGTTAACCGTTATCACACAACTTTCTCGTAGCTTGAGAGTCACACGGGATTGAGGTCAATTTATAAGGAAAATAATCCATAACACTCCAGTAGTTAACTGTTATGACACAACTTCCCCATAGCTTAAGAGTCACATGGGGTTGAGGTTCTATCCAAATTGTGCGAGTGTTCACTCTCTACATAGTTGCCATGGGTTCAAATCCTCCTCTCCCATCGTTGTATAAAAAAAAAGGTCACTCTTATTGCCAAAATAGGTAGTGGTCCAATGGCATTATCTTCTCATTTTCGAAAGAAAAAGTAATATTTAACTTCTTGCAAAGATCAGGGAAGGGAGGGGGGTTGATTAGGGATATAATGCAAGCATTGTTGATATCTATATATGGATTTATGCATGACATACTGCATTAGATTTTTTGTGTTTTAGTAAAATCAAATATTTACTTAGTGGGATCTCATTTCCTTTATGGTGTTTATGTCACCCAACATTTTTTCTTAGTGGTTTTTTTTTTTTCTTTTTAGCATTCTGTTAGATGAGTAACTCATTGTTAAAGTGAAAATTGGGACTCCTTGTCCCCTACTAATTTCCATTACTTTATTTTAATTTTATTAGCATAATTATTTATTTCTATTAAGAGTTTTTTTTATCACATTGTTTTGCTTGCTTTTTTTCATGATCATTATATTAAATCGAAGTGAATGTGGAAAGGAGCATCCTCAGTGCACTACATCTCTTATTAGTCGAATTGCCACTTCATCTCATCTTCCTCGCTCTGAAGAACGTCCTTTCCTTTCCTTACCTAATCCTCTTTCCTCTCATTTACCCCCTCTCAAAATCAAAGTGAGTTCATACAAGATGAAATATGCTAGTTCACTACAGCATTCTCTATTGTTTTCTTCAACCGAAGAGTCATCACCCTCTCATATTAAAACTCGAGGGACAGATGAGACCAATCCAAGCCGATTTTTCTGCTCACCCTGGGAAGGTGGTGTAATGTATAAGAAGGCCAAGGCTGAGAAGAATGTCTCAAAAGAAAGAGATTGAAGCTGAGGCTAAGAAATATATTTTCAACAACATTTGGCGCATCAATCAACTAGAGAAAATTAAGATTAAAGATTATATTTTTGATGAGGAAAAAGATTTAAGGTTTGTTAAATTTTACTCATTTAAATTATTTATGATACCTCCAAATTGAATACATAGTCTAATATGTCTTTACAATGCAGAGAAGTTCTTGTTGAGATTTTTATCCAGCATGTGAACCGTAGCTCAATGTTGACCTTAAAGCCGGGAAAATGGATTGATGCAGATGTAAGTGTTATACAAAATTATCTGATGTGTTCGATATGATATTAAAAGCGTTCATTGTGCCAAGTCTTTCCATAATCATTCTATGTTGCCGTAGATAATAAACACGATCGTTAACAAGTTGACCCTTGAACAAGTGAAACTCTATCCAAACATGGAGATGCAAGCATGGTACCTTCCAACATATTTCTCGGTATGCCATTTCAAAGCCTCAGATTTTCCAAAATATCATAAGCATTTATTGTGATAATTAATCTTTAATGTATTTTGGATTCTTCTAGCAAATAATTTTGGCAGGCAACTTTAAACCGCAACATCTTGCCAATTCTTATTTTGGACCCGGTCGCTACACGGGTAAACTAAGTGCCTGCGAGAAAGTGCGTTTTGACATACCTCTTTTTATAACAACAAATATTTTTTGTGGATTGAAAATTCTTATTATATATAACAAGTCTTTATAGGTTTATATTCCTTTCAACACTGGAAACAACCACTGGTTGTTGTGCATGGTAAATTTTCAATGCAAATGTATAAATATCCTTGATCCATTGCCAACCAAAGCATTGAATCAGCAACGGGAGGGAGAAGTCCGCACTCTGGTACTAAATATTATCTACTTGCGTCTTAGATATTAATAAATTTTCCATATAAACTAACAATAGCTTATAAACAGGCCAATAGTTTGCAGCTGATATTGAAATGTCATCATGTATGTGACAACATCCCAAAAATTGATGATTTTCCCATCGAGAGATTGGATTGGGTACCACAACAAAATAACTTGTAAGCCCAAGTTATAAACTTGTTATACTTGGAACAAGAATAGTTATGAAAAGTTAATGTTTTAATATTTTCTTTCAAGGCATGACTGTGGTCTTTACTTGATAAAGTATCTCGAGGAAACGAATTTGGTATCGGGGATGCAATATAAGGTAAGTGTACCTTTATTCTGGTTAGTGTTACAAAATTTTCGTTAGTGGTTGATCAATGGTGTTTCTTGTAGTTTGATTCTGCAGAAGAGAGAGAAAAATTGGCTATGGACTTATTTCTTCATGAGGATAATACAAAAAAACTTTCGGTTTTGAGGAATGTGTTATAAAGATTATGAAAGGTTGGTCGCTTTATTTTCTTATGTAAGTTTTCAGTGTATAGAATTCTCATTACAACTTTCAATTCTCATTCGTCGTCCCAATCTTTGTCATGTATATTTCCCCAACTGTCCCAGTCTCCAATATAATACATGTTACCTTGTATTGATGGTTTTTACACACACACACACACACAGATACATATATATACTAGTTGGATGCATGCATCATGCACGGGCTTAATCTACCATGCATGGCAAGTCTGTAAATAAATGAATGACAACTTTGTCAATAACGAATAAAAGATGGATAAAGCGGTCCATCATAAATAAATGACAAATTCATAAATGAGTAATAAAAGGCGGACAAAAACGTCCATCATGAATAAATGGCAAATCTGTAAATAAGTAATACAAGACGGAAAATATAAAGAATGTTTGATTATCATCACAAGGAAGCAATTTGTTTTCTAAAAACAATTGATAGTTTTAAATCCCTACTAGCCCTTCCTTCAGTATCTTCTGCGTAGACTTGAACCCTATTTAATGAGCAGCTGCAAGGAAGCAATTTTGAATTTTAGAGCTTTTGTAATCTGATATCAGTACATTGCAAAAGTCTAGCCAAATCCTAACTACAACAGTTTTTGAAAAATTATTGGACATGAGCCTATAATATTGAATACTAAATATTAAGGTGCTGGTTGATAAATTCTTTAATATACTTTTAATAAATAAATAAATAAATAATTTGTTTTTTTCCCCCCTTTAAAAACAATAGCTAGAAATCAAAAGTGCAGTTGACAATCATCTCCTTAAAAATAAAACCAATAAAATACTACTACTAATGTTTTTGCTTATTTAAACAATGAAAAAAGTAAAAGAAAATATTATCAAACGATACCTAAATTAAAATTTAGCAAGTGAAGATAAGGGAGGCAAAACCATATACTAAAAAAAAAAAAAAACATAAATTAAAGTTTTGTAACTCTCAAAATCTGTATTTATAGAAGTGCACAACAATTCACACATGCATGGTCTTAAATAGAGAGAAACGATGAGATAAGGCTTATGTAACTAACCCAAAATAATTGGGATAAAGCTTTGTTGAGTTGAACATATATACTAAAAAAGATATAATAATACCACATTCCAAGTTCTTCGTACACTCATTCTCTATGACCAAAAAGCTCAAAATTAGGCTTGAAATTAAAAGCTTCAACATCGAAGGGGGAGAAGCCTCATTCTAAGCAAATGAAAGGCAATAATCAAAATTAACATTACCATACATGATTACAAGCTATAATCACAGTTGATATCTTTAACCATTACCCATAGTCTCGAATCATTTAATTAGGACTCATTCAAATGCGACTGAATAAATAAAGAAACACTCAGATCAAGCATAGTTGCAGCCTGCAGGACCAATCCACGGACAACTTTTTGGTAAGGACATAAGGGAAAATATCTAAAATATATAACCAAAGTCAAGTGATAATTAAGGTACAATTTACAAAAACCTTGATTGAATTCTAATTTATTCATCTTACTCGAGGTCCTTGTAATGGTTGATTGAAATTTTATTGGCTCCTTAATCCACATGTTAATGGCATACAAATTACCTGATTAGCAAAACTCAGCCCAAAAATCTTTTAACAAAATTAACCGTAACATTCAAGAAAAGAAAAGGAAAAACTTGATCAAACACATCATCAAACCAAAAGAAAAAAGGTATAGATTTCAGTTCAGTCAAATTTTTTACTTATAAAAAATAACAGTTAAATCAGATTCTTATTTTGGATAAAGTTCAGTGAGAAATAAAATCAGAACATCCAGATGCTTCAGTTCGGAATTTCCATTCATTAACTACCTCCCCCAGAGTATCCAATTCTGATCAGAAAAGTCAGGCTAAAGACAGCCCATTTAAATAGACAAGTAGGACTTGTTTAATAATGTGCATGTCTTAAAGTCTCTAGATAAATATAAACTTAATACTGGTTGTTGATGGATGAGTGATTTTTGGACTGTTTTGATTGGTATTGTTCAAAAGTGTATTGATATATTATCTATTTATTGTTTTCGTCCTCCCGCCGCCAGTGTATTGATGTATTCTTGTAAACTTTGTGTTTTGGTTTACATCAATAAATCTATTTCTTTTGCTAATCAAAAAATATATGTGAACTTAATAAGGTGATCTAGTTATCAATAGAAAATGTTTCTTCTCACATCCCTCACCCAAAAAACAGCCTTTGGACGCGTTTGCGTGCAAGAAAATACATCTTTAAAAAGAGAAAGCTAATAGAAAAGAGTCCCATCCAAGGATTTCATATAGTTGTTGCAGGTGAGATTCCCCTTCATTGATTCCCCGTTAATTTATGATGCAAAGGAGTTCGAAATAAATTTCAACAATTATATGCACCAATAATAACTTATACTGATAAACAAAAGCACAAATAACAACTCATGCAGTGCCTTGTCCATTCGTTCACAGGGACTCAGACAGCTCTTTTGAGGATTTTCCATGTGAAAATGGAAGGGACAAACAAATGGGTATCATAACTCAAATTCCACCACAGTTTATTATGAACAAGTGTCATTTGCATGAAAAGCTGTAGTAGTCAAATTTGTCTATGAATTGGGAACACTGTGGTAAAATAATGGTCACTATAACTTCTTACTGAAGTCAGACAGTTCAAGAGTTGTATGCTGGGATTGCTGGCGGCCTCCACACTAGAAAAACCACTGCCTTTTGCGGTGAAGTATTTGCGATGACGTGAGATTCGTCTCAAATAATAAGCGTTTAAGATTATTAGCGTCAATGGTGCCTTTGAGTTAGTCCCAAAAAGTGGAGATTTATTGATACAACGCCGTTTTTCCCCAATCCCTCCTATTTCTTACTCTTATTTCGCGAAATTCCCCATTCCCTTCTTTGCTCTCCGATCTTGTCTGCTCTTGATTCTCTCAATCTCCTCTTCAAACCCTCCTCTTCTCTGAATCTCTCAATGTTGTCCAATCTCTGTTGTGGCTGTTTTATACCCTTTCAGATTTCTTCTGCCTTTTGGTTTCCTTCCTCAAAATTCTCTCTAGGGCTTTCTAAAACAATTGCCATTTTTTTTCTTCCTGATGGAAGCCCTTGGTCTAATCACTTTTGAGGATGAAGAAAGCCACTACCAGATCTTCTGTTGGAGCAAACAATGCAACCAATTTGGTACCCTTTTCCTCACTATTTTATTTTTCTGATTTACTTTTCATTTTGTATCGATAACTTATTAGTGATTGAGTAGCATAACATGTAACTTAATAATTTGATTTAAAATGAAAGGTTGTTGTGACGATCTGATCGTCGGTCTTTGAAGCCCTTCTCCTCTGATTTCTCCTTTGCTCTTGGATCATTGATCTCTCAAGCCCTTACACCACTACAAGGACAAACGTCTCTAAACCACTACTTGAATCACTGCAAGGCACTGAAATATGTACATATAGTTACAGAATTGTTAAAAATAAACAGAAATTAACTGGTAATATTCCAAGATTTATTTTTGATAGGTCTGTATTTGTCTAGTGTGAGTAAATCATATATTTTACTAAATTATATGGAAGAAGCATCATAAGTTAGGTTCTTTCCAAATATTTGATGATATGAAAATTCTGTCACAAGTCACAGCAGGCATAGGTTAAAAGATTGAGCAGTAATTCTGCAATACCTTAAGATGGTGTGGGATGGTGGATAAAGTTGTAGATCATAAGATGCAGTGAGCTTACTGGATGAGGAAGGTTCCATCAATGATCCCAAATAATGCTTATTTGAGGACTGTAGAGCTTCACTCTGTAGCTGATGGTACATCAGAATTTGCAGTGCACTGGCAAATAAATAGCTTGGACTTGCCTTTGGTCCTTGTAATGTTTCATGAATCCCCAGCAGGCTTGAAACAGGTGGTGATAATAATTTGGCGGGGGCTGCTGGCCTTGAATTTAAATTTGTATACATTTGTGCATGTATATTCACACACACACACACACACATATATTTCATATACATCAAACCAAAGAAGACCAGGTGTTGTGCACTTTAACATCATCAGGCATCTATAGGTGTGCTTCAGCTAGGAATGCATTGAGAGAGCAAAACCCTGCTGCTCCTTGGGCTAAAATCATTAGTTTTGCAAGAGTAATCTCTCAGCATGCCTTCATTCTTTGGATGGCGCTTGGCAATGAGAAATAAGTTGATGGAAAGAGGTATATATGGTGACCTTAGCATTGCATTGCATAATATTATATATATAGAACCTTCCCAACATTTGTGTTCTAAGTGTTCCTTTTTCAACTAGAGTATGGGCAAAGCATTTTGAAAATGGGTTTGGTGAGAAGACGGTGTGGGAACTGGCTGTATGAAAATGGAATGGCAATTCAACAAACGAAAGACAAATCTGTCAAAAGTTTTAGTTCAAAAATGGGAATTGGCAGGATGCTATCACTGTATATGATAAGAAAGGAATAAAAAAAGTCTAATGCTGTGCCTACATTGCGTTAGTAATTAGGCGCAAAATTATGAAGTGGAAGAAAGTGAAGGATGAGAAAAGAAACAGAGATTCTTGCACTGAATGTGATTTACTCTTTACTGTAACTAGGTTTGGAGTGTAAAATTAGAATTTGGTTGGTTTGCAATGGTGATGTCTCAGGTTTGGAGAGTAGAGTCATAAAACTCATAACCATAATAGTTGCAGAGTGGGGGCTGTTCCGGTGCAATTGAGACTTGGACAACATATAGGGAATGCTTTTTTAAGAAATTGCTGTGTATATGCTAACCTGAAGAGAAGCAAGTCAACTCCTCAGCTGTATATATTTGTAATCGACCTTGTTTGTTTCCACGCGTATTTTATATATATTATTGCTTCCTTACATGTGTATTTTTTTAATTTTGTAGTTATGGCACTGGGACAAGCACGTGGTAGACGGCAATAAGCCAGACCATTGTCTCACAATTCCGCTCCCATCCGGCCTTTACCTTGATCAGAGACACAAGATCACACCCTTGTGACCGGGCCACCATGGAGACAAGCATCGGTAAGTTAGCTTAAGATTTGTTATGTAATTGTAATTACGAATTAAGTATGACACCATCAAATATTATTTTACCGGTTCAACTTCATCCAGAGTTGGACGTGGGAGGTCTAAGAATAATGCTTTTCTAAAGTTGCGACAAGCTAATGGAGGACAATGTATTTGCATAGAGATACCTGAGGGCTTGTTGAACCCCGTAGATGGCTGGTGCACAATATTTACCAGAGGTTGGGATCCTTGTCCGCACGTATATTCCTATTACGTGCCCATCGTGGGAGGAGGTGAAAAAAAATCACCTTCGGGATCTACATGATTGTATACTGGTAAGTCACAATCTATGGTATGAAATTTATCGACTTCTTAAATAATCAATGCATTTTCTTTCTGATGTCATGAAACATCACTAGTTATTTACAATGGCTGATTGTGCCTATGACCCCATTGGCTGATGGTATGAGTCTTGAATTCATTCGATCTGTTTTTTTTTTTCTTTTGTTAACATTCATTACAAGTTGGAGATATGAGAAGGAAAGATTCTACAGTTGTATTCTGCAGATGATCTTCTCATGTTAATGGTGAGGTATAGTTCGTGATGTATTTGAAAATGGCTTTGGATAAATTTCATCTCTGATCAGGCGTTAAAGCCAACCAAAATAAAAGCAATGTGTTTCTGGCCCAGATTCCTGAGGAAGAACTGCAAATTGTGGATTGTTTGGGCAGCAAAGGGAGAGCTGCCTACTGGATATTTGAGAGTCCCAAGATAGCTGGAGGAATAAATCTTGGGAAGTAAAGTCCTCTTTGATATTCTTGGTGGACTTCAGCTTATTAAACCCGTTTTGTGTTGTGTTCAAGTGTATTGGGCTAGCCTATTAATCATTCTGAGAATTTATTTAAGCAAATCCAACATATTCTTGCAAAGGTGGTTTGGGAAAGCTTAGGAAATTGTAAAAGAGAAGGTTGCTTAGGTATCAAAAACCTTTTAGAGTGGAACATGGCCATGATGCCAAAAAAAATTCAGCACCTATTTACTGAAATATGGAGTTTAGTGTGGGCAGAGTGGATTAAAATCTCTCTTCTGAAAGAAAGGAATTTTGGGGATTAGAAATCCCTCCTAACAGTTTCTGATGCTCGAAAAAGCTATTAAAACTGAGAGAAAATTAAACCCTTGATCAAGCACATAATTGCAATGGTAAGAAACATTTATATTTTACTATGCAGGCTAGACATGGAGACATACAGTCCCCCAGTATCCAGTAAGTATAGCTTTACCCATAAGCAGGGTTATTTTGAAGAATTGGAGTAAAAATGTTACTGGGCTTTAGTTTGGGAGACCAATAATGGAGGCCACTCAGATAACATTTGAGCTCTCTAGTCAAATTAGTATAAATGTCCCCAATCTTCTAATCAGAAAGTCTCCTGTGTCTATTTGTGTGTGCGCGCGTGTGTATCATGGTTGCTTTATAAAGGCTTTGCTTTGCTTTGATTTTTGTGTGTATACTGTATAAACGATCCGTTCGATATCGTTCTTCATTTGCATCGCGTGCAAAAAGGGGTCAACAAGTTGATATGCCACCGCTTCAAGGATTTTAGAAGCAGACTCCACAAGCACCTCCATATGCACGTTCCAAATGCATTACAACACGCATGCCCCGGTGTAGCACAACATAATTGGGAAGTTGTCTGTGCTAGATTTCACAACACTGCGTTATAGGTAAATTATGAAATTATGTTATTAATGGATTCTTTATAACTATTTCACCAATGATGTTTCAAATGAAATGCAAAAATTGAGTGAGCAAAACTAGCAAAATAGGAAGCAACGGAAGGTGAGTCACTGCAGTGGCTCAAAATCCTTTGTTCAATATCGTCACGAGATGGTATAAATTTACTGATCCATTCAATTTATTTTACTTTATTTTTGATTAGTATTGCTTTGGTAATGTATAGGGGTTTGTGAAGTTAGTATGCTTTAGCAATGTATAGGGGTTTGAGAAGAAATAACATATTTTTGATAGTGTTTGACAGAAATTTTGAATGTGACCCGAAACTTGTAGCTCTATCTTTTATCTTATTCATTTATCTTCTTTCAGATTACCTTTACTTTTCTCTTTTTTGTCTCATTATTTCGAGAAATCTTAATTGCCTAATGTGTGACCGCCACTCCCATACAAGCATTCTATACCTCCTAATACCCACAATATGTATACAACAATGCTTTAACAATTGAATTTGTTTTGTGCATATTTTTTATTTGGATTTGATTTACTTCAATACCAGGCTTAAGTTTCCTCGTCTTTTTACGTCAATTTGCATTCTCTCTCCCTCTCATAACATCCACAATATTGGTCATGAATCTCGGGTTCTATGGGGTAGATAACTATTGATGCTTTGCTTCCTCCATGTAGTGTTCGATTCTCTAATCAATAGTTATTGCAGTAGCAGAATATTTCACAGATTGAAGAGAAAATTAGGACAAAAGGGTGACAAACGATTGATGAGATTGACTTAGAAATATTAGGGCTTTTGTTAAAAGGTCAACAAATTAAATTTTTTTTTTATTGTATTGATAATTTTGGTAATAAAATTTTAATTTATTTATTAAAATAAAAAATTTAACTAACTTTAAAAAAAAATCAAAATTCAGAATAGGACAAAACAAGGTTGCGTTTAGGATCAAAATCGAAATAAATTTTGAGACGAGACAGGATTAGAAGCGAAAAATATAAATAAATCAAAATTGAGAAAGAGATTTTTCAAAACTCACCCCGCTTTCATTCCTAACTAGAAAAGGGTAAGGCTTCGTTTGTTTACGTTTTCAAAAATAGATTTTTAATTTCAAAACGCGGAATACGCGATTGGCAAGCTATTCATTTTAAGTTTTTTAATTTTTTATAATTTAAATTATCATATCCAAATGCATTTTCACAATTTTTAAAAAATTAATTATAAAATTTTTCAAAAATTATATCTAGAGTGTTGAATCCACCACTAATCTTGTAATTAGCTTTAATTGTATTAATTCTTGGGTCATTAAATTTGGATGTAAAAGATGTATTTTGGTTACAAGCCTCAATACAATCATCAAGAAAACCACGCACCAAAACCCTAAGCACGAATTATCTTTGGTCAACACATTGTTTACGCTAATTCTAAGGTCATAGTCACAATTTGTTTTCCCTGAGTTATAACTCGTCCTACGGTTTTGATGTATGTACAAATATTACTATTGTATAACTACATAAACAAAATCACAGAAATTGATTATGTGAAACCAAATAATACAATCATTGCCTTAATAAAATTTTAAAGTTATACAATCAATATCCAAAACTAATTAACCCAAAAATAAAATACAAAGAAGCACGATTATCTGATTATGGTTTCATCTAAACCCTAGGAATGAGAGAAGCTTAGCCCATGATGGTGGAAGAGGAGAACACCATAGCCATGGAGTTCTTCATCTTCTTCTTTAGAGTCGTCTTCTTCTTCCTTTCAACGTCCTGAATCCCCAAAAAAACCAGCCGCCTCCTCTTTCTCCAAAAAACTAAAAAAATAGGAATTAAGCAAAATAAAATAAAAATCCCGTAATTAGACATTAGGGGCTCAAAAAGGAGGCTAAAGTGCTCCAAAATAGAGTCTGTAATGCTAAAATGGGCATTGGTCCACTAACATATGGATCAAGCCTATCTTCTAACCCATGATCACTTGTTTTCCACTTCTTTTAGCATTTCAAAGCCCAATATTTTCCTTTTACTCCAAATCCACCACCAAATCATCAACTTTGTCAAGCTTTCTCTACAAAAAGATAAAACAAGAATTAACTAGCAAATGCATATAGATTGGAGAAATTAAAATAATAAAAGTATAAGAATATCTAGGGTTAACAAAATAAATATGCATTTTTTAACCAGTTATCACACCCCTCAACTTACACTTTGCTAGTCCTTGAGCAAAGCCAAGGAAACAAGAGACAAAATACAACTAACTAAATCCTCTTTCACAGGATACATGATTGCATTTATCATATGCAATAAGGCTTTAAACCTCTAGGTTACCCTAATGGATGAGTTATAGTCTCGTTAGGGTTTGTAGTGAATCTACCCACAAAATTCGACACCCCCCAACTTGAACACAATATACTCCACAATCAATAAAAATGAATCTTAGTGAACGTATAATTGAGTTACAATCGAAGCAAAGTAACAATTATCTCACTAAAAGCAACCTGTGAATTCCTCAAGTGCTCATAAATGGATAATTTCAGTGTGCACAAAAGCAACAACCATAACAAGATGTCTAGGCAATGAAACTTCTTTTCAAACAGGCATTACTTTGACTCCAATTCTCACCAAAAGATATCACTCACAAATGAAGCTCACAGAGATGGGATGCATATGTATCCTCTCATACATGTGGGTAGAATAATTGTTGAGTACAAATCAAATAATTCACATGCAAACATGAATGAAAGCACAACAAGAATAATATAAAGAGAATTCTAACCACTACGAAAATCAACTCCCAATGTCACATGATCACTACAGTCACATCCTCAATCATCAACTGCTACACCTTCGAGGTCAGCTAGGTCTTTGTTTCTGGCTGTAACATAGGTCAAGGTCAAGGATAAAGCAGGGGTAAGTGAACAACAATCTCTATGTGATAAGCGAAGAAGCTGAAGTAAATAAACTGCAGTTTTCTAAACTCATCATCTCTTTTGAACATTGCAACACCACTCCCAAAATTCCAATAAAAGCATTCCTAAACTACTCACAACTTTTCTACTTGAGCAAACCAAAAAGAAAAGGAAAAGGTAAAGAATTTTTTTTTTTAACACAAATGAAATTACAATAAAAGAAAAATGTACATTTGCACTTCTCGACTTTCAAAACACCAAATTCTAAAAAAAAAAATCACCAATTTCTTCACCCAAAGCGAGGCTACTGGCTATGAAAAGAAAGATATAATAATGAAGGCTCAACTTGGTTCTTATCAGGTAAATAATGTAAAGATGCAAGAAACAAATGAACAGGCTCAAAGTAGAAAGAGGGCCTAGTTTCATTCCCCAAAGGACAAGAAGTGTCATCTGACATCTGAACTGACTGACCTTAGACATGTGACAATGGCAGTTGATAGAATGGAGATATGCAAACTGTATAACCCTCAAAATAAAGTTCAAGTTCAAATCTACATAACATGGGTTATAAGTCTTAGTCAATGCCATCATGATACTAAAATCTCAAAGTCTAACCATCAAATCATAGAGTCACAAGAGTAGCAACCCAATTTGTCTCCAATTATGAAAATTAGGGAAAGATAAATCACTAGCAGTGCACAACTATCACAATGATTCTCATGCAAGCTCAGAAATACATGAATACGCTCAAAACAATAAAATTGTAATCACGAAGTATATTGAGCTAAAGTAGGCAAAATAATAGCAACTCCCCCCAACTTATTTGACACCTTGTCTTCAAGGGGACATGACATCAAAGAACATGAAATAAAACAAAAGAAGTAAAAGAAAGGAGTGCACCTGAGTGGAGAGAATTAAGGGGGCAAAGAGCTCGGTGAATCAGAAGGCGGGAGTTGAGCGGCAAGAATAGCCTGAAGAAGGCGATGAGTCTCTACGATATCAAGCTGATACTAAGCTTCAAATGCATCAAACCGCTGCTCAAGACGACTATAGTTCGAATGTGATCTATCCTCCGAAGTGGTAGGAAGCAAAAGTGGAGATGAAATGGGAGGAGATGAAGGTCCAGTGGATGTGGATGGAGGAATCTCAACAGGGTTACTAAGCCACACAGGTTGCCGGGACAACCTAGGATGCTGCCCACTTTCCCGAACCAATCTACGCCAACTAACAGCCCAGAAATGCTGACCATAATAAACACAAGTAGTATCAGACGACTCAGTAGGAGGAATGTCATATCCATCGGCTCGAACCGATATAGTGATCAAATTGGCAAAGGGCAGAGGCCATGCTTGAGCACGCTGTGTGGGCGTCTTGATGAACTGTTTATAACAAGCATACATTTGGTTCCAAATCATGTCAGCAACGTCACAAGAAAAATCATTCTCCACAGCATATAGGGCATCAAGGAAATCCCCTCGCCGTTGTTGATCATGACCATTGGGACACACATTCTTCTTGAGCACCGAATCAACAAACCAAAGCCGCCATGGAAGTTGAGAACGTAGAATGCTGATTTGGTGTAGAGTGACCCAATGAAACAGTGCTCAAAGCAGTGACTTTTCGTGAAACTGGTAACTGAGGCAAGTGAGCAAGGTGAGACTAAAAAGGAGAACCCAGTGCAGCGGCAATAGACTCTTTGGTCACAAAGATCTCCTCATCATCAATTTTAGTAAACAATACCCCCCGGGTTGGTTATCGACTGAAGATACATATTCTGATAGAACAAGTGAACCAACCAAGGGTATGCAACATCGGACGGGGCTAGCTTGTAGGATCGTCCTAAAAGAACAAGGGCCACATCAAATGTAGTCTGTATGGCAATTGGTTTTGTGGCCCATTTCTCATTTGGTTGCTCAAAGCAGTGACTTTGACGGGTTTGAATGGGCCGTTTGCGTGAAGTGGTTTCAACTTTAATTGCATGGCTTTTTGAAGCTTTTGGGCGACCCATGATTCCCTACAATAACAAACTAAACAATAAAAATCATTAGGGTCATAGAATCTAAATATTGGCATAACAAAACAAATTGGAAAAAGAGAATCAATATGCCAATAAGTGCCTAATGCAGGCTGAGAAACAACTAAACCAAATCCATAGTGGAATGAAGTGAATTTGGAACGGCTTTCTATGCAAATTTTTGCAATCCTCATAAGCCATTCCGATGTGCACAATATAAAAAATAGTAAAACATAAATGCCACATATATGTGCAAAGCTATGAATATATACTTCAATTCACTGCCCATACCAAATGTTTTTCATTCTTGTACATGTTTAAGCCAACCATTGTATAGCTTATCCTTTCCAACCAAACACCCCCCAAATTCAAATTTAAAATTTTACCCATAAAGTAATAGTGTTGGGTAGCCATCTGAATGGGTGGGTTGGGTCGGACTCAACCCGGTTTGGCCCAAAATCAAGAACAAAAACTCAGCCACTGCACCGCCTCTTCAGTTTCCCCTTCCGTTTTCTTTAGTCTGATTTCAATTCAAATCTCAAAATGAACCAAGGGATATAGGTACAGCTTCAGTCCACTTACTGCACTTGGGTCGACCTGACCCAACCAGACCAGAAATTTGATCCAACTTAAACCGCTACAGTGTCGTCTTCTTCATGACAACACCCTCGAACGACTAAACTCTAGATTTCAGTCTTGATTTCCTTCACTTTTTCAGACTTCTTTTTAATCTCAAAATATTTAAAATACTAAACTAAATTATCTTGGTGAGTGTTACGTTATTATAACACATGAAATCTCAATGGATTCACATGAAGCTGTGGCCTAGGTTGCGACCTGCAACTGGGAATTTTTCCCACAATGCAACTGAATTATGCGGGTTTCTTCATTGGATACTCAAGCTCAACAGCATCAATAGATGGCTCATACATATTAAGGTGGGTTTTGACATATTGGGGATCTGAAATTACAAAAAAAAACGCCATGATTTGCAAACGCACTTGAATTGCAATAGAGTTTTGATGGGCAATCTGCAGAGTATTTCGACGATGATTTCGTGCGGAAGATTGGGCACGGTGACGAAGGGGACGGCCGGAGGTGGTTGCAGTGAGAGAGAGAAGAGGAAAGAGAGAGGAAGGAGGGTGGTGACGGCGATGGGATGAAAGAGAGAGAGCAAAAATGGGGTTTCGGTTGGCTTGGAATGTGATCTACAGGGCTGTGGGTGAGATCGCTGGTGATGGTAGTTGTGAGGACTGGTGTTGGTTGAGGACGGCGAGTTGATCACCGGCATAAGGGTGGAGACGGGTGTGGTGGTTATGCGGCGCAAGGAAAGGTTGAGGGAGAAGAGAGGTTATTGTTTTTGTTTTTTGTTTTTAAATTAAAAGTGCTCAAGCTTTTGAGAAAAGCTTGAGCTTTTTGGGACAGAAACTTAAGAGCTTTGAGGGAAGAAAAAGAGCTCGAGCTCTCTTGAAAAAGCTCGAGCTTTTCGGGGCAGAATGTTTAAACAATTTTAGAGGAAAAAGTGCTCGAGCTTTTTGGGAGTGCTCGAGCTTCAGCGACGCAAAGCTCGAGCTTTCTTGAAAAGTGCTCGAGCTTTCTGGACCAGAAACATTTGGACAAAGAGCATGAGAAAATGCTCGAGCTTTCTGAAATTGCTCGAGCTTTTTAGTCCAGAAAACAAAAATGACTAAAGAAAGACCCATTTTTTTTGTTAAAACAATAGGAATAAAATAAATACTAAACACTTACAAAACAATAAAAACTCAATTAAAAACAACAAAAAATTTGGGTTTCCTCTCAAAAAAAGAGCTAAGTTTAATGTTTTCTGCCAGATACAGCAAGAGGAGAAAAACATCAATCAACATAAACTGGGTCTTCAAGACCAATCTCCTCAATCAAATTCCCTTCCTCCACACCTTCAATAAACAACTTCAACCTTTGGCCATTAACTTTGAATGTTTAGCCACTTCGAGGGTTGTGAATTTCTACCGCACCATGAGACCAAGATTGAACAACCACATACGGACCATCCCATCTAAACCGCAACTTCCCAGGAAACAATCGTAACTTAGAGTTAAACAACCATACCTTTTGACCGGGCTCAAAGGACTTACGATTAATGTGAGAATCATGGAACGCCTTAGTTCGAGTCTTGTAAATGTGGGAACTCTCATACGCATCATTCCT
Organism: Nyssa sinensis; assembly: GCA_008638375.1. NCBI lineage: Eukaryota > Viridiplantae > Streptophyta > Magnoliopsida > Cornales > Nyssaceae > Nyssa > Nyssa sinensis. Next base: position 22,546,952 of record CM018040.1, read on the forward strand.
AAGCTCCTTTAACTCATTGAGTTGGAGCTTTCAGTTAGAGCCGGCAACAAGCATATCAAAGTTGAACTTCTTAATGGCCCACATGGCCTTATGCTCTAACTCCACCGGGAGATGGCAAGCTCTACCGAAAACCAATCGGTAAGGAGACATGCCAATAGCAGTCTTGTAAGCGGTACAATATGCCCACAAAGCATCATTTAAACGCAAAGACCTAATCTTTTCGATTAGGCCGTATCATTTTCTCTAGAATTGACTTGACCTCTCTATTCGACACTTCAACTTGCCTACTAGTTTGGGGATGGTAAGGAGTGGCGACTTTATGAGTGATGGAATTTTTTTGAAGCAAGATTGCAAAGGGTCTATTACAAAAATGAGACCCTCCATCACTAATAATCGCCCGTGGCATACCAAACCAAGAAAATATATTCTCTTGAATGAATTTGACCACCACTTTGTGATCATTGGTTCTAGTTACCACAGCCTCAATTCACTTGGACACGTAATCCACCGTTACCAAAATATACTCAAAGCCAAATGACGGTGGAAAACGGTCCCATGAAATTAATACCCCATACATCAAATATCTCAACAACTAAGATTGGGGTAAGAGGCATCATATCTCTGCGAGACATCGTCGCCATTTGCTGACACCGAATGCAAGTCTTGCAAAAATTGTGTGCATCCTTGAATAGAGTGGGCCAATAGAACCCACTCTGCAAGACTTTCGCCGCCGTCTTGCGACCACTAAAATGGCCACCATAAACTGAAGAATGACAGAAGGTAAGAATGCTATGAAACTCACTCTCTGAAACACAACGGCGGATAACTTGGTCAGAGCAATGCTTAAAGAGCATAGGATCCTCCCAATAGAAAAACTTAATTTGCGAGAAAAATCGGTTTATGTCCTGTTTGGACCATTGGAAAGGAATTTAACCGATTACAAGATAGTTCACAATATGAGCAAACTAAGGAGGTTTCACTAATGACACAGAAAAGAGTTGCTCGTCAGGAAACAAGTCATGCAAAGGTTGAGTATCACTCGTGTGCTCAACAAGAATGCGGGACAGGTGGTCGGCTACGACATTTTCGGAATCTTTCTTGTCCCGAATTTCCTAATGAAACTCTTGAAGCAACAAAATCCACCTAATTAATCTCGACTTGGTCTCTTTCTTGGAAAGTAAATGCCGCAAAGCAACATGGTCGGTATAGAAAACTACCTTAGAGCCAAGGAGGTAGGAACGGAACTTATCCAAAGTAAAGACTACAGCGAGCAACTCTTTCTCTGTGGTGGTGTAATTCAACTGAGCATGATGAAGAGTCTTACTCGCATAGTAAATGGCATATGGAACTTTTTTTACCCTTTGTCCCAAAACAGCTCCAACTGTATAGTCGGAGGCATCACGCATAATTTCAAACGGCATGGACCAATTGGGTGGTTGCATGATCGGGGCGGAGGAAAGAGAGTCACGAAGCTTTTCAAAAGCCGCCACACACGCACTATCAAAGACAAATGGAGTATCCTTGGCAAGAAAATTGCACAAGGGCCTAGAGATCTTACTAAAGTCCTTGATAAATCAACGATAGAAACCCGCATGTCCTAAAAACGATCGAACTTGCTTGACCGTGGTAGGATGCGAAAGCTTAGCAATGAGATGGACTTTGGCCTTGTCGACCTCAATCCCTCTCTTGGACACAATGTGTCCCAACACAATCCCTTTTTGAACCATAAAATGGCTCTTTTCCCAACTAAGCACAAGATTTGTCTCCTTGGAACGCTTCAAAACTTTGGTTAAGTTTTGGAGACAATCATCAAACGAGGGGCCAAAAACAGAGAAGTCATCCATGAAGACTTCTAAAAATTTCTCTATCATGTCGGAAAAGATAGACATCATGCACCTCTGAAAGGTCGCCGGTGCATTACACAATCCAAAAGGCATGTGGTGATATGCATATGTGCCAAATGGACAAGTGAAAGTGGTCTTCTCCTGATCCTCTGGAAAGACCACAATTTGGTTATATCTAGAATAGCCATCAAGAAAGCAATAATAGCTTTGACCTGCTAACCTCTCCAGGATTTGATCAATGAATGGGAGAGGAAAGTGGTCTTTCTGGGTCATAGAGTTGAGCTTGCGATAATCAATACAAACTGTCCACCCTGTAGTGGTGCGCATAGGGGCAAGCTCACCCTTATCACTCTCAACAATAGTGATACCAGACTTCTTTGGTACCACTTGGGTGGGACTCACTCACTTACTATCAGAAATTGGGTAAATAATACCCGCATCTAGCAATTTGACAACCTCCTTCATGTTGGAATTAAGTCTTCTCTGCATTTCTCGAGATGGCTTTACATCATCCTCTAAATGAATGCGGTGCATACAAATAGGGGGATCAATCCCTTTCAAATCAGCTACGGACCAACCTATAGCACCTTTATGCTCTCTAAGAACCTCAAGAAGACGACACTCTTGCTCACTTGGAAGATTAGAAGCAATGATAATAGGGAGAGTGTCATCGGGTCCCAAGAATGAATACTTAAGAGTAGCCAGGAGTGGCTTCAACTCAAGCTTTGGAGGAATCTCTAAAGATGGAGGAGCAGGAGTGCTCGCAAGATTATGTAGGGGTTCCGGTCTAGACTTCCAAGGAGGATAGTCTATAGAAGGAGAATAGTCAAGCAATGAATTGACTTCTTCAATGGAACCATCAATATCGAAAGCATCACTATCAAAGTAAGTCAAACATCTCTCCAAAGGATCCTCAATTAAGATTTGAGGAAGAGATTCCTCAACTATCCCATCAACCACATCCACTGAAAAATAATCCTCCTCATGTGGAGGTTGTTGTGAAGCATTGAAGACATTAAGCCTCAAAGTCATATTCCCAAAAGAAATATCCATCACTCTAGTTCGACAATTAATACATGCATGAGCAGTAGCTAAGAAGGGTCGACCTAAGATGACGGGAATCTGACGCTTAGGGTCATGAACGGGCTCCATGTCTAAAACTAAGAAATCAACTGGAAAGTAGAATTTGTCTACTTTCACCAAAACATCCTCAATGATCCCACGAGTTATCTTGACGGATCTGTCAGCTAACTGCAAAGACCCCGTCGTAGGCTTCAACTTACCTAACCCAAATTGCTTATAGACAGAGTATGGCAATAAATTGACACTTGCCTCCAAGTCAAGGAGTGCCCTCTCAATAATGTGATTACCTATGACACAAGAAATTGTGGGGGCTCCAGGATCTTTGAACTTAGATGTAGATTGGTGCTGGAGAATCGAGCTCATTTGCTCTGTCAGAAAGACCTTCTTTGACACATGAGTTTTAGTTTTTCGCTTTTGAGTGCAAAGGTCTTTCAAGAATTTGGCATAGGAAGGAATTTGCTTGACTGCATCAAGAAGTGGCAAGTTAATCTTAACTTGTTTAAAAATCTCAAGCATCTCCTCCATATTTGCACCTTTTTTCCCAAAAGGAGAAGAGTCGGCCAAGTAGGAAGGGTAAGGGGCCTTAGGCACATAGGATGCCACAGGAACACTCAAAGGATCACTTGGAGATGAAGAATCTCCTTTTTGCAAATTTTCATCCTTAGCTTCATCCTTTTCAGAAGAACTTGTCAATTCACCCCCAGCCTTATACTCAACTTTGTTATCTACCACTCTCCCACTCCTAAGAGTAGTTATGGCCTTAACTTGCTCATGAAATTGATCATTGGGGTTGGAAGACTCTACCCCATATTGGCCTTTAGGGTTGTTCACCGGTTGACTTGGTAAACGTCCCTCATCTCTTCTATCCACAGCTTGTGCTAGTTGTCCCATTTGAGATTCTAGCTTCGAGATGGACTGAGTGTGTGAGTGGAGCAATTGAGTGTTGGACTGATGATTTGACTCTAAAGCTTGCAAAGCACTCAACACCTTGTCCTCAAAAACTGAATTTCTAAGAGGATAAGGTGGTTGTTGATATTGCCAAGGAGGACGGTAGGACGATGATGGAAAAGAATTAGGCACATTTGGCCTTGAATTTTGTGAGAATGGAGGATTTAAGGCTTGAGGCCCCCAAGAAAAATTTGTATGGTTTCTCCATCCCGGGTTGTAATGGCTAGAATATGGATCATTACCCTGTTTGGAAAAACTTTGAAGAGCATTAACTTGCTCTTGCACAAACTCTGGATATTGTGGGGCTAAGGGACAGTCTGACACATAATGAGTTGGGCATGACCATAAAGCACACATCTCTTGAGTGGCAAGGGCAGAAGTAGAAACTTGTCCCCTAGCCAAAACTTGGTCTAGTTTCCTAGACAACGCCGCAACTTGCTCTTGGACATCCACAGGTTGTCCAACTTCATAAATGCCACCTCTTTTAGGGACATTAGAGGAGGTGGGTGGAGCTCTCCGACTTGCCGAGGCATGGTGCTGTGAATTCTCACTAAGGGTCTCAAAAAGATCCCATGCCTTATCCTGATTCTTGTTGAGGAAAGTCCCTCCACAAGCAGAGTCAATCATTTGACGGTTTTGTTCTGTGATATCGTCATAAAAACTCTGTACCAACTACCAACGCATGATATCATGATGGGGACACTTCCTATGAAGGTCCAAAAATCTCTCCCAAGCTTCATGAAAAGACTCGCCATCGAGTTAGAGTAAAATTTGTGATGGCTTTTCTCATATCATTGGTTTTGCCTATAGGAAAGTATTTTTTTAAAAAATCTTGTTGGAGTTGAGCCCAAGTTGTTATGGAATTTGTAAGCAAAGAATCGAGCCATCGTTTGGCTCTATCCTTCAATGAAAAAGGGAACAACCTTAACTTAAGAGCATTCTCACTCAGATTTTGCACATTGACAGTAGTGCAAAGCTCCAAAAATTTATTCAGATGTTAATATGAGTTCTCATTTGATTTCCCATAAAAATATGGTAACATCTGAATGATTTGGGGTCTAATTTCATAATGCCCAGTTACAGCAGGCATTTGAATACATGAAGGGTTGGTATATGTTGTAGGAACAAAATGAGCTTTAAGAGGCTGTGGTTGTTGTAGTCCACCATTATCAGCCATGTCTATAAAAGTAGGATTTCCTAAAACTCTAGACTTAATGGACAAACTACGGAAAGCTCTCAAGGTTCTTTCTAGCTCAAGGTCTAATTTTTCTAAGTCTGGGTTGCACGAACGACGACCAAACATAAAACAAATAAACCTACCCAATCAAGTATACCAACTGTAGCAAAAATAAAATGCAAACAAATAATTAGATTGATTTGTCGTGAAAATCAATCTAATTACCAAACTAATCTACTACTATAGTAGAGAAGGATCGAACCCACAGAGATTGTTAATTGTTTAAAAACCAAAGTTGAGATTAATTTTAACTTAAATTCACAAAGAGTGATTGTTTGTTGATTTTTTTTCTAAAATTAAATGAGAACTTTAATTAAAGCAAATATGCAACTGAATTAACGATGAATAAAATTAAAAGGGGATTCCTAGAGTTTTGAATCCACCACTAATTTTGTAACTAGCTTCAATTGTATTAATTCTTGGGCCATTAAATTTGGATGTAAAACATGTAATTTGGCTACAAGCCTCAATACAATCATCAAGAAAACCTATGCACCAAAACCCTAAGCATGAATCATCTTTGGCCAACACAAATTGTCTATGCTAATTCTAAGGTTATAGTCACAATTTGTTTTCCCTGAGTTATGACTCGTCCTATGGTTTTGATGTATGTACAAATATTACTATTGTATAACTACATAAACAAAATCACAGAAATTGATTATGTGAAACTGAATAACACAATCATTGCCTTAATAAAATTTTAAAGTTATACAATCAATATCCAAAACTAATTAACCCAAAAATAAAATACAAAGAAGCACGATTACTTGACTAGGGTTTCATCTAAATCTTAGGAATGAGAGAAGCTTAGCCCATGATGGTGGAAGAGGAGAACACCATAGCCATGGAGTTCTTCATCTTCTTCTTTAGAGTCGTCTTCTTCTTCCTTTCAACATCCGAATCCCCAAAAAAACCAGTTGCCTCCTCTTTCTCCAAAAAACTAAAAAAATACGAATGAAGCAAAATAAAATAAAAATCCCGTAATTAGACATTAGGGGCCCAAAAAGAGAGGCTAAAGTGCTCTAAAATAGAGTCTGTAATGCTAAAATGGGCCCTGGTCCACCAACATATGGATCAAGCCTCTCTTCTAACCCATGATCACTTGTTTTCTACTTTTTTTAGCACTTTAAAGCCCAATATTTTCCTTTTACTCCAAATCCACCACCGAATCATCAACTTTGTCAAGCTTTCTCTGCAAAAAGATAAAACAAGAATTAACTAGCAAATGCATATAGATTGGAGAAATTAAAATAATAAAAGTGCAAGAATATCTAGGGTTAACAAAATAAATATGCATTTTTTAACCAGTTATCAAGACACGGCCTCCTACCGCCACCATGGATGGAGGATTCCACGAAGAGATTCCTAAAAATTAGCCGGCGTACCCCCAAGGTACCACCCACATTGGTGGAGACCCCTAACCATCGGCAACCGCAGGCAGGGGGATACCAACCTTTATTCCAGATGTCAACTACCGAAGCACCACAAGGGTTCCAACCCCGGTGGCTTCAGGGACAAATCCAGTGCCGCAAGAGTTCCAACCTCAAGCAGCTCTAGTTCCTCCTAGCTCAAAAGGACCAAAGTCATCTCCCGGCCATGGACTAGGGTCATCCCATCCACATGGGTGCTGAAGCCGCAAGGCAGAATTCGCAACAACCAGTCCCGCCAAGGGACCCACGGAGGGCTGAAGAAGTTGCGGACTCAATGGACTATACTGCTGCTGTGAGAGGTATTCACATCCCCTCAAAGCAGGACGAGCTAGCTAGGTTGCTCGGAAGGTTTGCCACGCTTTTCACCCCTGCTATCATGGCTGAGGAGAGGCTAAAGAAGTTTGTTGTCCCAAAATTCATCCTTTAAGACGGGACTGGGGACTTAGGGGACCATCTTTCTCATTACTAGCACACTATGGCATTACATGGGGCCTCCGACGCCTTCATGTGCCGTACATTTGTCACTAGCCTCAAAGGCACTGCTCTGAAGTGGTTTTACCACCTCCCACCGAATTCAGTCACCAGCTTCTATGAGCTCGGCAGGCGTTTCCTAGACAGGTTCATGACCAGCAGAAGGTTGAGGAAGGGCCCAGAGTTCTTGCTCAATGTAAAATAGTCCAAAGGAGAGCCTCTCCGAGATTATATTGCACGCTTCAATGCCGAGCTTACTGAGATTACAGATTGTAGCTCGAGCTTTCTCGTGGCTGCTATGACCTCTAGGTCTTGCTCAAGGAGGCTTCAGGGACTTTCTGACAAAAAGTCCTCCTGCTGACATGGCAGCCCTCATGGATCGGGCCAGGAAGTATATAAATCTGGAGGAAGCAAAGAACACCTCTTAGAAGGTTAAAGAACAAGCCCAGCAGGATGACCAGAAAAAGGATTCCAGTGCCACCAAGAAAAGGGTTAGAAGCCTAGACAAAGGAACGGCCTCTAGACCTCCAAACAGCACTGCTCCATGGGGGTTCACCACCTTTACTCCTTTGAACGCCTCCCTAGCCAACATACTTCGGCAAGTCCAAGCAAGCGAAAACCTAAAGTGGCCAGAGCCGATGAGAGGCAATCCTGGTAACAAGGACCAGAGTAAGTATTGTGATTTCCACAAGGACTACGGGCACGTAACTGATGCATGCAGGGCCCTTAAACAGGAAATTGAGCAGCTTATAAGGAGAGGACGGCTGCAGGAGTTTGTTAGGCAGGATGGGAGGCAAAACCCCCGTGATGACAGGCCCCAGCAAAGGAGACAGGAGTAGAGGCCAGAGCAGAGGGATGGATAGAATGAACCCCAGTAGTAGAACAATCAGGTTATCTTTGTCCTCCATGCAGACACCCCGGCCATAGGGATGTCCAACCGAGCAAGGAAACGGTATGCTCGGGATGCCAGATCCACTCCTAACATCCTCCAGATCTCCACTGTTGAAAAGAGACTGAGGCCAGTACCCAAGATTCAATTCACAGATCAAGATCTTGCAGGGGTCCACTGTCCTCACAGTGATGCCCTAGTTATCTCTCTCAAAATTGCCAATTTTGAGATCCAAAGAGTTTTAGTGGACACAGGGAGCTCTACAAATGTGCTATGCTACGAGCCCCTCAGACAGATGAAGCTCAATCCTAACGACGTCAAGCCTACTGCTGCAGTAATGGCTGGATTTGACGGGAACCTCAATACCCCACTGGGGAGGATTGACCTTCCCACCACAACAGGAGAGGGAGATGAGCAAAAGACCACGATCTCTGAATACATGGTTCTAACCCCTTACAACATCATAATAGGGAGACCTTGGCTCCACCAGATGGGAGCCGTCACCTCAACCCTCCACCAGTGCCTAAAATATGTTCACAACAATGCTGTTTATTCTATCAGAGGATGCCAACCGACCTCCCGAGAATGCCACGCTCTCGCTCTGAAGGAGAAGGCCCCCAAATAGTAATTACAACACTCTCACGAGGATGGGAGCCCAGACCTTTCCCCCTATCATGAGATAGAGGATTGTCCATTCAGAATTGGACGAACCTCTCAGCCCAAAAGGTAGAGAGAGTAGGGCCAAGCCCGTGGGGGATCCAATCAAAGTACTTGTTAGTTCAGCAGAACAAGGACCGTACCTATAGATAGGTCCAGACCTTACACATTTCGAGCAAGAAGAGATGGCAGAATTCTTGAAGAGCAATCTCTTTGTGTTTGCTTGGGAAACAAAAGACATTGAAGGGATAGACTCAGACCTCATCACCCACAAACTAATGACGGATCCTGACTACCCTCTAGTAAGACAAAAGATGAGGACATTTGCTCCAAAACGACATCAAATCATCAACGAGGAAGTGCAGAGGCTGCTGGATGCTAATATGATAAGGGAGGTATTCTATCCAGAATGGCTTGCTAACACTGTTCTGGTCAAGAAGAAAAACGGAAAGTGGAGAGTTTGTGTTGACTACACTGACTTTAACAAAGCCTGTCCTAAAGACAGCTTTCTATTGCCAAGGATAGATCAACTAGTTGACGTTACTGCAGGATACGAACTCATGAGCTTCATGGACGCCTAGTCTGGATATAACCAGATTCGGATGTACCCTCCAGATCAGGAGAAGACAGCTTTTATAACCGAGCGAGGTCTCTACTGCTATAGAGTGATGTCGTTCGGTTTGAAGAATACCGGGGCAACATATCAGCGTCTGGTTAACAAGATGTTCAGTCCTCTGATTGGTAGTACAATGGAAGTCTATATAGACAATATGCTAGTTAAGAGTTTACAAAAGAGCAGTCACCTCCAGCACTTAGCTCAAACATTTGACATCCTGAAGCAACATAAGATGAAGCTGAATCCCTTGAAGTGCACCTTTGGTGTAACCAAGGGAAAGTTCTTAGGGTACATTGTCTCTCAAAAAGGTATTGAAGCAGACCCCACTCAAATCAAGGCTTTGATTGGGCTGGAATCGCCAAAGACCAAGAAGGACATCCAAGCTCTGAACGACAGAATTGCAGCTCTGAGTAGATTTATCTCCAGATCCACCGGTCGTTGCCTACTGTTCTTCAGAGCTTTGAGAGGAAACGGGGCCTTGCAATGGTCCGAAGAGTGTGAAAGGGCCTTTCAAGAGTTAAAGGAATATCTAGCTTCTCTTGAACTTTTATCAAAGCCGATCCAAGGGGAGAAACTACTCCTCTACTTTGCTGTCTCCGAAAATGCCGTCAGTTCAGTACTGGTCAGGCAGGACAAGGGAGTCCAGAAGGCCATATTCTACGTTAGCAGGGCATTACTGGACATAAAGAAATGATATCCAGAGATTTAGAAATTAGCCTTCGCCCTAATAACCTCTGCTCGGAAGCTCCGACCCTACTTTCAGGCTCATCCCATTGAGATCCCAATGGCCTATCCACTGAAGTTGGGGCTTCAGAAGCCTAAAGTCTCAGGGCAATTAGTCAAGTGGTCTATGAAATTGGGGGAGTTTGACATATCCTACGTTCCACGGACCTCCATCAAAGGGCAAGCATTGGCAGATTTTGTTGCTGAGTTCTCCCCAACTCTGCACGATAAGGTACAACTTGGTAAGGGTTCGACCACATGGCAGCTCTATACCGATGGGTCATCCACAGAACACAGTTCTGGAGTCGGCTTGGTACTACGATCCCTTAAGGGACTTGTAGTTGAAAAGGCAATAAGCTTGGGATTCAGAGCTTCAAACAATGAAGTTGAGTATGAGGCCCTCATCCTTGGGATAAGAATGGCTCTGGAATATGAAGCTCAGAGCCTCGAAGTTTTCTCTGACTCTCAATTGGTAGTGAACGAAGTCCTGGGAGAATTTTTCATTAAAGATAACAGAATGCTCCGATATTCAGAGCTAGTGGGTCTGCTAAAGCACTCATTTCACGAATTTTTCTATTCAGAAAATTGAAAGAGGTCAGAATTCCAGAGATGATGCTTTGGCAAACATGGCATCTCACCTCAAGTCAAAAGAAACTCTACTCTGAAAATCTCTCACCAGCCAAGGCCAAGCATAGAAGAAGTTCAAACAGCCCAGGTTACCGAGCAAACCCAAAATTGGATGACTCCTATCATCCAATACCTAGAAGGAGGGCTACTCCTAGAAGACAAAAACATGGCCCGAAGAATTTGAATCAGAGTAGGTTGGTGCCTTATTATGAATGGGAAGCTCTACCGCAGATCCTATTCTCAACCCTTACTAAGGTGTCTAACTCTAGAGGAATCTCAGTATGTCCTGGCAGAAATACACGAAGGAATTTGTGAAAACCATAATGGGGGCAGAACTATAGCCCACCGAGCTTTAACACAAGGCTACTACTGGCCCAGTATGCTGAGGCAGGCTAAGGAGTACGTCTAGAAATGTGACAAATGCCAACGGTTCGCTCCTTACCAACACCAGCCCCACTATGAGCTCATTCCTATTGCCAGCCTATGGCCCTTTGCTTAGTGGGGGATGGACATCATAGGTCTACTACCAAAGGCCACACCAAACAGGAAATATCTTTTAGTAGCCATTGACTATTTCTCCAAATGGGCAGAGGTAGAGCCTCTAACACACATCACAGAGAAAGAAATCAAGAGCATCACCTGGAAGAACATAGTTTGTAGGTTCGGCATACCACGCGTTATCATCTCAAATAATAATACGCAGTTTATCGACAAAGTTTTCAAGAAATTTTGCCAAGATCTGCACATCAGTCAACATTTTATCTCACTAGGCCATCCCCAAGCCAACGAGCAAGCAGAAGTCAACAACCGAACAATCCTTGATGCCCTTAAGAAAAGGTTGGAAGAAGTCAATGGAAAATGGGTTGAAGAACTTCCTGGTGTTCTCTGGGCCTACAAAACCACCAGAAGAACACCTACTTCTGAAACTCCATTCTCACTTGCCTATGGCACGGAAGCAGTGATCCTTGTTGAGATCAGTATGCCTACCTTGAGGACTGAAGCTTTCAATGAAGAGGCCAATGATCAGCAGCTTGCAGAAAACTTGGACCTACTTGAAGAAAAGCGAGATCAAGCTAGGGTCAGGATTGAAGCATATCAACACAGGATGGCCAACAGCTCTAAACTAAGGTTAAAGCCCCTCATCTTTCAGATTGGGGATCTCGTCCTTAGAAGAGTGTTTCCAAACACCAAGGATCCCATTATGGAAAAATTATCACCCAATTGGGAAGGCCCTTACAGGGCGACGAAGATTGCTAGACCTGCCACCTACTGATTAGAGGACATAGCTGGGAAACCTATACCCAGACCTTGGAATGTAGAACAGTTACGGAAGTATTATCAATAAAGATTTTTTCTCTCTTAAAATATCTCCATTAAGTGTTCCCATCTCAATGTACAGACCCCTAAAAACCTTGCAGCCTGTACAAGTGTTATAGGTTTGGTCCATCTCAGTGTACAAACCCCTAAAAACCTTGCAGCTTGTGCAAGTGTTATAGGTCTGATCCATCTCAATGTACAGACCTCTAAAAACCTTGCAGCTGGTGCAAGTGTTATAGGTCTAGATCATCTTTACACAGGGATGAACCTGCTTGGTTACATCCCATACTAAATACAGAAAATTCGATCCAATTGCTTGAACTACACAGCTACAAATATTTATGATCTACCAATACCGATTCTGGTTCGGTTAATACGAAGCTTCCTATTTAGTTCTCATCAGTCATCCTGGGAAACTTGTTCTGTATCCTTCAGAGGTTATGAACAAAAAGTTTTGACTATAGAAGATTTGTTCAAATATCATAAATCTTCTTATCCAGTTATTATCACCCCTGATGAATCAGCCCTAGTTATGAAAAATTAGCTCAATTTCCATTACAAGTCTCACGGTTCAACAATTACCTGGTGGGCACAAGATCTAACTATGGACGGTTTGTCATCACAAGCCTCCCAACAAGTTCTCCTACTCAAGTTACACAGTACAAGTTCTGATTTAACTATCTCCATTATCAGATTCAGACTCAGTTATTATCAAGTCTTTTTAGTAGATTTGTTCAAATTATTACAAGTTGCTTTGCTCGGAAGATAGCTTACTGATCATAGCCAGTTAAAGAAATGGTCTGAAATGTAGTTAGTTCATGAACATCTTTACTTACACTAATTATAAGTTTAAAAGGCTGGAGCCCAAGCTTATATTACAGAGCAGCAATGATTTGGAACAACACTGAAGTTCACTTGACAAAACGTACTGAAGAAACAGAGCTTCTCCGAAGAAACAGATAACAGAAGAGTTCAAGAATTCACCAAAAGTTCTCTCTCATTAATGATCAAAGGAAGAGATACATAAGAAAAACACAAAGTACATATAACTAGATCCTACACTATAGCTTTAGAATCAGTTGACGCAGGCACCTCTGCTGGAGGGAGTTCAGGAGGAGTCACTTCAACACCTTCGCTTGGAACCTCAGCCTCGGTAGGAGGGGCTTCGACACCTTCAATCTCTAACAAATCAAAGTTCAGGAACTTAGCAAGAAGCTTGGATCGGAAGGTGTTGTACCCATATTGGATCAACTCTCCACCTATCTCTTCGACCTCAGTCCTCATTTCTACCTCGGTCTGAGCCTTGGCAGATTCGACTGCTTCTTGAAGCTTCTTGATGGAGGCTGATTGGAAGTCATCAAACTTCTTCTGAAGCTCTTTCGACCTCCGAGCATGGGCACCCTCTCGAACTCCATAATCGCCAAAGATGTTGACACCTCCTTCAACTTCGCCTCGGCAGTAGAGGCGGCAGACTGAGCTGTCCCTAGCTGCAGCCTAACTTCGTCCAGCTCAGCCCAAAGTTTGTCAACTTCTTCCGACTCTAGAGAAATCTCCATCAGAGCAGCCAGACTATGCATGGTCTGCAAAATACAAAGCAAACAAGTCAGAACACGCTAAGTACAACGCAAACAAGCAAAAGAGAGAAAGAGAAACCTTCAGTAGTCACCTTGATATGAAGGGTCATCAGCTCGGTAATCAATTTGTCCGGCTTCTGCCCCTTGTACCTTTGAGGGCCCTTAGCCCAGAACTCGTTAAAGGCCTTTTTTGCAGCTTTATAGCTGGAGTCCTCAGGCAATTGGGGGGGTTTTGGCAACCGTCTTCCCTTTCCCAGTTCGTCTGCTTGGAACCGTAGGGGCAAGAAGGGCTACTAATATTGGGGTGGGAACCTCCCTTTCGTCCTCAAACTGGGTACGTTCGGGAGAACTGGAAAGCAACCTCCTCCTCTTCACTTGGAGTGGGGGTTCAACGGGAGAAGAGGTCTGCCCCACCTTTTTCTTCGATGGCTTTGGAACCCATTTTGCTAGAAGAGACTTCTTGAGCTCCTCTGTACGACTGCTAGATTGATGAGCCGCCATCAGATTCTCCGGTGTCACGATGACTGTGTGAGCTCGGTTGTTGGTTTGAAGGAGCTGACGGTACTGGTCCTGAAGGTTGATTGTAAAGATGGACCTCTTCTAAGCACTCTTATCTGCACAAAAGATATGAACACATTGGTTAAATAAGCAGCTCGGAAGTGAAATATACAAAAACAAAAGTAGAATTATGATATAAGGAAGGGATCTCACCCTTAATCCGGGTACTTCGAGGGAATGTCGAGATGTGGTTCTAGAAGTCCTTGAGCTCCCATCCTCCTCCCACGAAGAAGTACCACTTCTTCCAAGTTTTATTGGAAGTGGGTACTAAGGAAAGGGGTCTGAACCCCTTATCAAATGACATATAGAAGAGGCTTTTCGACCTCGTATATTTTAGATCCATATTGCTACGGATCAAATCGAGGGTCACCTCGACACCATTCTGGTGCCCTAATACTATAAACCCCAAAAGTGCCTCCAACTGTTAAGGTTAAGGTCGGCGGGGCAAATTTTAAACCATTTGAAAAACTGAACGACCAGAGGAGGCAGGGGAAGCCTCAGTCCCATCTCGAACCAGGTGAGATAGACACAAATCTCGCCCTCCCGAACATCATGTGGGCGATCTAAAGAACTTGGTACTCTACAGGTAACATTTGGGGGGAAGTTATATTATTCCCTCAATTCATCTATCATGCCCTGAGTGATGACACTTTCCTCTTCCTTTCTTTGGGAAGGCCTACTAGAGGCCTCCCCAACCCTATTCCTAGGCTCAATGAAGGCGTCAACTGTCCTAACTTTTGAAGAAGACTCAGCTACAGGCGTCAAGTATTTCACTCTCTTTCGAAGGTAATGAAAATGGTGGACGAAAGGGCGTACTAAGCCTCTCCCCCTCTTTATATATGTTTTCAAAAATATGGGCCCACCAAGCTGAACCGCCGTGGCAGTTGGAGGCAATAATGGCCTCAAAAGCCCAAATGACAAGCTGCGCAATAAATAACCCATCAACGGTCATCTTGAAAAATGGAAAGACAGAGCGCGTGACTTTTTGAGAGCCCATTCAATTATTTACAATTACAGTCTTTCAATTCAGTTTTATTGACTTAAGCATCGGAGTGGTTACCGCAGGAGCCAAATTGGTGGCCCTCTGATCCTTTCTCTTTGAGTATTCCTCAGGCAACAGAGTTCGGAGCCCCTATCGACCAAAAAGTGCAACATCTGTAGTGAAGACAATATATCAGTGAAAATATAGAAAGCATTCATTAGTAATAAAAATATGGAAGTATGTAGGCTAAGTGATAATTTAAAAGTAAAGTTGTAACTGTATACATCTCTCTATGAAGTGGGCTTCTTTTGAACACCCAGAAGTTCAGAGCTCATAGTCTCGGATGCAGTCCCACAATATATAAGTATTTTTTTTCACATGAGGTGTCCCAAGCCTTTGAGGCCTGTATACATGGTCCCAACACCCAGAAATTTAGAGCTCACCCTCTTCAGGCCTGTATACATCTCTTTATAGGGTGGGCAGTTGAATCAGATTCAGGTCATTCTAGAGGTTTGGAGGCTTACTAACATAGCTAAATATCTTCTAAATTAACACAATAAACTTAAAGGAAATAGGATAGACTCAAGTTCATACCTGGATAGTTTTCTGATTTTTCCCTTCTTTCTTCTCTCTCATCTTTCTCTTTGTTTCAACACCTCTTCTTTCCCTTTTGCACACAACTCTTCTTCTTTTTCCTTTTAGTTTTCAGAAAATTTACTTTTTTGCTGAAAGGGATTTTATGGAGAGATTTCTTTGGCTTCTTCTTGAAGAAAAGCTTGTGATAGGCACTCTATGGTGGCCACGGTGACTGTGGTGGCTAGGGTCGCAGTTTCATGGTGGGCTGTCCATGTGGTTCTACTGCAACTTGCTCCTTACGCTTTTTTTTTTTTTTTTTTTTTGTGTATTATATATACACATATACACACACTATTACACCTTAGTAGGTGTGCCAGCCCTCTAGGTCATGTGTTGGGCACATGAAGAAGCTTAAAATAATTTAATATTATTTTTAATTATTTTTCTCGTAATTTTTTATAATTAATCATAATTATTTCATGGTTGAAATTTATACATATGTCTAACTACCATGATTGAGTAGAGAGTGTGCTTGTATACATTTTAGTGTTCTAGGATCATTTAAATGTATTGATGTTATTGAGAACACATTTACATCTTTCTAATTTACTCAAAATGTTCTTCAAATTGAGATTTCAACTCAAAAACATTAGAATTATTTTTAACTTTGAAGACAATTGAATTTACTTTAGAGTTTATAGCTAAAAATAGCGTTTTTCATGAAAAACTCCAGTTTTCCCTGTTTTGCAGTTGGAAAATGTACAAGATTTTCGAACAGAGCAGGACACTCTATTTTTCTGAGAAAATAGTAGCTTTTGGTGCTTGTCCGAACGAACACTTGTTTGAACGAAGAGTCACTTCTTCGTTCGAACGAAGAACTGCTTGGTTCAAAACACTCGAGAAACCACCAATTGTTCATATTTTACATTAGTTTTCTCTCATCTTATCTCAAATCCTCGTATTTCCTTGTGTCATATTGATCCCAAAGTTCGTCATTCTTAGATTTCGTTCTGGTTAGTGTGTTCTACACATCGAGGGCTTTATTTTTACCGACCGTTTTGCGATTCCATCCGTTCATTAGTTCGGTAAGTTCTCGAGTCCATTTTCCACTTTTCTTTGGTTTATTTGATTTTTTGTTTAGACTTAGGATTAGTGTGGACTATAGTTCAGTACACTTGACGTGGTACCATCTTAGGGTCACTCTACATTTTATCTTTTGATATATACTACGTGGTTATGGCAACCAAGACAATTCTTATTGAGTGTTGACATTTTCCTTATGTCATTTGCTTGGTAGTGGCACCTATGGTTTTAGTCCGTTTTCTGACCCAAGTCGCTCAAGTTCGGGCAGGGATCGTCCTGTCCCGTGTAGTCCTAGCAAAGAGGGTATGCACCATTAATGACATCCATTAGATTTTAGCTTTCAAGCTATTTGACTCACGTGGTTGGCTACCTCTCTTGTCAGTCACGGGTCTGACCAACGAGATCCTAGTTTGAGAGTTTTACTTGAACCTAGGTTCTCGTGATACCCAAAGAACCTACCCGATGACAGTACGCGGTGTCCCTTTCTCTCTTACCGCTAACATGATAGCTAAGACTCTTGGTCTTCCTCAAGTCGAGCAGCTTGACTTCCCATTCCCTCAAGGTGTTGCACTTCCATCTGTGAGTCTTATTGCTTCTGCCCTTCGTGTTGATAGTTCGACAGTTTTCACCTTAAGTTGTGTGATATTGAAGTAGGGATATTTTCACAAGGGTTATCGCATCCTCAACCTTATCATGTGTAATGTGTTGCATCCAATCAGCCACACGAACACGCTGACTCTCTCCCATGCCACACTTCTGTATGCACTCGGTGCTGCCATTCCTATCGATGTTCCATCGTATATTCTTTGAGTCATCGATTCCTTCACCACTAGTACTAGACACACTGCGTCTTTGCCATTGGGTAGCCTGATGACTAGGATTTGTGTTGCATAACAGGTTCTTTTTTACATTACTGATATGCTCGTCCTCCTACCTGGTCCGTTTACAAGTCAGACTCTAGCCAGGTTATAGGGACATGTCATCACTCCTTCCAATAAGGACGATGTTGATGATGGGTATGAAAAGGCACAACTACCAAAGCAGCATTAGCAGCAACCACATATGTTGCCGTAGCAACAGTAGTCCGGAGAGCAGATACATGTTGAGGACTTCCTAGTTGTCAAGACTCCACTGCAGTTTCGTACCCCATTAGATGCAGACTTTCGTGTGTCAACAGGAGCCTCCTTATTTTTTGTTGATTAGCCGATCACCAGAGATGAGCTAGAGGAGCAATTATAGCTTCATCATGATCAGATCACTATCAATATTAATCACATGTTGGACCAGCATTATCTTCGGGTTTGTTCAGACTATTTCATCTCAATGATGGAGGAGACTGCCTACTTTCGATGAGCTTTACAGGGATTGACAGAGGCTCTAGCTCGTGTCTTTCCTACTCATCCTCCTCTTTCGCTTACTGATGATCAGTGATGTAGCTTGTAGTTGGTTACATGAATGATGAGTGTTATTGTAGTGAGGTTTTTGCCTGTATTTTTCTGCTTATCAGCTACATGTACTTATGCTTTTTGGCAGTACCTCTCTATGATTTCTTGCATATTTTTTTTTTGAGATTGATGATAGACTTCATTTTGTTTTTATATCTTTGATATTTCTCTTCTATGTATATGATCATTACTGTCAGTACTCTATTATCTCATTATGCATGCCTATTTTGTTATATTTTTCTTCCTTATGATCTTCCTTTCTTGTTACCTCCTTTGTCATCATGACAAAAAGGGGGAGATGATGTTACATAAGGGGAGTTGTACAAAGGAGGAGATTAGATGATTGGTATTGAGTATAAATTGAGAGGAAGTAATATACATTTTTTTTGCATATGTATGAGATAGCTTAGAAGCACTTTGTATTGCTCAAATCTTGTTTTAATTGCATATGGTTTCCATGTTTACTGTACCCTGTTTAATATTGATACTCGTCTATTGTGTGGTCTTATTTGATTTATTTTATATATCTTTTTTGATGTAATCTCACATGGTATAGTTGAGTTTGTTATGCAGGAAACAAGTTTGCCTCTTGTTGAGTAGTACTAAGTGATATGTATAGTATAGGATACTGAGTCAAAATGTTTAATTTCCTTCTATCTAGATCTTTGAGGGGTTATAGATTTTGGTATCGTATTCTTATACCTTTTTTTATGCAGTTTTGTCATGGATTGCCAAAGAGGGAGTTTGTTAGGACCATAGGGTCTGATATTGTAATTGGCCAATCCGATTTGACAAGACGTACTTTGTGTGTAATCCTTTCATAAGTCCTATAAGTGAGTACCTCAATGTCTGTTCTTCTCCAAGTTCATCTAAGAGACATTACCGTGTATCACTACCGGTTGACTTGGTTATCGAAGGATTTATTGGACTTTTGCATTTCATTTGGATCTCACACACTCACATCATGCATGCATTGCATATAGTTTTTATCATAACATCATGTATGTGATTAACTTATGGTTATGAACTACTCCCTCTGTCCCAAAATGATAGTCCCTTTTGAGCGTTCTAACTTTTTTGGAAGTATTGTTTTATTATTTTGAAACTATTTAAAATTTTCATATTACCCTTATTTAATTGTAAATCATGTTCACATTAGGTGTAATAAAAGGTAATTTTGAAAATTTATAGCTTAAAAGTATGTTAACTTTTCAAATGATCTTAAAATGAGTAGTGATAAAGGACTTTTAAATGGGACGGAGCGAGTAATTTTTTCAAAATGCATCTTTAAATTACCTAAGGAAAAAATTCAGTTCACAAGATACGCAAGAATTAGCAACACTTTATTGCTCATTCGAATGAAGCTTTGGCAGGTTTGAACGAACAATAGAGAAGTTCGTTCTCATTCGTTTTCATTTGTTCGAAGGCTCTGTATCAAACGAAGCGCTATAACCTCAAAGTTGTGCTCGTTTGATATTTTTTCCTTGTTTGTTCGAACAAATATTGGTTCGTTTGAATGAACCCTAGGCGGAAAACAGATTTATATTTTGTTTTCAAGTCATTTGGGGATCAATCAAGCTCTTTGCGAAAATAGACGAAAATACGATTTAGAGCAGTCAAAAATAGAGTGAAAGAGTCTCATATTGTGAGAGAAAAATTGTTGATACATCATGAAGCTCTTGTGAGAGATCATTCATACATGTCATTCATAATCATCTTTACTCTTGTTCATTGATCGATTTAGATGATCCACTAGATCCAAATTAGATCTAAGAGCCTTGGTTCACGTCAAATTCACCATTGACGACAAATGAAGTTCAAGCTTAAGGATTCAGCATTGAGCAATCGATGGATACAGAGGTTGTGAGGATTCGCAATTGTTGAGAGGCTTGATCGGAGGAGTCCGAGACCCTGGAGGATTCCTGTAACGACCCGCTCCACAAGGCATGATATTGTCCATTTTGGGCCCACGGCCCACATAGTTTTGTTCCTCCCCTCACAGGGAATACGCGGCATACCATTAGAGAGCCGCAACCTTACTTATGAATAC
This sequence comes from Nyssa sinensis, assembly GCA_008638375.1. Lineage (NCBI taxonomy): Eukaryota > Viridiplantae > Streptophyta > Magnoliopsida > Cornales > Nyssaceae > Nyssa > Nyssa sinensis. The sequence goes on from CM018040.1 coordinate 22,567,065, forward strand.
CTCACTTCCCCCTTCCCCAGGCGATGTGGGACATTGAGACCTGCCTTTAGGGGTACAGCCACCCTTCGTGATTTCACATATCCACCCCCCCCCCCGGGCTTTTGGGGGCCTGCGTCCCCGCGGCACACTTCCGGCTGGGGTTCAACTTTGATACCATTTGTAATGACCTGCTCCACATGACATGATATTGTTCGCTTTGGGCCCACGGCTCGCACGGTTTTGTTCCTCCCCTCACAGGAAAAATGCGTCATACCATTGGAGAGCCGCAGCCTTATGAATACCTCACTTCCCCCTTCCCCAAGCGATATGGGCACTGAGACCTGCTTTTAAGGCTATGACCACCCCTGAAACGGACAATATCATGCCATGTGGAGCGAGGTCGTTACAAATGGTATCAGAGCCGAACCCCAGCTGGAAGGTGCCGCAGGGATGCGGGCTCCCGGGCTCCGGCTCCGAAAGTGGGGTGGATATGTGAGATCACGAAAGGGTGGCCGTAGCAATGAAGGCAGGTCTCAGTGTCCCACATCACCTGGGGAAGGGGGAAGTGAGGTATTCATAAGTAAGGTTGCAGCTCTCCTATGGTATGACGCATTTTCCCTGTGAGGAGAGGAACAAAATCGTGCGGGCCGTGGGCCCAAAACGGACAATATCATGCCATGTGGAGCAGGTCGTTACAAATGGTATCAGAGCCGAACTCCAGCCGGAAGTGTGCCGCGGGGACGCGGGCTCCCGAAAAGCGAGGGGTGGATATGTGAGATGACGAAGGGGTGGCTGTAGCCCTGAAAGCAGGTCTCAATGTCCCATATCGCCTGGGGAAGGGGGAAGTGAGGTATTCATAAGTAAGGTTGCGGCTCTCCAATGGTATGACGCATTTTCCTTGTGAGGGGAGGAACAAAACCGTGCGGGCCGTGGGCCCAAAGCGGACAATATCATGCCATGTGGAGCAGGTTGTTACAAATGGTATTAGAGCCGAACCCCAACTGGAAGTGTGCCATGGGGACGCAGGCTCCCGAAAGTAGGGGGTGGATATGTGAGATCACGAAGGGGTGGCCGTAGCCCTGAAGGCAGGTCTTAGTGTCCCATATTGCCTGGGGAAGGGGGAAGTGAGGTATTCATAAGTAAGGCTGCGGCTCTCCAATGGTATGACGCGTTTTCCCTTTAAGGGGAGGAACAAAATCGTGCGAGCCGTGGGCCCAAAGCGAATAATATCATGTCATGTGGAGCGGGTCGTTACAAATGGTATCGGAGCCGAACCCCAATCGAAAGTGTGCCGCAGGGACGCGGGCTCCCGAAAGCAGGGGGTGGATATGTGAGATCACGAAGGGGTGGCCGTAGCCCTGAAGGCAAGTCTCAATGTCCCACATTGCTTGGGGAAGGGGGAAGTGAGGTATTCATAAGTACGGTTGTGGCTCTCCAATGGTATGACACGTTTTCCTTGTGAGGGGAGGAACGAAATCGTGCGGGTCGTGGGCCCAAAGCGGACAATATCATGCCATGTGGAGCGGGTTGTTACAAATGGTATCAGAGCCGAACCCCAACCAGAAGTGTGCCGCGAGGACGCGGGCTCTCGAAAGCGAGGAGGGTGGATATGTGAGATCAAGAAGGGGTTGTCGTAGCCCTGAAGGCAGGTCTCAGTGTCCCACATCGCCTGGGGAAAGGAGAAGTTAGGTATTCATAAGTAAGGCTGCGGCTCTCCAATGGTATGACGCATTTTCCCTATGAGGGGAGGAACAAAACCGTGCGGGCTGTGGGCCCAAAACGGACAATATCATGTCATGTGGAGCGGGTCGTTACAATTCTGGTTGTTTGAAAGTTCGGCTATGAGATGCTTGAGGATTCAAGGAGAATTTGAAGATGTAACCGGGGAGAACGGAGCTTGAGGTACTTAGCTTGTTCATAAATACATTGTATTTCACTTTCTGTCATAGTAGAATCCTTCTTTAAGCATTAGCCCAGCTCCGGAGTTTTACTCCAAGAATTGTTGTCCTTGGTGATTTCTCCGTCATCAATCAGTTTGCAATCTCTCATTCTCTTCATCTCTTTCAATTTACAATGTGCTTTAAATGAAATGCTTCCGCTAGAATATTGAAATTTATTTTTTATGAAATTCATAATTGTTCATTAATTTGATAAATTGAAAACTTGATTAAGTAAATTGATTGAAATCATAAATTGATCACTTAGTTGATTTTGCCTTGAATTGTTAAAATTGCATATAAAATCAAACTAGTTTGATAAATTTGGTGAAGGTTGATAGGTTGGTATATTTAGATGATTCTTAATGACTTCATTGATGGATGGGCATAAATGTTGGATTAATCACATTGAGTGATTTTGTTAATTGTGTCATATTTTATATTTAACCAAGGATTGGAATATACATCGAAAGAAATTTTAACTCAAGACTCACCTATTCAAACCCCCCTTCTAGGTGATATTCACATTTTGGGACCTTGAGTGATATCCTAGTGGTATTCTTATTTTTCATAATTATTACTCCCTCCGTCCCAAAATGATAGTCCCTTTTGAGTATTCTAACTTTTTTGAAAGTATTGTTTTCTTATTTTGAAATTATTTAAATTTTTCATATTGCCCTCATTTAATTGTAAATCATGTTCACATTAGGTGTAATAAAGGGTAGTTTTGAAAATTTATAACTTAAAAATACGTTAATTTTTCAAATGAAACTCTTAAAATGAATAGTGATAAATGACTCTTAAAATGAGATGGAGGGAGTATATAATTATTTTATTTAATAATTCATAATCTTTGATGTATATTTCTTTATACTTTAGGTTAGTGATATATTGATCATTCAACCTTATTAAGTTCATTAACCTAAGTTAGGTTTGGTTTACTCGTGGTTAGATTAAATTTTAACCTTACATTGGGTGAATGGCCTAATTAGGATTATGTTAGTTTCTAATGTCAATTCACTGTATAGTGCCCAAATTTTTTTGAAAAGTTCTTTTATTGACATGATTTTTAATAAATTACACAATATTACTCAATTTATTGTGTGTGTTTGTGCTTTGCAAAATTTTACTATTTATAATAATAAAATTAAAATTAAAATTTTTACCATTCCACTTTCTCAGTTTAGTACAAAATATAAAGGAGCATTCCATGCAATTTCCATATATCTCTTATGAGAGGCCAATTTCAAGGTCTACCATATCCGTGGTCCTATAAAAGACTTGAATTGAGTATATGTGTGAACACAAAACTTGATAGGGCAGTACAAATCCCTATTGGATGATCAATCAACTGCCCTTGAATAAACTTTTACTATCTTTCTACTAGCTGCTCTAATTATACATCTCTCCAAACACCCTATTAATTATTTTATTTTTATTTTTTTAATACAACGATAAAAGATGAAAGATGAAATTTTTTTTTATTTAATATGTGCGTTCGCACTGAGCCTCATCATATACCCGTCTCTCTAGATACTCAAAAGTTTCTCTAAGCACCCTATAATTAATCATTTTAGGTATGAGATAACATGGAGTTTACAAATGAGTTGTTCATCAGGCCTTCTCTCATTCACATTACATGGGGCTAACTCTACTGTTAAATGAGTAAAGTAATTGTTTTAAACTGAACCTAAAAAAAAATTCATATTTTTATGTGTTTGTAATAATATAATTCAAATTAGATGTTTAAGTTAATAAAAACCTAACTCCAAAAAGGTCGTATAAAGACTTGGAAAAATATTCAATTTTTTTAGCAGACTCTTACTTATTTTGTGTTATCTGGTTTATATTTGTGTAAATTCTATTAATAAAGTATTGGCCAATTGTTCAATTATACAATAACTCTACTATTAGAGTTTTATTCAACATACAGATTCCTCTAATTGTAATAACATTATAGTTTTATATTACAATAATATATATATATATATATATTGTTGTAATATAAAATTATAAGCCACTTGACATGGGCTCTCTGGCCCAATACATTTTTTCTCTTTCCAGAAGGTCCGGTTTGTCTGTTTGCTTTGTTTTATATATATATATATATATATATATATATATATATATAAAACAAAGCAAACAGACAAACCGGACCTTCTGGAAAGAGAAAAAATGTATTGGGCCAGAGAGCCCATGTCAAGTGGCTTGACCAAGGCAACTTTAACACCAATTTCTATCATGCCTACACAATACATATATAGCATTATCAGATTTCAATCAACTCTTTCATTCCTTCAACCCTTCCAGTTTTGATCTAAGCCATGCCTACACAATACATATATAGCTAATAAATTTCGTACACTTCAGGCATTACATTGGAATTAGTGAAAGTGAGCGTAAGCTGAGGAGGATATTCAGTTATCAAAAATTGTATAAATGATGTGACTGATTTTGACTAGCTGCCCATTACTCATTTAAGACAAGCAGTAAGAGACTGGCATATTACTTTAATAATACATTTTTGAGAGAGAGACTAGTATTGCTCAAACTTAAGAGAGCTAATGGTATCATCTCCTTGCATTATTCATTCACATGCTATCACTGAAATTTGAGTGAATAATTTACATTAACATGATATTAATCCATCTAAATTGCCTATGTAACAGGCTAAGGTTGTTTTGAACTACCCTGAAAATGCATTCATCGTAAAAATATTGTGTTGATTTTGTTTTCTAAAATGCACCAAAGTGAGCTTGCTAAAAAAAGAACTTTTGTATTTTGGAGAGAATCTTCCTACATTTGAAAATTTTACCATTTATCATAATAAAATTGGGATTAAAAGATCTGAATGCAATGGTCTACCATATCCATGGACCATGGTCATGGTCATATGTGAACATGAAACTTGAAAGGGCAATACAAACCCCTGTTGGATAATCAATTGATTGCCCTTTAAATAAAATTTTATAGCTACTCCAATCATATACGAATTTTTTACCATTTTAGGGTGTATTTTGAAGTTTTTTACGACAATAGGGCTATTTTGAACTTAATTACCAGAATAGGGTGGTTTCGGAAAACGTCGATGTTTTCAGTTCGGGATTTTTAACGAAACAGCCGGCCCTCGTGCGTTTTCGAGTCTTCACTTCGAGTTTAGCTTCTGAGAAACAGCCCTAGTTTATCTCTAACCCTCTGAAAAACCCCTAAAAAAAGCCCTAATTTCACGATCATTCTTCACGATTTCGATCATTCAGCACGCTTTCACGATTTTCAGATAACATCATTTCTTCACGATCATTTAGATCAGCGATCTCGTGTGTTCACTTCGAGTTAACTTGTTCAAACCCTCTGAAAAAACCCAAAAAAAAGCCCTAGTTTCACGATTTTCAGATTTTGACATCACATTTTCATGTACACCAGTCATATAACATCATTTCTTCACGATCATTCATATCAGCAATCTCGTGCGTTCACTTCGAGTTCGCTTCTTCAAACCCACTGAAAAAACCCAAAAAAAAGCCCTAGTTTCACGATTTCTTCACGATTTTCAGATTTTGACATCACATTTTTATGTACACCAGTCATATAACATCAATTCTTCACGATCATTTATATCAGCGATCTCGTGCGTTCACTTCGAGTTCACTTCTTCAAACCCTCTGAAAAAACACAAAAAAAATCCCTAGTTTCACATTTTTTCACGATTTTCAGATTTTCTCATCGCATTTTCATGTACACCAACCATATAACATCAGTTCTTCACGATCATTCATATAAGCTATATTCAGATTTTCACATCGCATTTATAGAGAGACTGACTGGTTATAGCCCGTGAAGCAGAGACTTTTCTCAGGTTCAGGAATTCGGCTCATCCGTCCACTCAGACTCACGTACGCAAATAACTTTGTCTCCTTCATCCTTCCAACTGTTTGCTGATTCAATTTTGTATTTCTCGCACTGTCTTGAACTTCTTTATTTGATTTTAAGTCGATTATGGTATTATTAGACTTTACAGAATCCTAAAATGCATTGAGAAATTTAGGGAATTTAGTACATGACTCACATATATGCAGTCTTTTATAGCATTTTTTCCATATTTATATTTTGGATAAATTATACTTTTCACCCTTATAGTTTACACCAAATTTTACTTTAGTCTTTATACTTTTATTTGTTGTAATGTCAACTTCTAAATTTTGACCCATTTTTAATTTAATCTTTTCATCATAATTAATTGTCTATTGTGAACAGAAAACATGACTTGCATAATTTCCATTCAAATGAAATAAATTAACACCATCAAGTGCTACATAAACTATAGTAAAGAAATTAAAATTAAGTGTTAATACCAGCATTAAGAAATGATCAAATAAAAAAATGCTGATTTGCTAAAGCATTGTAACATATACACTTCTACATAGTTCTTGTTTGCTTCAGTAGAATAGTTTTTGAACAAATTGAAATATCATGTGTAAAGAGATATTTGTCAATTTCCCCCAACACTAGCCACAAATATGGCAAAACTTACACCAGTTTGATAATATATATGTTCTAAAATACTGTAACTCATCTCGTGATGGGCAAGGATTGTTGTTGAAGGGATGGTGACATTGCAAGTAACACTTGAAACAAACGTGGTCCAGATGAGAATGAAGCAACTCAAATAGCCAATAAAACTTGCTGATGACATGTCATTTTTATCCTCTGGATTTCACTCCATGAAGTGCATTCATATATGGATTCTTGTTCAATTGCTAAATTAGATATTTTCTTCTAAAGTGAGATTTCAACTTTAAATTTGATGGTAACTCAATCATAATAATAATCGTTAAAGTACAATCTTCAAATGAGGTTTAGGTATTCTTAAGCTTATTTCAATATGAGGAATTTTAGCTTATGTTACCTTGAGGACATTATTAATTTAAACTTTTTTTTGGTTAAGAAATAAACCACTTCAAAATAATGATGTTTTTATGCAAATAATCTCTGAAAGAAGTATTAATATCAATTGGTAAAGAATTTGCAAACTGATATGTCAAATATCCAATCGGAAATCTTCAAGAATGTAAATTTACCATACTTCTAAAAAAGTATATAACATGAAAAACATAAAAAAATTTGCCCTTCACAAATATAACTTTACAGAATCCTAAAACATGTTTAGAGTGTATAGAATTCTAAAACGTGTAGAGATCACTTCTTTTGGTTTAACCTCTGTTTTATTTCTCCTCTTGATGATTAGTGCTGATTTTCTTTTTCCTAAATCCACTACATGTAGGTGGACCACTTGTTTATCTGTAGGAGATTATGGTCCAATATCGTCTTTTTAAAAGACGCTTTGAAAAGCGTAGTTCCAAATTTTGATGCCTTGTAATTCTTTTTTGAAGGCTAGAAATGGCTGGAACATCAATACCTGTACTATGTTATTGGGGAGGAAATATTTGTTATGGGCAATAAGGTAGTATATGGTATGATATGAATGCTCGACGAAGCATTATGTTAAAGAGGGGAACAACTTATACTGAACTTTTGGCAAAGATGTATGCTATCATGAAGGTGGATATGACAGAATTCTCCCTAAAGATGATATGCCGATTTCCAAGCGACCAGAACAATTTCATACCATTAGAAGTAGTTGATGACGAAACTGTGCAAACAATGATTGAAGTTGTTATAGAAAATCAGGCCTTATATAGCATCGACTTGTATGTGGAGAAGGAAAATGTGCATTGTCCTTGTGCAGTCTCTCAACCCCTAGAGATGGGATCTGGTTCTTATACTCAATTGCTCACACAGGATAATGATGACCCAATTGCCAACTTTATCCCCAATGCACATCAAACTGTTAGTCCTGTGTTGATAAATGATACATGTCATACAGAACATGTGTCGTTTCTTATTGAGCATCTTGTTCAGTTTGAGAGTGAAGACATTTGCAACCATGACATAAATTTAAATGATTGGGCAGCCATCTCGGATGAAGACAATGATAATGATGGATTGGCTGATAATGATGACATGAATGAACCCGATGAGCATAGCATTCCTTTGCATGAGGCTGAATCTCCATTTTTTTTAAATGTGGATTTTGGAGATGATGTTGGTTGTAGTGGTTCAAGCCTTCCACACCATACTCAGATTTGGGATCCATTGCGCAATGAGTTGGCTAAAGGCATTGTTTTCAATGATAAAGAAAAATTACAACATGCTGTCAAAGATTTTTCAATAAAATCCCACCATCAGTACGAGGTGCTTGAAAGCAATACTGAAGTATGGGTTGTGAGGTGTAAACTGCATGAAGAGTGTGGGTGCAAATGGAGGTTACGTGCTATTAAAAGAAAAAGGACTGGAAGATTTGAAATCACGAAATATGAGGGCCCACACACTTGTTTACACCTGCGGATGAACTTGGATCATGTGCAATTAGATTCCAAGTTAATTGCAAGTGAGATACAAGGTGCAATGAAGGTTGATCCTGCAATCAAGATAGATTCAATTGTGGAGCTGATGCAAGAAAAATACAATTACAATATCTCCTACAGAAAAGCTTGGATTGCAAAGGAGAAAGCAATTGCTATGATATTTGGAGATTGAGAGAGCTCGTATAGGTTGTTGCCTAAATTTATGGGAGCCCTTGTTAAATATAATCCAGGCACAATTGTGAAACGGTTACATTATAATACTGACAACCAAGATGTGGTACAATTTGGTTGGATTTTTTGGTCATTTAGTGCATCAATTTAGGGACTTGTGCATTGTCGGCCGCTTATCAATATTAATGGCACACATTTGTATGGGAAATACAAGGGAAAGTTGTTAATTGCAATGGCTATTGATGGTAATAATCAACTTTTTCCTCTCGCATTTGCAATTGTTGAAGAGGAGAGTTATAACAGTTAGTTATGGTTCCTTAGTTTACTAAGGCTGCATGTTGTGGGAATGAGGCAAGGGATTTGTTTGATATCTGATCGACATAAGGGTATAATTGCTGCAGTTAATAATGTCAATTCTGGATGGCAGGAGCATAATGCATATCACAGGTTTTGCTTACGACATGTGCGTAGCAATTTTAATAGCAAATTCAAGGATGCCCATCTGAAGTCGCTTGTTTGGGCTACTGGGAGTTCACATCAAATACGTAAATTCAATGCCATTATGGAAGAAATTAAAACTATAAATCCGAAGGCATGGGAGTAGTTGAATAACATACCTGCAACACAATGGACAATTGCACATGATGGTGGTCGATGCTATGGACATTTGACTACCAACATCTCTGAGGTTTTTAATGGTGTGTTGAAAGGTGCACGAAATTTGCCAATATTTGCATGTGTACAACTTATTTTTTATCGTCTTGTCAAATACTTTTGTGGTAGACAAGCCTTTGGCCAGCAAGCTTTTTGCGATGGTAGCACATATATTCTTTTTGCTGTTACAAAGATTTTGCGTTACCAATCTAAGTTAGGTGGACATCGCATCATTGACTTCAATAGAAACTCTGGTGAGGCTGCAGTGATGACGAGGAGGGGTAACTCACACGCGGTATTAACATGTGATGGTGTATGTTCATGTGGGAAATGGGTCATCTACAAAATGCCATGTTCTCACGCCTTAGCGGTGTTTGCACAAGCTTCAGTTGATGGATGGAGTTGCATAGATGAATGTTACAAGTTGTCAACAAATATGGTTATAGATGCATCTGAATTCCACCCTCTTCACCATCCAAATTATTGGGATGAGCCCACTGGTCCATCTTTGTGCCCCAATCCTACTTTGAAAAGAATCAAGGGTCGTTCGTAGTCGACACGCATTCGAAATGAAATGGATACGGGGGAAGGTCATAGGCCAAAACAATGTGGGTATTGTAAGGTTAGGGGACATGATAAAAGAACTTGTCCAGCAAGAAGTCAGCAACCCACGGGGAACTAACTCAGCTACTCAAGTAGATGTTGAGCAGATTTTTTGTCTTGGATATATATTTTTTTTTGTTAATGATATGATAGAAATTATGTATGTTTTGTAATAGTTATGGGAATTTCTTATCATTTGAATTATGTCATTTTATCATATCTTGTACTAGCTTTCTTTTTATATATTATGGACTTTGAAAGCTTTTAAAATGAGAAAGTTATCTTTATTTTGCTTCAAGTGTGCAAAAATCTGAGCTATGGGTAGTGTTTTTATCATAACTTGAGTTTTACATGGATTTTTTGAATGATTCAAAATGGTGTAGAAACTAGACTCAATAAGGATGATTTTGGTACAAATTTCATTACATTTAGATCTGTAGATTGAGAGAAACATCAATTTGATAAAAGGGTTACGCACAGCCTTTTTTTTGAAGTAAAATTTTGCTGAGGATGAACAGTAACTTTCAATGTTACTGTTCATTTTAGCTACTGGTTTTGGAGATTACTGTTCATTAGATTTATTTATTTATTTAATTTTTTTTTTGTTGCTTGTCCAAACATTCCGATAAATAGTAAATGTATGATAGATAGCTACTAGTTATAATTTGAATTTATGGACGAGAGGACTTTGAAGAAAGAACGAAGACTACTAAATGTATGATAAATCATGTCATCAATTTGAAATTCTGGTGAAAAAGTGTGATAAAATAAGAAGTAGAACAAACCTTGATTTCGCACCAGTCATAAGTGCTTTAACAAAACTCATGTTGTGGCTTTAACTAGAGGTATTTGGTGTAGTGTAATCATGAAAATCAGATTCTGTTAAAGGCAATGGACAACCAGAAATTGATGAAAAAGAGAACAAATCTGACATACAAACAGACAATTAATGCATTTACCCTTATGCTTGGTGCTGATTTGTATCATATTATTGTTGTGGACTGTTTGTTAAAGAATGTTAGGATGTGTTTGGTTCAAAGATTTTTGGAATAATTGTGTTAGTTGCTAACTTTTTATCTCATTTGTCATTTATAATTTATTAATAACAGATGGAGACCGTTCACAGGGAGCTTGTAGATCCGGGGCCGATAGATGGTTCTGTACTTTACATGCAATCTACACATAGATCTAGTAGAATATGGGAGGGGCAGGTTTGAAAATTCATACCATACTAACAAAAGTGGCACTTATACTAATTTTTTATGGACTTAGTATTTATTATACCATTCAACTCAAATGTGTTAAAATATTGGGTTGTTTTGTATAACTTTTATTTATTCATTATGTTGAATTGTAGGAGCTAGGGTTTTTCCATTGTCGTAGGAGTGATAGCCTATTACGACGTGCTGGCCCAGTTGACAACCGCATCGAGGATTACCTACGCCTAACAGGATTTTACGGGATTTATCGAGTTGGATTTATACAACTTGATTGGGCTCTTATCACTGCATTGGTTGAGAGGTGGAGGGTAGAAACACACACCTTCCATTTACCAGTAGGCGAGTGCACCATTACATTGCAAGACGTGGGTATCCTACTAGGCTTGCCAATAGATGGGGAACCTGTCACAGGTTATGATGTTAGCCCTGCTGTTAATGTCTGCCAGCAGCTGTGCTTGGACTTATTGGGCATTCTACCATCTGAGTCCGATCTTGATGGATCACGACTAAAGATGAGATGGATTTTTAATCATTTTGCTGAGTTAACAGAAGATGCAGATGATGAGACCATTCGTAGGCATGCTAGGGCCCATATCTTGCAGCTTATTGGTGGATCCTTATTCGCCGATAAATCAGGAAATAAGGTGAAGTTAATGTATCTTCCATTACTCAAAGAGTTAGAGGATGCAGGGAATTTTAGTTGGGGGAGTGCCGTCCTTGCATGCCTCTATCGAGAGATGTGTCGGGCTACAAAGCCTACTGCCTTAGCAATAGATGGCCCACTTATTTTATTACAGGTATATTAATACATGTTAGTTTGTTTTTTTTTTTTTTTACATTAAATATTTATTAATATATTTGTAATCTATTTGAAAAGTTATGGGCGTGGGAGAGGTTGATACACATCCGACTTGAGAGACAAGTTCTTAGGGAGAATGTGGACGGCGATGAGCCATTACCGTTAGGGTATAAGTGGAGAACTGCCTTATGTGTACGAGAGACACCCATCCATGTGCTTCGTCATTATCGGGACCAGCTGGACCAAATGCGAGACTATCAGGTTATTTTCACAATATAAATTATATAATTTAAGTTGATCTATTTTGATGTTTGCTTATCCTTGGACTTTTGTTTCTTGGCATATAGATGGTGTGGCAGCCCTACACTGATGATGTCGTTACATCTTTACCTGCATACTGCCTTGTCGGTAATGATATATGGTGAACGGTGTCACCATTAATTTGCTTTGACGTGGTTGAGTGGCATTTTCCAAATCGGGTAATGCGCCAGTTTGGACTTTGCCAAGATATACCACTATCTCGAGACACTGGTAGAGACCTTCATGCCACTGATCGTCAAGGCCGAGCAGTGTCTGATTGGGTTCATGTGCATAGATCCTACATCGATATTTGGAGACAACGACGGGATCATATTGCATATGCTGACCCATTATATCACTCGCTTGACTATACAGATCCATATTTGGTATGGTATCGGCGAATTACCTGTCGCTTTATTGGCCCACCCAGTACTAGGCCATCGGTTGGATTTGAACCCATAGGCAGCATATTTGAAATATTGGTATGAAGATATGTTCATGTTTATTATATTATTTATTATATTTTAATATTTTTACTTATAATTAATGGTTTATGTTACTTGCAGTCAAGTTCCCTCAGCCAAATACATCTAAGAGCTGGTGAGGGTCGTGCCGATCGGGTTGACTCAGACTAGGCCTTTGCTGATATTCAGACGCTAAGTTATTCTGCTCTTGAAGCAATTCATTCTCAGTAGCGTGTCAGGGACGAGCACATGTCAGGCGACCCGATGCCATCACAATCGGTACCAATGCCTCAAGAACAAGGTCATGGCATTATAACATACAAGAGACGTCGTCATCGTGTCGGCACTTCAATCTCGGATGCTCCCCTTCCATCATCAATTGCGTCTCCATCTGCCTACACAATGCATGCACATGGATCCACACCACTCGATACAGTTCCACAATGCATCTCTCCCATTCATTATCCTTTACAAAATGTCATGCACAAAGAAGCAATTGAGATAGGTGGGATGCGTGATGACACGGGGATTGAGGGGTTGACAGTGGCTCACGATGATGGAGATGACGTAGGTGGTATGGGTGAAGATATAGAATGGGGATTTCATCCTGATGCCATACCACGAGGTACACGTACTCATCGTACACGTCGTCGATTTGAAGTTGGCAGTCCTTCTCAAGTCACACAAGTTGAGGAACAACTTGAACGCCCACGTAGAAGGCCAGTTCGTCAAAAGAGACAACCTATATGTGGGACTTAAATTTATGAGGTAGTTTATATTATTTCAAGTCCAATTTAATGGTATTGCATTATTTGTTATCATCCACCATGATTATGGGCTTGAATTATTGTTCTACCTATCAGCCTCTGCTTGAACTATGCGAAGACACCGGTGGTTGCAGCCATGTTCATCACAGCAGCATATTGAGGGGAGTACAAGTTGTAAGGTGATTGAGTATGGTGGGATTTATCATCCATTTATTTGTTTCTCTTGCCGACCTTACCGGTTTCATGCCTCTCCCAAAAATAAAGGTCGTAGCAAGTACTGCTGTAAGACTTCCCACCCTTAGTGCTTGTAGCCTTGTAAATTTCATGGAGCCATCCTTATAATTCTATCTCTGTCAACTATATTAATTAGAAAAAATGATGATCAGGTGTTTTACACACCATTCCTGAGGCATATATGGACATGGATGGGACTTGTACCTGCAACAAAGAAAAAATTTATCTCTCTCTTGGCAGCTGGTTATAGCTGCATCATAGTGCCAGGTGGGGTGCAAAAGACATTTCATATGGAGCATGGTTCTAAGGTTTAACTCTTATAACTCAGTCTCTCTGGTTTTTTATGTATTGTTATTTTATCACTGAAGTTCTATCAATCTGGTGGTTTCTTAATCGTCTCACATATTTACAACTGTATAATTCACAATTCCTAGCATTAAATGACCTCACCTTGCTAGATAATCTGCTGCCTCTTCAATTACTCATGTATGTTGCATGTAACACTACCAAATGGGTCATCTACATATCTTTGTTTTTTAATTAGTCCTCTTCTATAAGTACTAGAAAATGAAAATAAAAATACTGACCTCTTATGATACCTAGCTGAAAGCTTTTAGGCCCCCACCACCCTGGGGTTAAGTATGTGTGGTCATCTTCTCACATAACCAGCTGACTCCAACTAGTGACAGGTGAGGCATTTCTTTGTTCAAACCAGGAAGATATGTTCAGTTGGATTCTCTTATGGTACATTTCTTTGTTGACTTGGAAACATGAGAGAAGTTAACCTTTTAAATTCTATATAAATGTTTAGAAGAGATAGAAGTATGGATGTTGACAAATTAATAAAAGTGTTTATCTTTCTTTTTTTTTTTTTTTGGGGGGGGGGGGGCATATATTTGTAACCTTTTCTTTTTCCACGTGCATTGAGTTCCCATCAAATTGATATATTCAAGTTTTGAACCTTCAGATATTTACTTCAGTTGTTCCAATTGGTGCAATGTTTGCAATGACTCTTTGGCTGGGAAACACTGCGTACCTCTATATATCTGTTGCATTTGCACAAATGTTGAAAGCAATTAGTAAGTGTTTGTTATTTCTTCTTATTAATCCCTGCCATCTGCCATCTGCCATATAACTATACATTTCAGAATAATAATCTGTTCTTTACATCTGGGAAAAAGTATGGAAGGGATGATACCTGTTGACAAAAGGATAAAAATATGTTTCTTATGCAGCAATTGCAGGTGTGGCTGCATATAATAACCTCAAGTTGAAAAGGAAGCTTCTCGAGGCCCCTCCAATGAGTCACAACAGGCTGAATCTATACCATTAGTTCCATCCTCAGCTTCTGACAAGTAGATCGATGAAAGCGGTTTCACAAGTCACTCTGAGGTACACAACTAAACATATTCTGTCATTAGTTTGGTTTGATTTTTACCTTAAAATGGAGGGATTATAAAGTTCATCACAGCAGCATTATGATTGCTTTGGGGGAAGCCACTATATACCCAGAATATTGGTTGACAAGGCATCAATGTGAATGATCCTTTGTGTATTTTTATTGATTGTTGCAGCTGCTTCTACTTTTTGGGAAATTTTGTGGCAGTACTAGTAGGGACCAAAACAACTTTAGGCAATTGTAAGTGATTTGTAAACTTTAGGCAACCTGAGCTTTGAGCTCTTTCAGCCATATATTGCCTAAACTGGTTCATATATTTTCTTCCTTGTTAATGGTCCTACAAATGTGGCCAGTATGCTGATAGGGTTGTTGATGCATTATTTGTGGGTGCAGCATCAGCTGCTGCAACAGTTCTATCAATCTGGTGGTTTCTTAACCCATCTTCAAATGTCCCTTATATCTTTGGACGTTGGTATCTGTTAACTTCACATCCCTCCTTATATTTGGGTAATCTGCACAGTTCTGGTAGTTTTTGTTGGATTGTTGATGCTAACCTGAATGACGGTAAGTTATTATTGTTTCTGCTGCATCATTATTGATGTCAGGTTCGCTGTTGTCTAAAGGATGTGATTGCTATGATTCCTAGTTATTATAGTTTGTGTTTGTATTAATCTTCTGATTTGGTTGCGGTGCAGGAAATGTCAGCTTCTGTCATTGAGGGGAATGATCAGGTTACTGGTCACATCATTTCCACTACAATTGGGGGCAAAAATGGGGAACCCAAACGGGTTAGGACTAAATCTTTTATTTTGTGGTTCTATTGGCCATTCTTGTTTACTTGCAATATGCTTCCCTTCTCTTATTTCATTTATATGGAATGAAATGTAGTATATAACTATTAATCCTTGTTAAAGGCTTAAATTAATGAAGAATGCATCTTCTTCTTATTTTTTTAAAATTGTTGTTTCACTGAGATACATTCTCTCTTAAGGTTACTATTAAAATTTTAATGTATCTTAATTCAAAATTTGAAAAGTTGAAGTTCTGAGAAAATTTGTTAGTAGTTGTTCATTTTTCAATTCTTTCCTACTGGAAAGCTAAGATGTTTACTTAGAATGCTTTTTGCAGACCATTAGTTACATGGCAGAATGTGTAGTGGGTACTGGATCATTTGGAATCGATTTTCAGGTACTGTAATCCTATTTTTGTAGCTTCTGTAATCCCACCATTGGTTTTAATATCCAAGGATTTGATGGCACTCTCATCCAGGCAAAATGCTTGGAAACTGGAGAAACTGTGGCTATAAAGAAGGTCTTACAGGACAGGCGGTATAAAAATCGTGAGCTGCAGTTAATGTGCTTGATGGATCATCCAAATGTGGTTTCTTTGAAGCATTGTTTCTTTTCTATCACAAGTAAAGATGAACTTTTTCTAAACTTGGTCGTGGAATATGTCCCTGAGACTATGTACCGGGTTCTGAAGCATTACAGCAATGTAAATCAGAGGATGCCACTCATCTATGTGAAACTTTATACATATCAGGTTGGAATTCTTCTTCTGCTTCCAACCCTTTTAACATTGAAATTTGCTATCCTTCTATTTTCTCTAACCCTGACAGAAGTTAAAATGGCTTTTCAGATATTTAGGGGGCTGGCTTATATTCATACTGTTCCTGGGGTTTCCCATAGGGATGTGAAGCCACAAAATCTTTTGGTGTGTTACTCTTTTTATTGACTCATTTATTTTCATTTTTTTGGGGGACTGTTTATCCAAACTTATATTTTGTTTAATCTGCAAGTTGATCCTCTCACCCACTAGGTTAAGCTTTATCCAAACTTATAAATGCTATTTCGGCTTTGTCTTCTTGTTCGGAAGGTTATGGTTGCTGAATAAGAAGTAATAGTGTATGGCTTGTAAGGCACGAAGGTGGGGGACAGGAAAAGTCAGATTGATGAATCAAGTATCACATCGATGGTTGGAGCATATTTGTATTTTTGTCCTTGTAGTGCCAAACAAGCCTTTGTTAAACTGCTGTAAATGTATGGATTAGCTTAATTTGGTTTTGTTTAGAACAGAGAACAATATTCAACCTATTACTTAAAAAACTTTTTCCCTGTGTAGTCATTGATGATCTATTGCTCTAATATAAAATATTGTGTTGTTGAGCTCAAACAATTTGACTTTTTGGGTCTGTTGTGAACTTCAATTGCTTTTGATAATTTTTTAAATATATTGTCAGTTGGGTTGTCAAAGCACTAATGTTCTTTGTACATTAATTTGTTAAATTATAGTTATTAGTTGAGATTTGTTGCTAGACAAAGGCAAATATAATACGGATGCATGACTTTAGAAAGCTGCTGCTTCGGTCTTTCTTCTCTTTTTTTTTTTTTTTAATTTTTTATGGCCAAATGAGTCATTTTCTTTTGATTTAAGGAAATGGAAGGAAAGCAGAGTTGTACAGAATTTAATAGGTGGGCAACTGTTAGTGTAGATAAATTATAGCTCACAGAGGGTTTCTATTACAGCCCTTAATCAAAAGTGTGATGCCTCAATAAAAATCCAACTCTATAGAGAAAGAAGGTCACATAAAGAGTCTAAGAAAACAATTCAATTTTATTAATTAGTCAATTGTTCAATTATCTAATAATTCTATTATTAGAATGTTATTCAACTTATGTATTCCTCTTATTGAAACACTATTACAATATATAATTATATATGAAATAAAGCATTAAAATTTTATTAATTAGTCACTTGTTCAATTACCTTCACTTTCATGCACAGTTAACTTTCTTATAATTAATATTTAATAAATTCATAATTTTTAATAATTAATAAATTTTTAAGAAATTAACTTGGTTTTATGGTGCATAATTAAGAATTAATAATTCTTATGTAGCTCTTTTGAAAATCCTTGTGCTTATAAATGGGCTGACCTGTGAAATTTGGAGGATTGGGTACAAGAAATTCAGCAAGCCTCACTTTTCTTTAGATGAGAACAACCCATAGGGTCATAAATTACAATGGCCAAACATAGATCCAGCCCGTACATGGGTTAGTCCAAAATCCTCTCTCTCTCTCTCTCTCTCTCTCTCTCTCTATATATATATATATATATATAAACGACTGGGTTATATTTTTTCAAAATTTTGGTAGTCTCTCATAGCTCCGCACTTGCCCACATAATTTGATTAATATTTTATTAACCCAAATTTTAAATAAAGCTGAGTGAATAATTCACATCTACATAATATTAATCCATCTAAATTGCAATAGCCTCGCTGCAACGTAATTTCGTGCATCAGTGTTACTTCACTATGTTCTCTCAAAATAAATTCATCCTTTTTGCAGTATAAAATTTTAGAGGGATCAAGTCCTATTTTATTAATAAAATTAGTGATAAAAATTACAATATATAAATTTTAGAGGGGTAGAACTTGAATTAGGGGTAAAATAACTAGAGTCTCCGCCAATGCTTATTGCCCCCAATTATGTAATGGGTTTCTAGTTTGGCTTTTATTAATGACTTCCATTGTTTATTTGTTTTGCAATTTCTATTAAACGACAGATTCATTTGAAAGTTTTAGTAGAGATTTTGCGACTTAAATATAAATATTTAATTATCTAACAAGATGAAACACCAAAAGAATGATTGTTTTAGCCTATACTCAAAATACAGTGTTGGTTAGAAAGAACTTGCAGGAATTGGGAAGACAATCAGCAAAAGCCACAGAAATAATGTTTCAGGCCAACACAATCTTTGCACGGTGACCTGAAAAGCAAGAACTCATCTAACGCTGTGTTTAGTATGTAGAAATAAAATAATTATTTTATAGAATGAAATACAAAATGAAATAGAATAAGGATTACCTATTTAGGCTAAATGAATGTTTATAGTGACTTTTAATGAAATGTTCTTTTCATGGAATAGACATTCCATGAAATACCAAATAAAAATAAGAAATGAAAAAGTTAAAATAAACATTCTTGAGATGACCATTCTACCATATCAAACAAGACGTAAGAGAGTTGCATCTTAATTTCTAATGGTGTAGATTACTAAAAAGAGCAGGTTCTTGTAATTAAATGGAAGCATCTTCAACGAGTCATTTTCTAGTAATCTTTTCTTCTTTTTCTTTTATTATTATTTAGTTTTGTTTGTAAAATTTAACAATAAGAAATGCATAGAATTAACTTGCAAAGGGACGTGGGGTGACAGAAATTTTAATAGTTAGATTCAAATTTAAATTTGAATCAAAATACAGAAAAAGAAAGGCATGTGACCATTAGGGAAAGGTTTATATCTAATGAACATTTTACTCAAATTTGAATTACTATTAGAAATAGCCTTTAAGAGGGAAATAAGTAGACAATACTTGAATTCCAAATTATAATTTTTCTTTTTTTTTTTTTTATCAACAGAAAAGAGATTTTATTGATGTAAAGAATAATGTACAAGTAACACATCTTAGGTACATCAATAGGGTTTAAGTGCACATAAAGCAAAAAAGAAAAAAGAAAAATAATAATAATAGTACCCCTTTTTGTCGAGCAAGGGGTCCCCTTTCATAACATATATTGCTGCAAAAATATCAAAGACTGCATTGTACCTAATGAATTTAGACTTTGGAGGGGAGTTCAATCCAACTCTTTAGAAATTCAAACATTTCCAGATGACTTTGTCTCACCGCCACTCAAAGAATGCATCTGTCAAACCCTAAATAGACTCCAACTAACTCAATAATTGACCATTTTATAATTAATATTCAATAAGTTAATAATATCTAATAATTAATAAATTTTTAAGAAATCAACTTGGTTCCATGGTGTACAATTAAAAATTCTATTACCTGATAATTAATACTTTTTTCTTAGAAAACACTTTATTATATTAATTATTAGAGAGAAAAAATAGTTATATATGTACTTATATATATTTCATTTATGACATGTTGCGGTAATTATATTTATTAATTTACATAATTAAAGTAAAAAGTATTGTAAATAAGAAAATTTATAACATAAGAAAACACAAGTTCTTTACTTGAAATGGGCATTTGGAGTTTTTTATATCATAAGTTAAATATTATATGTATTTTTTATGAAAAATTAAAATGACATTGAGAAAGTGCATATAAGGTTTTATTTTTGTACTAAAATCATTTATATATAAGAAATACTTATTGGTTATTGAAAGTATGAGAAAGCTTAATAATTAATAAATTTTCAATCTCCTATGTCAATTAATTATAAGAGGATTGATTATATTTCCAATATCTTATATATGTCTCAGTTTATTTTTCCCAAAATAACTAATAATCTCATTTTTTTTCCTTTCACTCAAAAGTATGAAGAAACTAAAGAAATAAAATAGTGGCTATTCAACTGGTTGTTTTGCAAAGATTTTTCAGTACCCAAGTGATATCTCATGTCATATCTCATAAGAGAAGTCATGGTTTCAAGTCTTTCAAATGAAGAATCTAGTGATTTATTTATTTTTCAATCATGAACTATGATGCTGCACTTTTTGGTCGATAGGGGCTCCAAACTCCGCTACCTGAAGAACACTCAAAGAAAAGGATCAGAGGGCCACCGGGTTGGCTCCGGCGGTAGCCGCTTCAATGCTTAAGTCAATAAACCGAATTGAAAGACTGTAATTGTAAACCAATAAATAAGCATGAATGTAACAGCGTATCTTAGGGTTTTATTTATAGGCTAGAGATTTCCTTAGTTGATTAGGATTTGGAGCCATGAAAGTAGAGATTTGATCATCAAAGAATGATAGTTTCCAAGTTGGATACTGTGCTTTGAGTGATATCCAAGAGTGACAGTTTCCTTGTTGGATTTTGTTTCCTTATCCTTAGCTCGGTAGGATGTTCAAGACGGTGACGAGCTCTGAATCCTGAGGGATGCTCTGAAGGCCTTGTGCTAAGACCTATGAGCTCTGGAAACTAAGTATTTAACCCTGCTCTGAATGGCTGAGCTTTCGATGGTTTGTAGTTACACGTGTCACATGTAGACTGGTCTGTCACTTTGTGGTATATCAGCTACTCCCCCCTCCCCCCGAGCCTTAGTTTTAGCTCAATGTGTAACTAGGGCTACGAGCTCTTGAAAAGTCACGCGTCCTGTCTTTCTGATTTCTAAGATAGTTGTTGGCGTATTATTTATTGCGCAGCCGGTGCTTGGGCTTTCGAAGCCATCATTGCTTATAACTGTCATGACGGTTCGACTTAGTGGGCCCCTCTTTCTGAAAAACGTATATAAAGAGGGGCAGGGGCTTCGTACGCCCTTTCCCTTACCATTTTCACTGCATTCGAAAGAGAGAGAGAAAGAAATACTGCCATTGCTGAATCAGAGTGGCCAGTGAAGCTTAGAGAGTGTTCATCATCCAAAGTTCCGGTTAGAATAGGTTCAGTTAGTCTTTCTTTCTCTTTCATTTTTCTTCTATTAAAAATTCCTTTCTCTTTCCCTTTTTTGTTTCTAGCAATGTCTGCCTTTTTTGCATCTTCAAGTACTGGCACAAGAAGCTCATCGGAGACTTCTGTGTCATCACATACTCAAACCATAAGTGGTTGTTCCTTCGGTGATGCCGGGAATAGGTTGGGAAAGTCTCCCTCTAGTTCGGAGGTTAGGATTGTAAACGCGTTTGTAAAGCCTAGAAATAGGATGAGGGAAGCCTCTAGCAGGTCTTCTCATAAGGAGGAAGGGCAGAGTGTTGTGACTTAGGGCACGATAAATGACCTTAGGGAAAAATGTGACTTTCCCCCAAATGTCACCTGTAGCTCCTTAGATCGCCCATGTGATGTTCAGGAGGGCGAGATTTGTGTTTATGTTGCTTGGTTCGAAATGAGGCTGAAACTCCCTCTTCCTGGTCTGGTTAGGCAATTCTTCTCTTGGTTCAACCTTTGCCCTGCCGACCTAAACCTTAATAGTTAGAGGCACTTGTTAGGGTGTATAGTTTTATGTCATCTAAACAATGTAGAAGTAACCCTAGAGTTGATCCGTATCAAAATGGATCTTAAGTATATGAGGTCGAAAGGCCTCTTCTACATGTCATTCGATAGGGGGTTCAGACCTCTTTCCTTTGTGCCAACTTCCAACAAAACCTGGAAGAAGTGGTACTTCTTTATAGGAGAAGGCTAGGAGATGGAAGATTTTGAGGATCAGATCTCTACATTCCCTCGGAGTATGGGGTTTAAAGGTGAGACTCCCTTTCTTGTGACAATTTTGCTTCTATTTATGATTTTACTTCCAAACTGCTCAACTAACCATTGTTTTTACGTCTTTTATGCAGATAAAAGTGCCTGGAAGAGGTTGGTCTTAACCGTTGACCTCCAGGAAAAATATCGTAAGCTTCTTTAGACCAGCAACAGGGACTTCAAAGCCATCCTTACACCAGAAAATCTGATGGCACCTAACTAGAACAACGGCGGGGCAGAAAATCTGAAGAAGTCCTTGCTGAGCAAATGGGCCCCTATAAAGAAGAAAGTGGGGGAGCCTTCTTCCCCTGTTGGTCCTCCCCAATCTAAGAAGAGGAGGATCCTATCTGACCTTTCCACCTTGGCACCGCCTAGGAAGGGCATTGTTATATCAGAGTCTGTCCCCTCGCCTACTCCTGCTCCCACCCCTGAGGTCCCTAAAAAGGGGAAAGTGAGGTTGGCAATTGAACTTGCTCTACTACCCGATGGATATAAGGCCATAAAGCAGGCCATTGATGGTTTTTGGATGGACGCCCCCCAGAAACACAAGGGGCAAAGTACTCAACAGACCATCATAGAAGTAATGAGCACCTAGCTGAAGGTAACCACCGCATTGTCTTTTTTTGTGCTTTGTTTCATTTCCTGTTCTGATCTGCCTGTTTGTTGTTTTGTAAACCATGCACAGCCTTGCAACCCTGATGGAGTTTGCCTTGGATCCACAAGCCGTGGAAAAACTCTAAGATGAGCTGGACGAGGCCAGGCTCCAGCTCAGGACTGCCCAATCAAATGCCTTAGCTGCAGAAGAGAGGCTCAAGGAGGCGAACAACTCTCTCTGTATCATGGAGTTCGAGAGGGATTCTCTTTTTCGGGAACTAGAGGAGCTAAAGAAAGAGAATAATGAGCTTCAAGCCTCTATTGCTCAGAAAGTCAAAGAAGCCAAGGCTGAGACTGAAAAAGAAATGAAAGCTGAGGTCAAGGGGATGGGTGAGGAGCTCATGCAGCATGGTTATGATTCCTTCAAGTCCAAGCTCCTCGCCAAATTTCCAGGCTTCGACCTATCAGCAATTGAGGATGATGATGACTCAGCCAGCCCTCTAGTTTAGGAGATGAATTTTTTGTGCTCCTTTTTCTTTTTGTTCTTGAACTGGTGTACTTAAAATATTTATCAATAGAATCAAATTTCTTTAGAGCTAGCTTGCGTATTTTATTCTTCTGAACAACAACACTTGCAAATTATTATGGATGCCAAGTAAATTCAGTACTATTCCAAGTCATTGCTGCTCTGTAGTATAAGCTTGGGCTCCAGCCCTTTTGACTTGTAAGTAAAGATGTTCTTGAATTGACAGTATTTCAGACCATTCCTTTAACTGGCTATGATCAGGAAGCTGTCTTCTGAGCAAAGCTACTTGTAATAATTTGAGCAAATCTATTAGAAAGATTTGATAATAACTGTGCATGTCCCTCAAAGTCTGAACTTCGATCATCAGGAAAGGCAATAACTGAGTAGGAAGACCAGAGCAAGTATCTAAGCCTAAGCCTGATAATGGAGCTAGTTGAATCAGAGCTTGTGATGAGTAACTTGAGTAGGAGGACTTGCAATGATTATGATTTGTTGGATGACTTGTGATGACAAACTGTCCATAGTTAAAATTTGTGTCCACCAGGACTTAATTGCTGGTCTAAAAGACTTGTAATAACAATTGAGCTAATTTTTCATAACCAATGTTTGTCCTCCAAGATTGATAATAACTTGGTAAGAAGACTTATAGTAGATGAATAGATCAGAACTTTTGTTCATAGCCTCAGAAGGATAAGTAGCAAATCTTCCAAGATTAAAGCTCCTTTTATCATGGCTGACAAGAATTAAACAAACAGCTTCGTAATAACTGAACCAGAATTGGTATTGATAGGTCAAAAACATTTGTAACTGTGCAGTTGAGCAATTGGATTGAATATTCTGTCCTTAATGTGGGAGGTAACCGAGCTGGTTTATCCTTGTATGGAGATGATTCAGACCTGTAACAAGGCTGTAAGGTTTTTGGGGTCTGTACATTGAGATGGACCAAACCTATAACACTTGCATAGGCTGCAAGGTTTTTAGGGGTCTGTACATTGAGATGGACCAGACCTATAACACTTGCACAAGCTACAAGGCTTTTAGAGGTCTGTACATTGAGATGGACCAGACCTATAACACTTGCATAGGCTGCAATGTTTTTAGGGGTCTGTACATTGAGATGGGAACACTTAAAAGAGATATTTTAAGAAAGAAAAAATCTTTATGAATAATACTTCCGTAAGTGTTCTACATTCCAAGGTCTGGGTATAGGTTTCCCAACCATGTCTTCTAACCAGTAGGTGGTAGGTTTAGCAATCTTCGTCACCCTGTAAGGGCCCTCCCAATTGGGTGATAATTTTCCCATAGTGGGATCCTTGGTGTTTGGAAACACTCTTCTCAAGACAAGGTCCCCAACCTGAAAGTTAAAGGGCTTTAGCCCTAGTTTAGAGCTGTTGGCCATCCTGTGTTGATATGCTTCCATCTTGATCCTAGCTTGATCTCGCTTTTCTTCGAGTAGGTCCAAGTTTTTTGCAAGCTGCTAATTATTGGCCCCTTGATTGAAAGCTTCAATCATCAGGGTAGGCATACCAATCTCAACAGGGATCACTACTTCCGTGCCATAGGCAAGTGAGAATAGAGTTTTAGAAGTGGGTGTTCTTCTGGTGGTTCTGTAGGCCCAGAGAACACCAGGAAGTTCTTTAACCCATCTTCCCTTGGCTTCTTCCAACTTTTTCTTAAGGGTATCAAGGATTGTTCGGTTGGTGACTTCTGTATGCCCGTTGGCTTGGGGATGGCCTGGTAAGGCAAAATGTTGACTGATGTGCAGATCTTAGAATTTCTTAAAAAATTTGCCAGCAAACTACGTACCATTATCTGAGATGATAACGCGTGGTATGCCGAACCTACAGACTAGGTTCTTCCAGGTGAAGCTTTTGACTTCTTTCTCTGTAATGTACGTTAGGGGCTGTGCCTCTGCCCATTTGAAGAAATAGTCAATGGCCACTAAAAGGTATCTCCTGTTCAATGTGGCCTTTAGAAATGGGCCTATGATGCCATCCCCCACTAAGCAAAAGGCCATGGGCTGGCAATAGGAACGAGCTCATGGTGGGGCTGGTATTGGTAGGGAGCGAACCGTTGGCATTTGTCACATTTCTGGACGTATTCCTTAGCTTGCCTCAGCATACCGAGCCAGTAGTAGCCCTGTGTTAAAGCTCGGTGGGCTATAGTTCTGCCCCTATTATGGTTTCCACAAATTCCTTCGTGTATTTTTGCCAGGACATACTGAGATTCCTTTGGAGTTAAACACCTTAGTAAGGGTTGAAAGTAGGATCTACGGTAGAGCTTCCCATTCATAATAAGGTACCGTGCTACCCTGATTCGAATTCTTTAGGCCATGTTTTTATCTTCTGGGAGCAGCCCTCCTTCTAGGTACTGGCTGATAGGAGTCATCTAGTTTTGGGTTTGCTCGGTAACCTAAGCTGTTTGAACTTCTTCTATGCTTAGCCTTGGATGGTGAGAGATCTTTAGAGTAGAATCTCCCTCTGGCTTGAGATTAGATGCCATGTTTGCCAAAGTATCAGCTTTGGAGTTCTGACTTCTTTCAATTTTTTGGATAGAGAATTCATGGAATGAGCGCTTTAGCAAACCCACCAATTCTAAATACCAGAGCATTCTATCATCTTTAATGGAAAATTCACCTAGGACTTGGCCCACCACCAACTGAGAATCAAAGAAAACTTTGAGGCTCTGAGCTTCATATTCTAGAGCCATTTTTATCCCAAGGATGAGGGCCTCATACTCAGCTTCATTGTTTGAAGCTCTAAATCCCAAGCTTATTGCCTTTTTCTATTACAAGTCCCTTAGGGGATCGTAGTACCAAGCTGACTCCAGAACCGTGGTTTGTGGATGACCCATCAGTATAGAGCTGCCATGTGGTTGAACCCTTACCAAGTTCTACTTTATCGTGCAGAGCTAGGGTGAACTCAGTAACAAAATCTGCCAATACTTGCCCTTTGATGGAAGTCCGTGGAATGTAGGATATGTCAAACTCCCCTAATTCCACAGACCACTTGACCAATCACCCAGAGACTTCAAGCTTCTGAAGCACCGACCTCAGTGGATAAGCCACTGAGATCTCAATGGGATGGGCCTAAAAGTAGGGTCAGAGCTTCCGAGCAGAGATTATTAAGGCGAAAGCCAATTTCTCAATCTCTGGATAGCTTTTCTCTGTGTCCAGTAGTGCCCTACTGACGTAGAATATTGGCTTTTGGACTCCCTTGTCTTGTCTGACCAATACAGAACTGACGACGTTTTCAGAGACAGCAAGGTAAATGAGCAGTTTCTCCCCTTGGATTGGCTTTGAAAAAAGTTCAGGAGAAGCTAGATATTCCTTTAGTTCTTGAAAAGCCTTTTCACATTCCTCTGACCACTGTAAGACTTTGTTACCCTTCAAGGTTTTGAAGAATGGTAGGCAGTGATCAATGGACTTGGAGATAAATCTACTTAGAGCTGCAATTCTATCGTTTAGAGCTTGAATATCTTTCTTGGTCTTTGGCGATTCCAGCCCCATCAAAGCCTTGATCTGAGTGGGGTCTGCTTCAATACCTCTCTGAGAGACAATGTACCCCAAGAACTTTCCCTTAGTTACACCAAAGGTGCACTTTGAGGGATTCAGTTTCATCTTATGTTGCTTCAAGATGTCGAATGTTTGTACTAAGTGTTGGAGGTGACTGCTCTTTTGTAAGCTCTTGACCAGCATATCTTCAATATAGAATTTCATTGTACTGCCAATCAGAGGATTGAACATCTTGTTAACCAGACGCTGATATGTTGCCCCAGCATTCTTCAGGCTGAATGGCATCACTTTATAGCAATAGAGACCTCGCTCGGTTATGAATGTTGTCTTTTCTTAGTCTAGAGGATACATCTGGATTTGGTTATATCTAGAGTAGGCATCCATGAAGCTCATGAGTTCATTTCCTGGAGTAGCATCAACTAGCTGATCTATCCTTGGCAATGGAAAGCTATCTTTAGGGCAAGCTTTGTTGAGGTCTGTGTAATCAACACAAACTCTCCACTTTCTGTTTTACTTCTTGACTAGAACGGTGTTAGCAAGCCATTCTGGATAGAATACTTCCTTTATCATATTAGCATCCAACAACCTCTGTACTTCCTCGTTGATGATTTGATGTCGTTCTAGAGTAAATGTTCTCCTTTTCTGCCTTACTGGAGGGTAGTCAGGATCCATCATCAATTTGTGGGTGATGAGGTCTAGGTCTATCGCTTCCATGTCTTTTGTTTCCCAAGCAAACACTGAGAGGTTGCTCTTTAGGAATTCGGCCATCTCTTTTTACTCGGAAGGTGTTAGATCTGGGCTATCCGTAGGTACCATCCTTGTTTTGCAGAGCTAACAAGTACTTTGATTGGATCCCCTACGGGCTTGGCCCTACTCTCTTTACCTCTTGGGCTAAGAGGTTCATCAATTCCGAATGGGCAATCCTCAGTCTCATGATGGTGGGAAAGGTCGAAACTCCCATCCTCATGAGTATACTGTAATTGCTATTTGGCGGGCTTTTCCTTCAGAGCGAGAGCATGGCATTCTCGGGCAGTTGGCTGGCACCCTCTAATTGAATGAACTGCATTGTTATGCACATATTTTAACCACTAGTGGAGGGTTGAGGTGACGGCACCCATCTGGTGGAGCCAAGGTCTCCCGATTATGACGTTATATGAGGACTTGGAGTCTAGGAGCATATATTCTGAGATTGTGGTCTTCTGTCCTTCTCCCTCTCCTGCTGTAGTAGGGAGGTCAATCCTTCCCAATAGAATACTGAGATTCCCGTCAAATCCTGCCATGATTGCAGCAGTGGGCTTGACGTCATTGGGGTTGAGCTTCATCTGTTTTAGGGGCTCAGAAAATAGCACATTTGCAGAGCTCCCTATATCCACTAAAACTCTCCGGATCTCAAAATTGTCAATTTTGAGTGAGATAACTAGGGCATCACTGTAAGGACAGTGTACCCCTATAAGATCTTGATCTGAGAACTGAATCTCTGGTACTAGTCTCAACCTCTTCTTAACATTGGAGATCTGTAGGAGGCTGGGTGTAGTTCTGGCCTCCTGAGCATGCAGTTTCCTTGCTCGGTTGGATGTCCCGGTGGCCGGGGCTTTCGTATGAAGGACGAATATGACCTGATTGTTCTGTTGCTGGGGCTCATTTCGTCCTTCCCTTTGTTCCAGCCTCTGCTCTTGCCTCCTTTGTGGTGGTCTGTCATTGTGAGGGTTCTGCCTCCCGTCCTGCCTGACAAACTCTCGTAGACGTCCTCTCCTTATGAGCTGCTCGATTTCCTGTTTAAGGGCCCTGCATGTGTCAGTTACATGCTCGGGGTCCTTGTGGAAGTCGCAATATCTGCTCTGATCCCTATTGCCAGGATTGCCTCTTAGTAGCTCTAGCAATTTTAGGTTTTCGCGTGCTTGAACTTGTCGGAGTATGTGAGTTAGAGAGACGTTGAGAGGAGTATAAGTGGTGAATCCCCTTGGGCTAGTATTATTTGGATTTTTGGACGCCATTCTTTTATCGGGCTTCTGACCCTCTTCTTAGTGGCACTAGGGTCCTTCTTCTGGTCGTCCTTCTGGGCTTGCTCTTTAATCTATTGGGACGTATTTTTTACTTCCTCCAGATTTATATATTTCCTGCCTCAATCCATGAGCGCTGCCATGTCTGTCATGACCCGAAACCCACCCTATGCGGATCTCGTATCGTGGGGCCGACCCCATGGCCGTCCCTACTTTTTCCATTCTTTTACCAATGATAACAGTAAATAATATAAACATGACATTAAAGTGCGGAAGCTTTATTACAATTATTGTTCAAAGACTAAACTTCAAACTAACAATAAACTGATCCTAAACCACTCTTAGGTGGTGAGTACATGGGAGAGACTTCATTCATTACTATTATGCTCTTCAACTGTCTCTTTAATCTCCTGATCTCCTACTGTGGTTCTGTAACATTCTCACCTGAAAAAATTTAGTAAGGGGTGAGCTACAAACTTAGTAAGTAAACGCCTATCTCAAATACGGGGTTAGAGTAATCGTGGAACATATAGGATCATAGATGAACATGATAGCCAGTCATGGAAACAATTTCAGTCAACAGTAAGGTGCCAAAATGGCCAATGAACAGTAAGGCATGATAACCCAATAAGAACAGTGATATAACATGAATACGGGAACATTCAACATTCACAATCGACGTAAATGTACTGCCACAATGGAATGATTTCAATCGAGTCAAATGAATAAAGGTACTGTCAACATGGAACTATTCGTAGTGAAATTAAACATCACATGAATCAAACAAACATCACATAACAGTCAACATGAACGATGCATTTACTCTGTTCAGGGTTTGGCAGACCCTCGGTCTTTTGGGGCCCGGCATACCCCCCTTTAACATGAAGGCATATAAAATGCCATTAAAACTCACTGCGTAAAAACGCCATCATTGCCACATGTATGTTTGACCCGTAGGTCCCATAAATTGACCCGTAGGTCCAGTCAATCAGATAGTATCAGAAGGGTAATGTGTCTGAGCACAAGACCCGGCATTTAACATAAATTAGGATTATATCGTATTCCATATGAGGTGTGCAAAACGTGGAACATCATAACATAAGCATACAGTGAATAACATCAACACAATGAATCAAGCCATGAACCATCAACCAATAGACATCCACCAGGTAGAACAATATCCATGGTGGGAACAATAACAGTGGGTATAAATACATGAGTACAAAATTGGCAGTATAGAAAGATCGTGGCTTGGAAAACCACGTATAAAAGATAGAAATCCACTTACCTTATCAATGTCTTAATATCCCGTGACTTCCTCCTTTCCTTTTGACTTGCCTATAAATCAATAAACACGTTTCAACTTTCATATAATTTACCGAATTTATGCCTCATTACTCTAAATACCTCCCGTACTAATTTATGCTTTACGATTTCCATTTTAAACTTAATTTACCCAAGGGCAAAATGGTCATTTACGTGTCTCTACTTTTTGGGTTCTGTTTTCATAATTTGGACTTCACCGTTAAGTCCAGTAGGTTTGAATTAATAAAAATTCACTATTTACTTAACTAAATCGGAGTCCGTTTGACTTACCTTTGAGGTAGGGGCATTTTGGTCATTTCGGCATTCTACGGTTATTTTATTTTTTTCGGGACTCCGTCTCGTAAAACGGACCTCACTATTAAATTCAGGGGGTCCAAAATAGTAAGTTTTCATTATTCGTTCTACTAATTTAGGCGTCGAAATTAAATTTAAAATTTATTAATTTAAATCATTTATTTAAATTAATTAATCTGGATAATGCATATCGTATTTGAGCCCAAACAGACCACATGTGCCTTGGTGGCACAGTGGCTAAGCTTCTCACCCTTACTCCTTTGGTCACAGGTTCAATTCACTGCCATACCAATTTTCCATTTAACATTTTCCATTGTTTTTTCATTTCCTTGTTCAAGTTTAACCCAACCATTGGATAGCTTCTCCTTTCCAACCAAACACTATCTAAACTCGAATTTAAAAATTTACCCATGAAGTACAAGTGTTGGGCAGTCATCTGAATGGGTGGGTCGGGTCAGACCCGACCCGGTTTGGCCAAAATAAAATCGCAAAACCCAGCAGCCGCACAGCAACACTCCAGCGTGTTGGTTGTCTTCTCCGTCAACGGCGACTTGCCGACGACAGATTTTCTTACGTTTTTCAGTGGGGTTCACACCTACAGATCATGGACAACTCAAATCTACCGTCGAATTTCAAATTGGAGTGCCGGAGCACTCCCAAATTAACCGAAACAGTAGCGCACCAGGGGCTGTGCGGTTTTCCGGCAGTCCCTTTACCTTCCGTTTTCTCTAGTTTTCTCTTACGGTTTCAATCCCGATTTGATTCTAAAATGTCCCTACACCCAAGAGAATCAATTACCCATGATCTAACCCAATTAATCGCAACAAAATCGCCCCACCCGATCAGTTTTTCTCCTCCGTTTTTCACTGTTGCGCCCAGTTTAACATTCTGTCCGGTTGTTTAATTTTTGTTTTCTTTGATTCAATTCTAACAATTCCAACATCAACTATATCCATTCATAAATCAAATAAATTCCCATGCTTCCTAAAATCTATTTCAAACAATAATTCATGCTTACAATAGAAATAAAATCACATAAGTTGATCTATCTCACCCAATTGCGCGTACAGAGAAATCACTGCTTTCACTTCCGAATCCACTGTCCAGACCCGATTTGTCTTGGCTCGTTTCCTCCTCCACTTCTTTCTCAACTCACGCAAGGTGCCCCTTGACCTATCTCCTCCTTCTCCTTCCTCTTTCTCCTTCCTTTTCTCCTCTGTTCTAGCGTCCAGCCGTCCTCTGTTTTTTTTTTTTTTTTTCTTCTCTTCTTTCTCTGCTTCTACCACACGGCTGTATATACAACCAAGAGACACGGCTGTTGATTAACACCAAGAGAAACCGCCCCCCCCCACTCTCTCTCTCTCTCCCCCTTTCTCTCTTCCCTTCTTTCGGTTTTTTTTTTTTCTTTCCTACTTTGTGCCGTTTCCCCTGCTTCCGTCCCCCTTTTGTTTTTTTTTTTTTTTTTCTTCAGTTACATTATACTCCACACACATATAATATATATATATATATAATGTTCTCTTTAAGTTATTTAGCAGTTAATATATATGTATCCATGTCCATTTATATATGTATATATATATATATATTTATATAATTCCTCATTTTTATTCCAATTCTTTTCTTTTCTTTTTATTTTCCATTTTGTTTTATTCCCTTTTTAATTTTTTAATTTTTATTTCTTTTATTATTGTTATCCGTTTATCGTGACCTTCATCCTTACATTCCCATTATTGAAATTCAATCAAATTTTATTTCGTTATCGTAGCATTAGGCCATGTTGGCTCGGTTACAATGGGTCGGGGTGTTACATTCTACCCCCCTTAAATTGAGTTTTGTCCTCAAAACTCGAATGTTCGTAATGCATGAAACTCTGTCACCTCATCATGCCAGTTTCATCAACATAATTTTCTTTGTAACCTGTCTCTTAAACTTATCTTTATTCTTCAGATACTATATGCTTAGGCAGGAAGATTTCTTTCTATAGGATTCATAGTTCTTTTGTATTCCTCTTTATTTTCTTTCAATAGTGAATTTAAAAGTTAAGGGTTTGACCCTTTTACTTCCTCAGGACTTTCACTCATTGTCTCCAAATTTTAATATTAACATTCTCTTGCGTATTTCTTTAGTTCCCAAATCTGGGGCTAGGGATCTATTACTTTCATTACTCACCTTGAGTCATCTTTTCAGTTACTTGATTATTTCTCCTTGCTACCAGTCTCTTGACTAGTTTTGCAGCTAGTTGTTATATTCATCTCATTTGGTATTAAGTCGTAATTGTTTTATTGTTCATGGTCTCTCACCTCCCATTGACATTGCCAAGTAAAGATATCTAGCACCTCGATCCCCTTTTTTTTTTATCCATTTCTTTGGTAGTGGTCCTAGGAAGTCAACGGTGTAACTAGACTACACCACCTCTATCGTTTAGAGTGTTTTGGACATCTCATTCAAGTACTTTAAGTTTTCCTAAGGACAAAGTATCATATTCCCTTTCGTTTTCATAAACATCTTTTGGTTCGTGTTAGGACGATTTACTCGTATTCTCTTTGCATTACAATATTTATCCCCTGCTCGGGTGTTCTCAAATTTATTCGAACTTTTCATTTGTGATTTCTTAATCAATTGTCCATTTCTTGAAGATTTATCAATCCTCTTTTCATTTCACTTGTATTGTTCATTGGCATTACTGTCTTTGTTTTCAAATTCATGCTTATCATTTTATGATTTAGATAGATTAAGGAGATCAATTCCTCTATTTTTTTTTTTTCCACATTATAGGCAGGTGCTTTTTACCATTGCTCTTTTCATAAGTTTTGATTCCTCATCCCTTCATAGATTAAGGTATGGTACATATACTTATAAAATTTTAGGGTAGTCTTTTACCCTAGTCACTGATTCTTCATGTGATAGTCTACTTCGAAAGAATCCTTAATGGTGTTATCATATTTGGTTTACCTAGGATTTTCCACATCATTTGATCAGTTCAAGTCTCAAGTCTTATGACTTGTTAGTTTATGACCATTCTTTTGGTTTCACTTACCTTTGCTCATAACGGTTGTTCAACTGTCTCATTTCTTATCCTCGTCATTATATTCGGTTTTCCACCCTATGTTACATTTCTCTCCCCAGTCGTTATTCACTTTTTTTTTTTTTTTCATTTCGTTCTTTCAAGAACTTATTCAACCGTAGAGGGAGTCCCTTGTACATTTTGTGACTTCATATCATATTTTAGGATTGTTCACATCATTTAGTCATCTAATCATTTTATCGTTACTTTTGACATTCAAAGTTTATCACAACGATATCAAATTTTTTTTTTTTCCATCATGGAAATTCCCTACTTCCTTTGTGTCACAATTCAGTTATTCCTACTTTCTACCTCGATCTTGATTGTTCTCGTAACCCAATTAATTAGGTATCACTTTAGCACAGTCGTTGTCTTTACTAGTTTTTATATGCATTATGTATGCCACAATTTTCGTCTCTTTAATTGCTAGGTCACGTAAATCCTCAAAATCATTCAATGTTATCAATCATTTATCTTTTGAGTTAGATTCAGCTAGCTCAATAAAGTATAACCCACAATTAGGTCCTATTGTTACCTAGGTTAATAAGATCCATTGAATTTTCCCAACTATCATTTATCACGTGTCAATCTCCTTTTAGGACTATCACAGTTCATAAATGTTCACTTGATAATCTCATTTAATCAGTCTTTGTCTACCAATAATGCATTTGTCTTTACCCTATGTGACTCACTCAAGAATCTTCCTAATTCTGACATATCGTCAGTCCATCTCGAGTCTTAACGCCTCATGTTACCATTCAGTAAGTCTTCCTCAGACCATCTCTTACATAGACTTGTTGTTAAATTCCTCGACTTTCCAAGATTTCACAATCCCAACTCTATGTCACCTTATATCTTTTAAAAGAGCATTTGCTGTTGCCCTTGTTAAAATGATAGTTTCCCCCAATTCATAGATCAATTCCAATGTAATGACTTAAGAGTCATCCACCTCAACACGGGTATTATTCTTCCTAAGAATTCTCAACCTTTGTCCTCAAGCATACTACTTCCTCCTAAAAGTTACTATTCATTTAATCATCTCAGTTGTCCAAGAAACATCAAGTCAGTCATAGCATAGTCTTTCCCGAAAACTAGTAACCTTAGTATTTAATCAAGCTATTGTTTTCCAAAAGTCACCAATCATTTAACTATTTAAATCCTCGAATTCTTAGTTCCTCAAAGATATCTAATCGGTTAATAACCGTGTACTTATGATCTGTATCTCATATGCCTTATATATATCATTCAATAATGATTTCCTCGTAATACCTTAGAATCATGTATCATCTCAATTTCATGGTTTCTCTATATAATTACTACCAGTTCTGTCTTTACAATAATTTGAATCACATTGACCTCTAACAATTATTCAGAATCTTCTATCATTTACCTTCATCCAACTTAGTAGAGTATTAACTAAAATCGTATCACACCTCATCTTAGATTACAAGATTCATGGATCTCTCCCGAATATTCATTCATCATGTGTCAGCCTCTTTCCAAAATCATCACAGTTCATAAGATCAATTCTGGCAATCTAGCTCCTTTAGTACTTGTCTTCACCACTCTACTCATCTTCACCCTATCAATGTCTACCTATGACTTACTCGAGAATTTTCATATTTTTGGTCCTCCTAAAATTATCCATTTAGTTTCCTACAAACTATCTCCGATTCAAGCCTCGGTTATCTATCCATAACATTTATAGAAATCTCTTCAAACATTTTCAATGTCATTCCTTGAGAATCCTCCTCGTTTTTCTTTTAAACATATTTCTATTTCCTTAAAGGTTATTAATTACCAATCATCTCAATTGTTCAAGGATCACCGATAACATATAGTCTTTTCCCCGATATATAGTATTCACTAATAATAATCTCTCAATGGTATTGGAAACAGTTAACAAGTAGCCTAGAGGTTCTGTTTCAAAGTTCAACCTAACAGTAAATGCGGAATTATAAATCGATTCTCTAGACAATATATGAGCAGGTCGTAAGTAATTGAAAAATACCTACGGATACTGGTACAGTAGCCCAATCATCTTTTGGTGTTAACCTTTCCTGTAAAGGATAATCAGTCAATGTATATGTAAAATAATTATCAGTGTTCGCATAAAAGTCTAGCCCAGTAATGTCAGTATTATCCATTGACTAACTCTTAGACTTTAACAATTCCAGTACTCTAATCTTGTCTCCCATGACTCACTAGAACCTAAGACTTTGCTCTGATACCAAGCTGTCACGACCCGAAACCCACCCTATGCAGATCTCGTATCGTGGGGCCGACCCCATGGCCGTCCCTACTTTTTCCATTCTTTTACCAATGATAACAGTAAATAATATAAACATGACATTAAAGTGCGGAAGCTTTATTACAATTATTGTTCAAAGACTAAACTTCAAACTAACAATAAACTGATCCTAAACCACTCTTAGGTGGTGAGTACATGGGAGAGACTTCATTCATTACTATTATGCTCTTCAACTGTCTCTTTAATCTCCTGATCTCCTACTGTAGTTCTGTAACATTCTCACCTGAAAAAATTTAGTAAGGGGTGAGCTACAAACTCAGTAAGTAAATGCCTATCTCAAATACGGGATTAGAGTAATCGTGGAACATATAGGATCATAAATGAACATGATAGCCAGTCATGGAAACAATTTCAGTCAACAGTAAGGTGCCAAAATGGCCAATGAACAGTAAGGCATGATAACCCAATAAGAACAGTGATATAACATGAATACGGGAACATTCAACGTTCACAATCGACATAAATGTACTGCCACAATGGAATGATCTCAATCGAGTCAAATGAATAAAGGTACTGTCAACATGGAACTATTCGTAGTGAAATTAAACATCACATGAATCAAACAAACATCACATAACAGTCAACATGAACGATGCATTTACTCTATTCAGAGTTTGGCAGACCCTCGGTCTTTTGGGGCCCGGCATACCCCCCTTTAACATGAAGGCATATAAAATGCCATTAAAACTCACTGCGTAAAAACGCCATCATTGCCACATGTCTGTTTGACCCGTAGGTCCCATAAATTGACCCGTAGGTCCAGTCAATCAGATAGCATCAGAAAGGTAATGTGTCTGAGCACAAGACCCAGCATTTAACATAAATTAGGATTATATCGTATTCCATATGAGGTGTGCAAAACGTGGAACATCATAACATAAGCATACAGTGAATAACATCAACACAATGAATCAAGCCATGAACCATCAACCAATAGACATCCACCAGGTAGAACAATATCCATGGTGGGAACAATAACAGTGGGTATAAATACATGAGTACAAAATTGGCAGTATAGAAAGATCGTGGCTTGGAAAACCACGTATAAAAGATAGAAATCCACTTACCTTATCAATGTCTTAATATCCCGTGACTTCCTCCTTTCCTTTTGACTTGCCTATAAATCAATAAACACGTTTCAACTTTCATATAATTTACCGAATTTATGCCTCATTACTCTAAATACCTCCCGTACTAATTTATGCTTTACGATTTCCATTTTAAACTTAATTTACCCAAGGGCAAAATGGTCATTTACGTGTCTCTACTTTTTGGGTTCTGTTTTCATAATTTGGACTTCACCGTTAAGTCCAGTAGGTTTGAATTAATAAAAATTCACTATTTACTTAACTAAATCGGAGTCCGTTTGACTTACCTTTGAGGTAGGGGCATTTTGGTCATTTCGGCATTCTACGGTTATTTTATTTTTTTCGGGACTCCGTCTCGTAAAACGGACCTCACTATTAAATTCAGGGGGTCCAAAATAGTAAGTTTTCATTATTCGTTCTACTAATTTAGGCGTCGAAATTAAATTTAAAATTTATTAATTTAAATCATTTATTTAAATTAATTAATCTGGATAATACATATCGTATTTGAGCCCAAATAGACCACATGTGCCTTGGTGGCATAGTGGCTAAGCTTCTCACCCTTACTCCTTTGGTCACAGGTTCAATTCACTGCCATACCAATTTTCCATTTAACATTTTCCATTGTTTTTTCATTTCCTTGTTCAAGTTTAACCCAACCATTGGATAGCTTCTCCTTTCCAACCAAATACTATCTAAACTCGAATTTAAAAATTTACCCATGAAGTACAAGTGTTGGGCAGTCATCTGAATGGGTGGGTCGGGTCAGACCCGACCCGGTTTGGCCAAAATAAAATCGCAAAGCCCAGCAGCCGCACAGCAACACTCCAGCGTGTTGGTTGTCTTCTCCGTCAACGGCGACTTGCCGACGACAGATTTTCTTACATTTTTCAGTGGGGTTCACACCTACAGATCATGGACAACTCAAATCTACCGTCAAATTTCAAATTGGAGTGCCGGAGCACTCCCAAATTAACCGAAACAGTAGCGCACCAGGGGCTGTGCGGTTTTCCGGCAACCCCTTTCCCTTCCGTTTTCTCTAGTTTTCTCCTACGGTTTCAATCCCGATTTGATTCTAAAATGTCCCTACACCCAAGAGAATCAATTACCCATGATCTAACCCAATTAATCGCAACAAAATCGCCCCACCCGATCAGTTTTTCTCCTCCGTTTTTCACTGTTGCGCCCAGTTTAACATTCTGTCCGGTTGTTTAATTTTTGTTTTCTTTGATTCAATTCTAACAATTCCAACATCAACTATATCCATTCATAAATCAAATAAATTCCCATGCTTCCCAAAATCTATTTCAAACAATAATTCATGCTTACAATAAAAATAAAATCACATAAGTTGATCTATCTCACCCAATCGCCCGTACAGAGAAATCACTGCTTTCACTTCTGAATCCACTGTCCAGACCCGATTTTTCTTGGCTTGTTTCCTCCTCCACTTCTTTCTCAACTCACGCAAGGTGCCCCTTGACCTATCTCCTCCTTCTTCTTCCTCTTTCTCCTTCCTTTTCTCCTCTGTTCTAGCGTCCAACCGTCGTCTGTTTTTTTTTTTTTTTTTCTTCTCTTCTTTCTCTGCTTCTACCACACGGCTGTATATACAACCAAGAGACACGGCTGTTGATTAACACCAAGAGAAACCGCCCCCCCACTCTCTCTCTCTCTCTCCCCCTTTATCTCTTTCCTTCTTCCGTTTTTTTTTTCTTTCCTGCTTTGTGCCGTTTCCCCTGCTTCCGTCCCCCTTTTGTTTTTTTTTTTTTTTCTTCAGTTACATTATACTCC
The DNA here is from genome assembly GCA_008638375.1 of Nyssa sinensis. Classification (NCBI taxonomy): domain Eukaryota; kingdom Viridiplantae; phylum Streptophyta; class Magnoliopsida; order Cornales; family Nyssaceae; genus Nyssa; species Nyssa sinensis. Next base: position 22,605,727 of record CM018040.1, read on the forward strand.
ACACACATATATATAATATATATATATATATAATGTTCTCTTTAAGTTATTTAGCAGTTAATATATATGTATCCATGCCCATTTATATATGTATATATATATATATATATTTATATAATTCCTCAGTTTTATTCCAATTCTTTTCTTTTCTTTTTATTTTCCATTTTTTTTATTCCCTTTTTAATTTTTTAATTTTTATTTCTTTTATTATTGTTATCCGTTTATCGTGACCTTCATCCTTACATTCCCATTATTGAAATTCAATCAAATTTTATTTCGTTATCGTAGCATTAGGCCATGTTGGCTCGGTTACAATGGGTCAGGATGTTACAATGTCAATGGGAGGGCTTTTTGTTAAAAAGTCCTTGAAGCCTCGTTGAGCAATACCAGAGGTCATAGTAGCTTAAACAAAGCTCGGTCTGCAATCAGTAATCTCTGCGAGCTCGGCATTGAAACGTGCAATATACTCCCAAAGATTCTCCCCTTTGGACTATTTTACGTTAAGCAAGAACTCTGGGCCCTTCCTTAATCTTTTGTTGGTCATGAACCTGTCAAGGAATCGCTTGCTGAGCTCGTAGAAGCTGGTGACTGAGTTTGGTAGGAGGTGGCGAAACCACTTCAGAGCAGTACCTTTGAGGCTAGTTACGAATATACGGCACATAAAGGCGTCATAAGCCCCATGTAGTGCCATGATGTGCTGGTAATGGGAAATGTGGTCCCTCGGGTCCCCAGTCCCATCATAAAAGGTGAACTTTGGAACAACAAACTTCTTCGGCCTCTCTTCAACCATGATAACAGGGGTGAATGGCATGGTAAACCTTCCAAGTAGCCTGGCTAGCTTGTCTTGTTCTGGAGGGATATGAATACCTCTCGCAACAGCAATGTGGTCCATGGAGTATGCAACTTCTTCAGCCCTCCTTAGATCCCTTGGTGGGATTGGATGTTGCGAATCCTACCTTACGGCTTCAATGCTCATATGGATGGGATGACCCTGGTCTATGGCTGGGAGATGACTTTGGTCCTCTTGAGTTGGAGGAACTAGAGTTGCTTGAGGTTAGAACTCTTGCGGCATTGGATTTGCCCTAGAAGCCACAGGTGTTGGAACCCTTGTAGTGCTTCGATAGTGGACATCTGGGATAAAGGCTGGTATCCCCTTGCCTGCGGCTGCCAATGGTTGGGGGTCCCCACCAATGTGGGTGGTACCTTGGGGGTATGCCAACTGATTTCTAGGAATCTCTTCGTGGAATCCTCCGTCCATGGTGGCGGTAGGAGGCTGTGTCCTTGGATCAGCCGAATTGAGAGGTCAAAGGGTTGGTTCTGTGATTCTGGGTAAGAATCGCTAGAGATTCAGACATGGAAAAAATTTGTTCTTGTATTAACTCGTTCTGTCGCTTGACTTGGTCAAGCTGTTGTTGCATGGGATCAGTTGTTTGTCCCCTTTCTCGTCTGACAGGGGGCCGGTGTTGAGGGTTTTGAGCATTTTGAGCATTCTTTCTCAGTCGGAGATTGGGAGCCATGGTCCTTTGGTGAGAAGAAGGATGAGTTTGTTCGTAAGAAGAGCACTTTTGTTGAAAGAACGATTGTCATTTCCACAGACGGCGCCAAACTGATGCTGCACTTTTTGGTCAGTAGGGGCTCCGAACTCCGCTGCCAGAAGAGCACTCAAAGAAAAGGATCAGAAGGCCACCAGGTTGGCTCCGGCGGTAGCCGCTCCGATGCTTAAGTTAATAAACTGAATTGAAAGACTGTAATTGTAAACTAATGAATAAGCATGAATGGAACAGCGTACATTAGGATTTTATTTATAGGCTAGAGATTTCCTTAGTTGATTAGGATTTAGAGCCATGAAATTAGGGATTTGATCATCAAAGAATGGTAGTTTCCAAGCTGGATACTACGCTTTGAGTGATATCCGGGAGTGGTAGTTTCCTTGTTGGATTCTGTTTCCTTATCCTTAGCTCGGTACGATGTTCAAGGCGATGACGAGCTTTGAACCCTGAGGGATGCTTTGAAGGCCCTGTGCTCAGACCTGTGAGCTCTGGAGGCTAAGTATTTAACCTTACTCTGAATGGCTGAGTTTTAGCTAGTCTATAGTTACACGTGTCACATGTAGACTAGTCTGTCACTTTGTGGTATATCAAACTAACTTGTCTTTCTTATATTTATCTATATATCTATATATATATATATATATATATATATATATTTACGAGACTCGTCTAATTATTTATAAATGATGGTTGTAATATACTGTTAATGCTAGGAAAAAATAAAACTTTTATTATTTCTTTTTATAGCAGGTAATATTCTATTTTTCCATTCTTTTTTTTATAAAATAAAAAAATTTCAAACCATTACTTGTATTCCCCTTTTTAAGTAGTGATAGACTATAAACTCTTTTAAATACTTGGAAGAACTTGAAACTTCCTTTTCTTTTGGAGACGTCGTTTTTTTAATGATTAAAGAGTTTGAATTAACAAACCAAGGAAAGCTTTAATAATGTTCTTTTTAAATTTGTATTAGTTTGGTTAAACTTTAAGATACAAAATTTTAGATTGTTTTAATTTTCAGATTTAGGCATGTCAGATACAAAATTAATTATGGCAGGTTTTCAGGTCTCAAAATTTTGGACTATATTTTCTATTAGTCAATGTCTACACATATACTATATGTGTGATGTGATCATTCTAAGCATTTATGTTGGTCAAGTCGGCATTCAAATTCATTGAGGCTATTTCACTACTATCATTATGTGCAAGGTGATATTTAAGCATAAATTCCTTTAATTTCATAATTTTTCTACCAGAAATCAAAATAATCTTGGTCAAATTGATTTGCATTCGTATTGTTTTTGTGATCATTTTCTAGTGGATTTAATCCACTTATAACACTAGGTCTCCGATTGTATCGATTTAATTAGTTGTGGGTTTGTGATTATTTGGGATTTCAATAAATGGATGGAAGAGAGGGTTTAAAGATTGGATTGTGGGGCTCTGTTATTATGTAGTGTAGATGGGTGGGAGTCGGAGAGAGAGAGAGAGAGAGAGAGAGAGAGAGAGAGAGAGAGAGAGAGATTGAAGAGAATGGCTAATGGGTGTACTGGGTTTGAAGATTGATATGCATTCTCAAAGAAGACAATGTTAGGTTTGATTTTAGAGAGAAGAGAAAAAAAGAGATAAATGGTTTACCTATTTTAGCATGGGTCAAATTGTATTTTTACAAAAATGTTAGGTAAACTAACAGTTGACTAACGGAAGGAGCAACTTGTTACAGTATATAAACTTCGAGGGAGGTCAGTGTAATTTCTCAAACCCCATGGGATCCATATGTAATTTCACCTAACCTCAGGGGAGGTTAGTCTAATTCACCCTATATAATATTATATGTAATTTAGAGTTAATCTAAATCATAGAATCAAGATTAGTCTAACGGTTGGTGTTAAAAGATATATAAAGAACAAGATGGTTTATTTTTTTTGCATCTTCCCCGCTCCCCGCTTTGCGAAAACCCTCAACTCCTGAATCTCCACCTTTATCTCTCAGGAGGCACCTTAATCTATCAGCGGACAACTTTCTCTTCAACGAGCATGTCTTCTTTTGACAACACCTCACCCATTTGTAACCTCAAAGATTGGCTATTGGTAACAATGATGACCATTAGAGAGCTTCCAATGTCTCGTTAATCGGCGACGATAAGCTAAGGTTTTCTCTAACAATGGCCTAATCACCATTACGTTAAGGTCAGGTAGCCACTATTAGGGTTAGTTCTCTTTCTCTATTTGTCTTTTAAAAAAACCAAGGAGCTTTTGTGCCTTTGTTGTTGTGATGTGTAACTAATTGATTGATTAAGTATTTTTTCAATTAATTTTTATTTCTTTCTCTATTTTAATTAAAAAATGTCAATCATTTTCATCTATGTTCAACAACACCCATTTTATGCTTATTAGAAACAATGCATTTTTTATTCTCTATTTGATAATAGACATGTATTGAGTTGGAAACATTGCATTATTGTACATATTCAATCCATTATGATTTGAACTCTTACTTGAGGCAAGCAAGTTGGTATTGTTAGGTAGTTAAATTCTTTTTTGGTTATTGTTAATAGCTTATCGATTATCGGACTAGATGTCCGGTAAGTAACAACTATGGATTAGACAAAAAGTGATACGTTATATTAACAAACTGGATTAGGATTACCCCGGATCCAATCTGTATTTGATCCATTTACGAGTCTAATCAGATTAAAAAATATTAATTTATCAAAATACAGTAATTAGCAACTTAAAAGACCATGGTAAAGACTGAAAATTAATTTATTGAATTTTAAAATTTCGTTAGTATAAGATATTGCTTTGTCGGAACAAAGTAATGACATGGAATACTATTTGTATAAATCATAATATTTTAAAAAACAAATGATAATATTTGTCAACTCATGAAAAAAAATTGATGTTATATGTGTTTGTTCTGAAAGATAGGAACTTTTAAGTCTTTCAAAATACAATAATGTTATGCTGACCTAATTATTTTACCAAAAGCTTTTACCTTGTTGAGTTGGTTGCCCACCTCACCCATGCCACATCAGCCCTCACTTAAACCCAAATGAAATAAAAGTTCATTTGAAATTACCTACCAAAAAAAGTTTATTTAAAATTTTAGATTAATTCCATTTCATTTAATTTTGTCTAAACCCAAATCGAGGCACACAAATTTTCTTCCCTCCAACTTGTCCTTCCAAACTCTCCCTCATGATTGGTGCATACCCTCCAGTGAAAACCTCCAAGATCAATGCATTCCTTTTCTTTTTGTTATTAGAAAAAGAGTTTCGAGTCTTTGATTGGGTGATTTCCCTTTGGGGTTCAAATTTTTAGTTGGGTGAATTCTCTGTGGGGTAAGTGTTTGCATCTTGATATTTTTGTTTTTGGAAAATGACATGGAAGATTGTTGTAATAAAAAAATGTCATGATTTAAAGGTTATTATTTGTCATTTACATGACTTTATGTTGTGTTGATTATGTCTATTGATAACTTTTGATAGTTGCAATCATTGTCGATTTATGGTAAGTTAATACTAGATCTCGTCTCTCTACTCTCTCTATTTGTATATACATTACTCTTATTCAAAACATCTCATATTCTAGCCCTTGTAGGATTTATTTGCCTGTTGTTTTCCTTTTGTAATTTATTCTATTTCTTCAAATGTTATGTTTCTTTTACTTCCATTTATTTACCTATTTTCACAAATCAAGAAAATTTAATTACCCATTTTCATATATAGGTTGCTAAAACAAGGGGTGCAACTTGGGCGGGTTTACCGGAAGTCAACCCGAGCCTGCCCAGAATTTTTTAGGGCTTAGGCAAAAGAACTCAAGCCCGATTTAAATTAGGATTGGGCTTGGGTTGAGACTTTAAAAACCCACGCCGACGTCGACGCCGATGCCGACGCCTAACCCAAACCCGAATTCAATATTTTATATATTATATTTTTTATACTTTAATTATCCTCCATTAGATTAATAGGAATTCCTTACAAGAATTACTATTTACATTTTTTTTATAATTTCAAAAACTTTTTGACCTTTAACATTTTTTTAAAAATTAAATTATGTTGAAGGAGTTATTTTAATGGTTTTTGGTTTCTTTTAGAAGAAAAAATTGAGAGAAATTATTGGAGCTTGTAGTGTATAATCAAAATAGGAAAAAAAATAATTTATTAAAGAAATCGTGAATAAAATCTAAAAATTAGAATTAAAATCAGGTTTGGGTCAGGCTCAAGTTGAATCTGATATTAATGAATTTTAATTTGGGTTGGGCTCAAGTTAGGTTGTTCGGGTATGAAGTTGGGCTTGGGTTGACTATTTTAGAGCTTGTGTTGGACTTCGACATGACCTAACCCAAGCCTGGCCCGCCAGAGCTACACTTCTAGCTAGAACACTTCAGATCTTTGTATGTTACTTACCTATAACCGTTAATGTGAATCTATGATCTAGTTGTCTTGTAGTAATAGAAACCTATTGCTCCGTGGTAATAGAAAACTAACTATTTGATGTAGAGGGATACCACTAGGATATCACTCAAGGTCCCAAAACATGAATATCACCTAGAAGGGGGGGTTGAATAGGTGGGTCTTGAGTTAAAATTTCTTTCGATGTATATTCCAATCCTTAGTTAAATACAAAATATGACACAATTAACAAAATCACTCAATGTGATTAATCCAACATTTATGCCCATCCATCAATGAATTCATTAAGAATCATCCAAATATACCAATCTATCAACCTTCATCAAATTGATCAAACTAGTTTGATTTTATATGCAATTTTAACAATTCAAGGCAAAATCAACTAAGTGATCAATTTATGATTTCAATCAATTTACTTAATCAAGTTTTCAATTTATCAAATTAATGAACAATTATGAATTTCATGAAAAATAAATTTCTATATTCTAGAAGAAGCATTTCATTTAAAGCACATAGAAAATTGAAAGAGATGAAGAGAATGAGAGATTGCAAACTGATTGATGACAGAGAAATCACCAAGGACAAAAATTCTTGGAGTAAAACTCTAAAGTCAGGCCAATGCTTAAGGAAGGATTCCACTATAACAAAAAGTGAAATACAATGTATTTATGAACAAGCTAAGTACCTCAAGCTCTGTTCTCCTCGGTTACATATTCAAATTCTCCTTGAATCCTCAAGCAGCTCATAGCCGCACTTTCAAACAACCAAAATTGTAACGACCCGCTCCACATGGCATGATATTGTCCACTTTGGGCCTACGGCCCGCACGGTTTTGTTCCTCCCCTCACAGGGAAAATGCATCATACCATTGGAGAGCCACAGCCTTATTTATGAATACCTAACTTCCCCCTTCCCCAGGCAATGTGGGACACTGAGACTTGCCTTCAAGGCTACGACCACCCCTTCGTGATCTCACATATCCACCCTCTTCGCTTTCGGGAGCCTGCGTCTTTGCGGCACACTTTCGGCTGGGGTTCGACTCTGATACCATTTGTAATAACCCGCTCCACATGGCATGATATTGTCCGCTTTGGGCCCACGACCTGCACGGTTTTGCTCCCCCCCTTACAGGGAAAACGTGTCATACCATTGGAGAGTCACAACCTTACTTATGAATACCTCACTTCCCCCTTCTCCAAGCGACGTGGGACACTAAGACTTGCCTTCAGGGCTACGGCCACCCCTTCGTGATCTCACATATCCACTCCCCTACTTTCGGGAGCTCGCGTACGCACGGCACACTTCCAGATGGGGTTCGATTCTAATACCATTTGTAACGACCCACTCCACATGGCATGATATTTTCTGTTTTGGGCCCACGGCCCGCACGGTTTTGTTCCTCCCCTCACAGGGAAAACGCGTCATACCATTGGAAAGCCACAGCCTTACTTATGAATACCTCACTTCCCCCTTCCCCAAGCAATATGGGACACTGAGACCTGCCTTCAGGGCTACGGCCACCCCTTTGTGATCTCATATATCCACCCCCCCTCCCGCTTTCGGGAGCTTGCGTCCTCACGGCACACTTCCGATTGGGGTTTGGCTCTGATACCATTTGTAACGACCCACTCCACATAGCATGATTTTGTTCACTTTAGGCCCACGGCCCGCACGATTTTGTTCCTCCCCTCACAAGGAAAATGCGTCATACTAGTGGAGAGTCGCAGCCTTACTTATGAATACCTCACGTCCCCTTCCCCAGGTGATGTGGGACACTGAGACCTGCCTTCAGGGCTACAGCCACCCCTTCGTGATCTCACATATCCACCCCCCAACTTTCGGGAGCTCGCGTCCTTGCAGCACACTTCCAGCTGGGGTTTGGCTCTGATACCATTTGTAACGACCAACTCCACATAGCATAATATTGTTTGTTTTGGGCCCATGGCCCACACGATTTTGTTCCTCCCCTCACAGGAAAATGCGTTATACCATTGGAGAGCCGCAACCTTACTTATGAATACCTCACTTCCCCCTTCCTCAGGCGATGTGGGACACTGAGACCTGCCTTCAGGGCTACAACCACCCTTTCATGATCTCACATATCCACCCCTCCGCTTTCAAGAGCCCGCGTCCCCGTGGCACTCTTCCGGCTGGAGTTCGGCTCTAATACCATTTGTAACGACCCCGCTCCACATGGCATGATATTGTCCGCTTCAGGGGTGGCCGTAGCCCTGAAGGCAGGTCTCAGTGTCCCACACTACCTGGGGAAGAGGGAAATGAGGTATTTATAAGGCTACGACTCTCCAATGGTATAACACATTTTTCCTGCAAAGGGATGAACAAAATCGTGCAGTCCATGGGCCCAAAGCAAACAATATCATGTCATGTGGAGTAGGTCGTTACAAATGGTATCAGAGCCGAACCCCATCCGGAAGTGTGTCACGGGGACGCGGGCTCCCGAAAGCGGGGGGTGGATATGTGAGATCACGAAGGGGTGACCGTAGCCCTGAAGGCAGGTCTGAGTGTCCCACATCGCCTGGGGAAGGAGGAAGTGAGGTATTCATAAGTAAGGCTACGACTTTCCAATGGTATGACGTGTTTTCCCTGTGAGGGGAGGAACAAAACTGTGCGGGTCGTGGGCCCAAATTGGACAATATCATGCCTTGTGGAGCAGGTTGTTACAGGAATCCTCTAGGGTCTCGGACTCCTCCGATCAAGCTGCTCAACAATTGCGAATCTTCACAACCTCTATATCCATCAATTGCTCAACGCTGAATCCTCAAGCTTGAACTTCATTTATCGTCAATGGTGAATTTGACGTGAACCAAGGCTCTTAGATCTGATTTGGATCTAGTGGATCATCTAAATCGATCAATGAACAAGAGTAAAGATGATTATGAATGACATGTATGAATGATCTCTCACAAGAGCTTCATAATGTATCAAAAATTTTACTCTCACAATATGAGACTTGATTACGCCCAAAGAATAACGCGGTAGTTGTAGTGTAGCTTTAGGGTGTCGATTCCACAGGGAGACAAAATTAGAAGAATAATAGAAAGAATTTCTGAAACTAAGAAAAATATTAGATGGTTAACGAGAAAATAAAAATATAGAAAAATGATTTTTGAATGCAAATTAAAAATTAAACAAATTGATTAATAGAAGAAAATATTCAAATTTAACGAACAGTGGAGTGTCGGGAATCCCTTGCACATATATGGTATTTTAATTATTTTTAATTCACTGATAACTCAATTGAGAAATTAAATTCCAAAAATCTCAATCGGAAGATTTAAAATTATGAACCAAAATTAGACTACAAGTAACCCTTCGAAAGATCATTCATCACTTTTAAATCACTAAAATTATTATTCACATTGAGAAAACCCAACGACGACAATATACCCAACGAGCAATATTGCAGCCGAGAATTAAATCAATATAAATAATTAATTGTTCCAAAAATAATCAAAACATTAATCCATTCAATAGAAAAAGCATGACTGAATCTATAAACAGACTGAACCCTTTAACTATTTGAAGAATAAAATCCAACACTAAATTGCAAATGATCATCAAAGAATTTAATAAATAAAAACCACGAACAAGAATTAAAAAATTAATTAAAATAACCATCTAATATGTAAGTTTCTCCCTAACTTCACTTGAAAATTTAATTACTCATGTACAGGATGGATAACGTAAATTTCACGGAGAAACAACGAGTCATAAAGCAGTTGCGCTGTCTTTTCCTCCGAGTCATAAAGCAGTTGCGCTGTCTTTTTCTCCACGCTGGAACTGCTGCGCGCTGCCGCCAAATTTCTCTCTGTTCACTGTTCTCTTTCTGCTACAGCAGCCCCCGTATCTCTATTTTTTCTTCCTTTATATATCCGCTGCAGGTCTCCTTTATTTAGCCCTAGGCGCCTGGGCCTTCCCCCTCAAAAAGCCTGAATCCGCACAGAGCCAGCCACAGCCCCTGGGCGCCCCAGCCAGCACAACACCTCAACAGCTGCATGCAAGTAGGCCTTGACTTTTCAAACCTCACGGACCCCACCTGCTCCCATTTATTCCTTTGTTTCCTGTTCCTGCGCAGCCTAAAGGCCTCCGAACCTTTTCCATTCCTGGTTTCACCAACGCAGAGCCCCACATTCTTCAATTCAGCCCTCACTCACTCAAAGCCCATTTCTTTTCCTCTTGCATTGGACCCCACACCTGGGCCGCACAAGCCAGCCACAGCACAAGTCCACATCTACCACTTTTACACCCCATTTTCTATCAGATAATAATTGAATCTTGACTCTGGGCTCTTCACAAAAGTTGTAGCCCCAGATGAGTAGATAATTTTAGGCTTAAAAATCACCTGATTTGGATTTTGGAAGCTCAAGTTATGGCCTCTTGAAGTTGGCTGGTCGAACAGGAATTTGGAGCAGCTTCCCAGGTCTGTCTTTGAAATAACGTTTGGAGGCCCAAACGAACTCCGATTTTTACAAACCAGACCTTTCTGAAAATCCCAAGACGTCCTCTAAAAACTTCATGAAGACCATTTTCTCATTTTGAAAATCTAACGCCATCCAAATCTCAATTGAAACTCAATGGTCGAATCTGTCAAAAAGCCAAAAATTGCACAATATACTCCATAGCTCTTCTTTGACCTTCAATGCTTCCCTAATTCAATAAATATATTAATTAGCTCACTTAAACAGAGAATATATCATAAAATTAAATGTAAACGAACTAAAAATATTAAACATTATACTCTCATAATAGGGTCACATTCTAACATTTTAATCCAATAATAAGGTATTTAAAGTGCACTTTTGAGCACTCATCAAGACTCTTTCACTCTATTTTTGACTGCTCTAAATCGTATTTTCGTCTATTTTCGCAAAGAGCTTGATTGATCCCCAAATGGCTTGAAAACAAAATATAAATCTATTTTTTGCCCAAGGTTCATTCAAACGAACCATCATTTGTTCGAACAAACAAGGAAAAAATATCAAACGAGTACAACTTTGAAGTTATAGCTCTTCTTTTGATACAGAGCCTTTGAACGAATGAAACAAATGAGAACGAACTTCTATGTTGTTTGTTCAAACCAGCCAAGGCTTCGTTCGAATGAGCAATAAAGAGTTGCTAATTCTTGCTTGTCTTGTGAACTGAATTTTTTCCTTAGGTAATTTAAAGATGCATTTTGAAAAAATTAGTTTATAATTACAAGTTAATCACATACATGATGTTATGATAAAAACTATATACAATGCATGCATGATGTGAGTGTGTGAGATCCAAATGAAATACATAGTCCAATAAATCCTTCGAGAACTAAGTCGACCGGTAGTGATACATGGTAATGTCTTTTGGATGAACTTGGAGAAGAACAGACATTGAGGTACTCACTCATAGGACTTATGAAAAGATTACACACAAAGCACGTTTTGTCAAACTGGATTAGCCAATTAAAATATCAGACCCTATGGTCCTAACAAACTCCCTCTTTGGCAATCCATGACAAAATTGCATAACAAAAGTATAAGAATACAATACCAAAATCTATAACCCCTCAAGGAGCCAGATAGAAGGAAATTATACATTTTGACTCAGTATCCTATACTATACATATCACTTAGTACTGCTCAACAAGAGACAAACTTGTTTCCTGCATAACAAACTCAACTATACCATGTGAGATCACATCAAAAAAGATATATAAAATAAATCCAATGAGATCACACAATAGACGAGTATCAATATTAAACAAGGTACAGTAAACATGGAAACCATATGCAATTAAAACAAGATTTGAGCAATATAAAGTGATTCTAAGCTATCTCATACATATGCAAAAAAAAAAAGAAAGTATATTATTCCCTCTCAATTTATACTCAATACCAATCATCTAATCTCCTCCTTTGTACAACTCCCCTTATGTAACACCATCTCCCCATTTTTATCACGATGACAAAGGAGGTAACAAGAAAGGAAGATCATAATGAAGAAAAATATAACAAAATAGGCATGCATAATGAGATAATAGAGTACTGATGGTAATGATCATATACATAGAAGAGAAATATCAAAGATATATATATAAAAAAAAAAAAAAACGAAGTCTATCATCGATCTCAAAAAAAATATACAAGAAATCATAGAGAGGTACTGCCAAAAAGCATAAGTACATGTAGTTGATAAGTAGAAAAATAAAGGCAAAAACCTCACTACAATAACACTCATCATTTATGTAACCAACTACAAGCTACATCACTGATCATCGGTGAGCAAAGGAGGAGAAAAGACACGAGCTAGAGCCTTTATCAATCCCTATAGAGCTCATCGAAAGTAGGGAGTCTCATCCATCATTGAGATGAAATAGTCTGAAAGAACCCAAAGATAATACTGATCCAGCATGTGATTAATATCGATAGTGATCTGATCATGACGAAGCTATAATCGCTCCTCTAGCTCATCTCTGGTGATCGGCTGATTGATGAAAAATAAGGAGGCCCCTGTTGACACACGAAGGTTTGCATCCAATGGGGTACGAAACTGCAATGGAGTCTTGACAACTAGGAAGTCCTCAACATGTATCTGCTCTTCGGACTACTGTTGTTGCGGCAACATATGTGGTTGCTGCTAATGCTGCTTTGGCAGTTATGCCTCTTCATGCCCATCGTCAACATTGTCCTCATTGGAAGGAGCGATGACATGTCCCCATGACCTGGCTAGAGTCTGACTTGTAAATAGACCAGGTAGGAGGATGAGCATATCATCAATGTAAAAAAGAACCTGTTGTGCAACACAGATCCTAGTCATCAGGCTACCGAATGCCAAAGACATCGTGTGTCTAGTACTAGTGGTGGAGGAATTGATGACTCAAAGAATATACGATGGAACGTTGATAGGAATGGTAGCACCGAGTGAATACAGAAGTGTGGCATGGGAGAGAGTTAGCGTGTTCGTGTGGCTGATTGGATGCAACACATTACACATGTAAGGTTGAGGATGCAATAACCCTTGCGCAAACATCCCTGCTCTAATATCACACACCTTAAGGTGAAAACTGTCGAACTATCAACACGGAAGGTAGAAGCAATAAGACTCGCAGATGGAAATGCAACACCTTAAGGGAATGGGAAGTCAGGCTGCTCGACTTGAGGAAGACCAAGAGTCTTAGCTATCACGTCAGTGGTAAGAAAGAAAGGGACATCGCGTACTGTCATCAGGTAGGCTCTTTGGGTATCATGAGAACCGAGGTTCAAGTAAAACTCTCAAACTAAGGTCTCGTTGGTCGGACCCGTGACTGACAAGAGAGGTAGCCAACCATGTGAGTCAAATAGCTTGAAAGCTAAAGTCTCATGGATGTCATTAATGGTGCATACCCTCTCTGCTAGGACTACACGGGACAGGACAATCCCCGCCCAAACCTGAGCGACTTGGGTCAGAAAACGGACTAAAACCATAGGTGCCACTCCCAAGCGAATGCTATAAGGAAAATGTCAACACTCAATAAGAATTGTCTTGGTCGCCATAACCACATAGTATATATCAAAAGATAAAATGTAGAGTGACCCTAAGATGGTACCACGTCAAGTGTACCGAACTATAGTCCACACTAATCCTAAGTCTAAACGAAAAATCAAATAAACCAAAGAAAAGTGGAAAATGGACTCGAGGACTTACCGAACTAATGAATGGATGGAATTGCAAAACGATCGATAAAAATGAAGCCCTTGATGTGTAGAACACACTAACCAGAACAAAATCTAAGAATGACGAACTCCAGGATCAATATTACACAAGGAAATACGAGGATTTGAGAGAAAATGAGAGAAAGCTAATGTAAAATATGAACAATTGGTGGTTTCTCGCGTGTTTTGGACCGAGCAATTCTTCGTTCGAACGAAAAAGTGACTCTTCGTTCAAACGAGTGTTTGTTCAAACAAGCACTAGAAGCTACTATTTTCTTAGAAAAATAGAGTGTCCTGTTCTGTTCAAAAATCTTGTACATTTTTCAACTACAAAACAGGAAAACTGGAGTTTTTCATGAAAAACACTATTTTTAGCTATAAACTCTAAAGTAAATTCAATTGTCTTCAAAGTTAAAAATAATTCTAATGTTTTTGAGTTGAAATCTCAATTTGAAGAACATTTTGAGTAAATTAGAAAGATGTAAATGTGTTCTAAATAACATCAATACATTTAAATGATCCTAGAACACTAAAATATATACAAGCAAACTCTCTACTCAATCATGGTAGTTAGACATGTATTAATTTCAACCATGAAATAATTATGATTAATTATGAAAAATTAAGAGAAAAATAATATTAAATTATTTTAAGCTTCTTCATGTGCCCAACACATGACCTAGAAGGCTGGCACACCTACTAAGGTGTAATAGTGTGTGTATGTGTGTGTATATATATACATATATATGTACATATAATACTGATATACCATAAAAGCACAGGCCAATCAACACTTGACACGTGTGACCACAATCCGACCTATGCTCGGCCAACGTGATTCTCACTCAGCCAATGACTAAAAGCTCAAGCATCCAGATCATCATATAAGTTCGGAAGTGACCGAACATATATATAACCAGAACAGATCAACAGGGTCCAGACCAACACTCCAGAACTCGTCACCGCCTTAGCTGATGCCGAGCAGGGAATAAGGAAGCGGTCTTCAACAAGGAAGCAGTCTTCAACAAGGAAACTACCATCTATGGTTATCTCTATGCAAGGTAGCTGCAATCTCCGATAATCAAATCCCTATATTCATAACTTCGAATCCTAATCAACTTAGGAAAGCCACGGCTTATAAATTAAACCCTAAAGGTACGCCTTATTTCTTATGCTCATTCTTTGGCTTTCAATACAGTCTTTCAATTCTTTTACTTACTTAAGCATCGGAGCGGCTACCGCCGGAGCTAATCCGGTGGTCCTCTGATCACCTTTCTGAGTGTTCTACAGGTCACGGAGTCCATACTTATTGCGAGCCGAAAAGTGCAGCATCAGTTTGGCGCCGTCTGTGGGAAACGACTAAATCTCCAAAGTGCTCTACTCATAAAACTCAACTCTTTCCCTACCGGAAAACCATGGCACCAAATCTCCGACCACGACAGAATACTCAGAATTCGCAAAACACTCAACGTCAGCCGCCTGCTCCTCGCACAAAGGGACTAGCGGCCAATCCTATGCGACAAGAGATCGAAGCAATAAAACGACATAATGAACTGGTGCAGGAACAATTGCTTGCCATCACTAGAACGCTGGCAACGCTCACGCAGAATCAAGTAGTAGGTTCTCCTAGCCCGCCGGTCAACTTCGCTGCAGGAACGCAACCTCTTGTTGCCACGGAGAATGGAGAACTTCGTGCGCAGGCTCCAACTAACCAGCCTGGGCACCCTTCAGGCGTTGCTCACGCTGGCCGAGATCCGCAGCCATCAACAGTCCCTGGCTGGGGAACGTCCGCCTTCGTTCCTGACGTACATTACCGGAGCACTACCCGGGCCCCAACTCCAAGGGCCTCGGGAGCACACCCGGCACCTCAGGAGCCTCATCATGCAGCACCAATCCCTTCGGCTCGGAATCCTCCTCCGTCCGAAGGGCGTACTCCACCCTACTACCCTGAAGCCGAGGCTGTCAAGCAGGGTTCACAAGATGTCAGACTCAGAGACCCGCGGAGGCTAGAGGAAATCGCCGAGTCAATGGACCGAACGATTGCCTTGAGAGGACCTCAGAACCCTCCAGAGCCAGATGAACTGGCCAGGCTGCTCGAAAGACTGGCCACCCCATTCACTCACGCCATTATGTCAGAAGAGAGGCCCAGAAAATTCATGGTGCCCAAATTCACCTTGTACGATGGATCTGGAGATCCAGGAGATCACCTCTCTCATTACCAGCATACGATGGCCCTTCACGGAGCCTCTGATGCTTTCATGTGCCGGACGTTTATCACCAGCCTGAAGGGAACTACTCTGAAGTGGTTCCACAACCTCCCACCGAACTCTGTTACCAGCTTCTACGAGCTCGGTAGACAGTTCTTGGACAGGTTTATGACCAGCAGAAGGCTCAGAAGGGGGCCAGAATTCCTGCTAAACGTCAAGCAAACCAGGGAGGAATCCCTCAGAGCCTACATTGAGCGCTTCAACACCGAGCTCACGGAGATCACTGACTGCAGCCCGAAATTCCTTGTAGCAGCCCTGACTACCGGGCTTGCCCAATGTGGGTTCAGAGATTCCTTGACGAAGAGCCCTCCTGCCGATATGGCGGCATTAATGGATCGGGCCAGAAAACACATCAACCTGGAAGAAGCCAACCGCACGTCCCAGAAGGGCAGGGATCAGACCTAGAGGGACAATCCAAAGCAGGAGGACCACAAGAAGGAGGATCACAGAAGAGACTCCAACAAAAAGAGGGTCAGGAGCCTAGAGAAGAGAACAGCACCCAGAGCTGTGTACAACTCCGGACCGAGGGAGTTCACCAACTTCACTCCTCTGAACACCACACCAAACCAGGTACTCCGGCAGATCCGAGATCGGGAGAACTTGAGGTGGTCGGAACCAATCAAGGGAGATCCCAGCCTGCGGGACCAAAGTAAGTATTCTAATTTCCATAAAGATCATGGACATACAACTAACACTTGCAGGACCCTCCGATATGAGATAGAGCAGCTCATAAAGAAGGGGCGTCTTCGGGAGTTCGTCAAGCAGGACGGAAGGCAAAACCCCCAAGAAGACAAGCCTCAGCAGCGGCCCGACCAGAGGCAGAAGCAGAGGAAGGGACGTAACGAGCCCTAGAGGCAGAACAATCACATCATCTACGTCCTCCATGTTGACTCCCCTGTCACAGGAATGTCCAACAGGGCAAGAAAGAGATACGCTCGGGAGGCTAGAGCCGCCCCAAACGTACTACAGATCTCCAACGTCGAAAAGAGGCTCAAGCCAGCACCGGAGATCCAATTCACCGAGCAAGATCTAGCAGGGGTACACTGCCCTCACAGTGATGCCCTTGTTATCACCCTCAGAATCGCCAACTTCGAGACCAGAAGAGTCCTGGTTGATACAGGCAGCTCCGTCAACATATTGTTTTACGAGCCGCTTAAACAGATGGGCATAGACCATGACAACGTCAAGCCCACCACCGCCGTCATGGCAGCTTTTGATGGCAACCTCAGCACCCTTTTAGGGAGAGTCGACCTTCCTACCACTATAGGAGAGGGTGAAGGGCAAAAGACCACCATCTCGGAGTATATGGTATTGAACATGAAGTCTCCCTACAACGTCATAATCGGGAGACCCTGGTTACATCAGATAGGGGCAGTCACCTCGACCCTCCATCAGTGTTTGAAGTACGTCCACAACCAGAGCGTGCACTCTGTCAGAGGATGCCAGCCAACCTCCCGGGAGTGCCACGCTATTGCCCTTAAGGAGAAGGCTCCCAAATAGCAATTACAGCACACTCGGGATTGTGCAGATCTGGTATTCACTCACTCTTCCGAGGTGGAGGATTGCCCATCCAGCATTGAAGAACCCCTGAGCCCAAGGGGACGCGACAGCCGAGCCAAACCTGTTGGCGAGCCCATTAAAGTACTGGTTAGTTCAGAAGCAGAGGGGCGTTACTTGTACATCGGCCCAGACCTAACACACACCGAGCAGGAAAAGATAGTCAGGTTCTTGAAAGACAACCTCTCTATCTTTGCTTGGGAGACCAGAGACATGGAGGGAATAGATCCTAATCTTATAACTCACAAACTGATGGTAGATCCGGACCACCCGCCAGTCAGACAGAAGAGAAGGCCGATTGCTCCTGAACGGCATCGGATCATAAACGAAGAAGTCCAAAAACTACTGGATGCCAGGATGATACGGGAAGTGTTCTATCCCGAGTGGTTAGCCAACACCGTGCTTGTCAAGAAGAAAAACGGCAAGTGGAGAGTCTGTGTTGATTATACAGATCTCAACAAGGCATGCACCAAGGATAGCTTTCCACTGCCAAGAATAGATCAACTGGTTGATGCCACTGCAGGGCATGAGCTTATGAGTTTCATGGATGCCTACTCTGGATACAACCAGATCCAGATGTACCCTTCAGATCAGGAGAAAACTGCCTTCATAACCGAAAGAGGACTCTACTACTACAGAGTGATGCCTTTTGGTTTGAAGAATGCTGGAGCCACTTACGAGCGGCTGGTGAACAAAATGTTCAGCCCACTGCTCGGCAGCACCATGGAGGTATACATCGACGATATGCTGGTAAAGAGTCTTCAGAAAGGCAGCCACCTCCAGCACTTAGCCCAGACCTTCGATATCCTCAGACAGCACAGGATGAAGCTCAATCCCTGGAAATGCACCTTCGGAGTTACGAAGGGAAAATTCTTGGGATACATTGTCTCTCAGAGGGGTATCGAAGCAAACCCCACTCAGATCCAAGCCCTGATTGGGCTGAAGTCGCCAAAAACCAAAAAGGAAATTCAGGCGCTGAATGGCAGAATTGCGGCACTGAGCAGATTTATCTCCAAATCCACTGACCGCTGCCTACCTTTCTTCAAAGCTCTGAAGGGCAGCAAAGCTTTGCAATGGACAGAAGAATGCGAGAAGTCCTTTCACGAGCTAAAGGAGTATCTAGCCTCTCCAGAGCTCCTGTCAAAACCAGTACAAGGAGAAAAGCTACTCCTATACCTTGCAGTCTCCGAAAAAGCGGTCAGCTCCGCACTGATCAGACAGGACAGAGGAGTACAGAGGCCTATATTCTACGTCAGTAGAGCACTACTTGACACAGAAAAAAGATACCCAGAAGTAGAGAAACTGGCCTATGCCTTGGTCATATCAGCTCGGAAGCTTCGACCTTATTTCCAGGCCCATCCAATCGAGATCCCAACTGCCTATCCTTTGAAATCAATACTGAGGAAACCTGAGGTATCGGGAAGATTGGTGAAGTGGTCTGTGGAGCTAGGGGAGTTCGACATATCATATGTACCCCGAAACTCCATCAAAGGGCAGGCCTTAGCTGATTTCGTAGCCGAGTTCACCCCAGCACTTCAGAACAAAACACAAGTCACCGAAACTTCGGGAACTGGCTATTGTACATTGATGGATCGTCAACCGATCAAGGCTCAGGGGTAGGCCTGGTGCTACAGTCCCCTGATGGGCTCACGTCAGAAAAAGCAGTCAGCCTGGGATTCAAAGCTTCTAATAACGAAGCCGAATATGAAGCCCTAATCTTAGGCATGAAACTTGCCTTGGAATGCGAGGCTCAAAACCTCGACGTCTTCTCTGATTCTCAACTGGTAGTGAGCCAGGTCTTGGGGGAATTTGCCATTAAAGACAACAGGATGCTCCGGTACTCCGAACTGGTAAACCACTTGAAGCATTCCTTCCAGACATTCACTATCCAGAAAATCGAGAGAAGCCAGAATTGCAGAGCAGATGCTCTGGCTAACATGGCCTCCCACCTCAAGTCTGAAGCAGACTCCACAATCAAAATCTCCTTTCAGCCAGGATCCAGCATTAAGGAAGCACCAGTTGCTCAAATTGATGAACAGCCCCAAAACTGGATGACTCCAATCCTCCAGTACCTAAGATCCGGGCTCCTCCCAGAGGATAAAAACAAAGCCAGGAGAATCCGAATCAGAGTGGCTCGGTACCTGATCCTGAACAACAAGCTTTACAGAAGGTCGTATTCTCAACCTCTATTAAAATGCTTAGCTCCAGACGAGTCACAATATGTCTTGGCTGAAATACATGAGAGAATCTGCGGGAATCATAATGGGGGCAGAACCATAGCCCACCGAGCTCTATCACAGGGTTACTACTGGCTCGGCATGCTAAAGCAAGAAAAAGAATATGTTCGGAGGTGCGACAAATGCCAGAGATTTGCGCCGTACCAACATCAGCCTCATCATGAGCTTATCCCGATTCCTAGCCCTTGGCCCTTTTGCTCAGTGGGGGATGGACATCATGGGTCCATTACCAAGGGCACCTCCAAACAGGAAATATCTCTTGGTGGCCATTGACTATTTCTCTAAATGGGCCGAAGCCGAGCCTCTGACACATATCACAGAAAAGGAAGTTGAGAACTTCACTTGGAGGAACATTGTATGCAGGTTCAACATACCACGTGTAATTATCTCAGACAATGGGACACAATTCACTGGTAAAGGCTTCAAGGCATTCTGCGAAAATCTCAATATCAGGCAACATTTTGCCTCTCCAGGCCATCCACAAGCAAACGGGCAAGCAGAGGTCACCAACCGAACAATCCTTGACGGATTAAAGAAGAGGTTAGAACAGGCCAAAGGAAAGTGGGCAGAAGAACTCCCAGGGGTTCTTTGGGCCTACAGAACAACTAGAAAAACTCCCACCTCTGAAACTCCCTTCTCACTAGCCTATGGAACAGAAGCAGTAATTCCGATTGAGATCAGTATGCCAACCTTAAGAACTGAGGCCTTTGAGCAAGAATCCAATGATCAGCAGCTGATGGAAAACTTGGATTTGCTCGAAGAGAGAAGGGATCAGGCCAGCATCAGAATGGAAGCCTATCAACAGAGAATGGTCAACAAATCCAAAGTAGGACTCAAGACGGTTAGCTTTCAAGTTGGAGATCTCGTCTTAAGAAGAGTCTTTCAAAACACCAAGGATCCCACTATGGGAAAGTTGTCACCAAACTAGGAGGGCCCCTACAAAGTAACAAAGGTTGTTCGACCTACCACCTACTGGCTAGAAGACATGACTGGGAAGCCTGTTCCTAGGCCATGGAATGTGGAACACTTACGGAAGTATTATCAGTAGAGAGGATTTTTCTTTTACTTCCATAAATGTACAAGTTTCAACACTTGGTCCATCTATTAATGCACAGGCCTCCAGAGCTTGGTCCATAAATGTACAAGTTTCAACACTTGGTCCATCTATTAATCCACAGGCCTCCAGAGCCTGGTCCATAAATGTACAAGTTTCAACACTTGGTCCATCTATTAATGCACAGGCCTTCAGAGCCTGGTCCATAAATGTACAAGTTTTAACACTTGGTCCATCTATTAATGCACAGGCCTCCAGAGCCTAGTCAATAAATGTACAAGTTTCAACACTTAGTCCATCTATTAATGCACAGGCCTCCAGAGCCTGGTCCATAAATGTACAAGTTTCAACACTTGGTCTATCTATTAATGCACAGGCCTCCAGAGCCTGGTCCATAAATGTACAAGTTTCAACACTTGGTCCATCTATTAATGCACAGGCCTCCAGAGCCTGGTCCATAAATGTACAAGTTTCAACACTTGGTCCATCTACTAATGCATAGGCCTCCAGAGCCTGGTCCATGAATGTACAAGTCTCAGCACTTGGTCTATCTATTAATGCACAGGCCTCTAGAGCCTGGTCCATGAATGTACAAGTCTCAGTACTTGGTCTATCTATATGCACAGGCCTTCAGAGCCTGGTCCATAGTGTACAGGTCTTAAATACTTGGTCTATTTCTTAAATATACAGGCCTCTAGAGCCTGGACCACTCTAATGCACAGGCCTTCCGAGCCTGGTCCGTCTTCGATTAGCAAACTCTATGATCCAGTCCACCCAAAGACAGAAGTCCCGGACATCTACAAACTAAAGTTTCTTAGATCGGAACATCTCAGATCTGATATTTATATTATTTGGTTTATCTATCAAACAAACAACAAGTACTATGGTACCGATCAGGAGCGAAGTACTTTGATTCAAGCATTTTTCTAAAGTTTCTTCGATTCATTCTCAGAACATTTAGAAATGTACAAAGGAGTGTTTTAACTACAGAAAAGCACAATCGAATACGAAGACATCAGATCTGAGAAAATTCAATTTTATTGATAAATCAGAAGATCTACATCGACACAAAGAAGCTATTACAGAAGCTATTACAGAAGCTACTACAGAAGCTATTACAAAAGCTATTACAAGAAGATACAATTCTCAATATAGGGGCTTCTCTTCACGGGATGATAAAGGGGCACAGGATCCACAACTTCCATTACCGCCGCCACCGGCTCCATTTGAAAAGAAGGGGCCCTGAACCCCAGTCTGCATCAAGAAGCGCCCAGGCCATTTCATCATCACTATCACTGGTCTCACGACCAACAGATTATGAGGGCTCTGGGCCTCAGGGGACCTTCAATCTTCTTCTTCACACCGTCTGTTTCACCCCAGCCAAATTGAGACAAGGCATGAAGAAGAGGAGGCACCCCACTTGCGTCTACATCACCGACGCTCCAGGCCTCGGTTGAATCAAGGAAGGGCCACCACCAATCGGAGGAATCTCGACCGGATGCCAGAGGGGACAAGAAGACTTGTACCTCCTTCAATCCTTCCTTGGAGACTGAAAGAAGGGAAGGTTAACTCTCGGCCACAGTTTAATCGTTCCTAACTCAGGCAAGGAATCACCCATCATCTCCAAGCAAATGGCAAAACTCCGGTAGCATACGAAGCCTTTCTCACAAGGGGACAATTTGAAATCAAAAAGTTGAACGCAACCGTATGCCCTCGTTTCCATTTATATAGACCCTTGAAGTCCAAAAGCCACCCAACTGAACCGTTGCAACGGTGAAAAAGAGAGTGGCCTCGAAATCCTAAACGACAATTGAATAAATGAACAGTGCATTAAATATGCCTCTTCGATATACCAAGGGACAGGGTACAGAACTCTCTAAACAGAGACCACAGTCCGGCACTGAAGCTCCCGAATTGGCAGAAAGGGGAACAAAGTCTAATTGTACAGACCCCCTATTCAAGATTCAGATCTTCCAGTCTTAACTATTTTATGATAGGCCAAGTCATATGACAAAGCCCAAAAAAGCTCGGATATATCCCAATCTTGAGTACTTAGTATACCAAGCATCCTAACGACAAGCACAAGCTGCCTGGTTATCTTCACAAGCTCTTGATTCAGAGCAGTCCACCTTAAGAGATCTACAGGAGTCTACTCCCACTCTATCAGGCTCTGACTATCTGATTATATCTACTTTCTTGTCTTATTATAATGAGACAGTTGAAATTAATCTACACCCCTCATTTAGTGACAAGTATCGAAGTTCGGAAAGCGACTATTGACTGCTGAACAGTTGAGAAGCCCAGAGCAGCCACACTTACACAAAAGGGAAGAACACAAGAAGAATTTGAAGGAAAATTAATTTTATTAATCGGAAGTATACGCCCATTACATCAAAAAGCAAAAACAAAAAAGAGATAAAAACCCATAGAGCCTCAAGACTTCCCAGAAGGGCCTGCGTCCTTTTCCAAGTTAAGGGAACGAGCCTTAGCCGTCTTATCCGGATCAGGATAAGATGAGGCAGGTTCAGGGGGAACAATTGATGAAACGTCAAAAACCGGGAACTGAATCTGGAATCTAGTTCGGAAGCTTTCAAAACCGAACAAGATCAGCTCATCACCCATCTGGTCAACTTCATCTTTCAATATCATCTCAGTCTCAGTCCTGGCATGATCAGTCGCCTCCTGAACCTTCTGATCGAAGGAACTCTGGAGATTAACCAACTCCGCCTCAAGCCCCTCAACCTTCTGAGCATTTATGTCCTTCTCAGACTCTGCCACGGTAAGGTTGGTGGTAGCTTCCTTCAGATCCTTCTCAATGCTCTGAATTTTGGATCGAGCTGTCCCAAGCTCCACCCTCATCTGTTCCACTTCAGCCCGCAACTTCTCGGCCTCCTCAAGGCCCATGGGGGTCACCATCAGAGCAGCCAAGCTATGCATACTCTGCGCAAAGCAAGACAGACGGTTTAGATTGAACGAACAGACAAACAGAAAAGTCAAGAAAAAGCTTCAGAAGCTACCTTCATCTGGAGATTCATCATCTCAGTCATCAGCTTGGAGGGGTCATCCCCTCTGTATCGGTGTGGGCCGTGAGCCCATATTTGATCAAATGCCCTCTTGGCAATCTGATAGTCCGGCTCATTAAACGGCTCGGACGGTGCAGCAGGTGCTTTCCCCTTCCTAATCCTCCTGCTCGGACCAGAAGAGGCAGGAGGAGCAGCCGAAACAGGGACGACAGGTTCAGCCTCCTTCTCAGCCTCGGCAGGGGCCGGCTCAGGAGAGCCAGAAATCAACCTCCTCCTCTTTACTTCAAGAGGGGCATCAGGCTCAGCTCGGGAGGAAGACTCCCCACCACTGGGGCCTTCGGCACAGCCCATCTCGACGTCAACCTCTTCTTAAGCTCTACATTACGGGCAGCCATCAAGTTTGCTGGAGTTATAATGACAGAATGAGCCCGGTCAGGAGTCGAAAGCAGTACTTGGTACTGATCCCGCAGTGCTTCAGTGAAATCAGACCTCTTCCAAACACTCCTAACTGCACACAAGTAAGGAAAGATATATCAGTTTATCAGTTCGGAAGGCATAACAAGGCCAAAAATAAGTCTAAAAGAATAAGCCTCACCTTTATGACCCGTAACACGAGGGAACGACGAGGCCTCTCCTTCCTGAAAGCCTTCATGCTCCCATTCTTCCACGTTTTGTTGGAAGTGGGAACAGAGGACAGGGGTCGGAACCCCTTCTTGAAGGACATATAGAAAAGGCCCTCTGCCTGCTTGAACTTCAGATCCATATTGTTACGGATCAAGTCCAGAGACACATCCACCTTGTTTAGGTGTCCCAACACCACAAACCCTAGAAGCTGCCGCCAGCTATTGAGATTCAGGTCGGCAGGACAGAGCTTGAACCAACAAAAGAACTGCTTGACTAAATCCGGCAATGGGAGTCTCAAGCCCATTTCAAACCAGGCAAGGTAAACACAAATCTCCCCGGCTTCAACATTATGGGGACGATCCATGGGGCCTGGTACTCTGCAGGTCACATTCGTGGGAAACTTGAATTTTGCCCTCCACTTATCCAGAAGGCTCTGAGTGACAGCACTTTCACCCTCTTCTGTACGGGAAGACCTACCAGAGGTCTCTCCAGCCCTGTTTCGGGGCTCCTCAAAAGCATCAACTATCCTAACCCCAGGACTAGCGGGAGGATCAACAGGCATCTCCCCAATAACTTCGGGAGCAGGACTACCCACATCTTCCACAGAAGACGGTACAGCCATCTCAGGAGGATTCCCCACTCCCTCATTTACAATTGGGGATTCAGAAGGAGCAGATATTATTCCCGGACTTAAGAAGAAAGAAGCAAGAGAAGAGGAAAAATCAGTCGAACCTGTTCTAACTCAGGGAATCAGTATTCTTCAAGGTCGCACGAACCAACAATGGCGAATGAAATCTTCTAGCACAGTGAAAATGACGGGGGAAAGGTCATTCCAAAATCTCATCCCTTATTTATAAGCACAGTATTAGAAGGGACCCACCAAGCCCAAACGCCATGACGGTTCGGAACAATGATGATTTCGAGAAACCGAACTATCAGCCCAGTACAATGATGACCCTGAAAAGACCTAATCTCCGGCTACGCAATAACTGCCTTGGAAGGCGAACTGACAAGACACATGACTCTCCGAAAGAGGCTTAGCCCTAGTTGCTTGCTAGCATCAAACTAGGACTTGGGGGGGGGAGTAACTGATATACCATAAAAGCACAGGCCAATCAACACTTGACACGTGTGACCACAATCCGACCTATGCTCGGCCAACGTGATTCTCACTCAGCCAATGACTAAAAGCTCAAGCATCCAGATCATCATATAAGGTCGGAAGTGACCGAACATATATATAACCAGAACAGAACAACAGGGTCCAGACCAACACTCCAAAACTCGTCACCGCCTTAGCGGATGCCGAGCAGGAAATAAGGAAGCGGTCTTCAACAAGGAAGCAGTCTTCAACAAGGAAACTACCATCTATGGTTATCTCTACGCAAGGTAGCTGCAATCTCTGATAATCAAATCCCTATATTCATGGCTTCGAATCCTAATCAACTTAGGAAAGCCACGACTTATAAATTAAACCCTAAAGGTACGCCTTATTCTTATGCTCATTCTTTGGCTTTCAATACAGTCTTTCAATTCTTTTACTTACTTAAGCATCGGAGCGGCTACCGTCGGAGCCAATCCGGTGGTCCTCTGATCACCTTTCTGAGTGTTCTACAGGTCACGGAGTCCATACTTATTGCGAGCCGAAAAGTGTAGCATCAAATACAAAAAAGAAAAAGAAAAAGAAAAAGCTTGAGGAGCAAGTTGCAGTAGAACCACATGGGCAGCCCACCATGCAACTGCGATCCTAGCCACCACAGCCACCGTGGCCACCATAGAGTGCCTATCACAAGATTTTCTTCAAGAAGAAGCCAAAGAAATCTCTCCATAAAATCCCTTTCAGCAAACAAGTAAATTTTCTGAAAACTAGAAGGAAAAAGAGGGAGAGCTGTGTGCAAAAGGAAAAGAAGAGGTGCTGAAACAGAGAGAAAGATGAGAGAGAAGAAAGCAGGGAAAAATTAGAAAACTATCCAAGTATGAACTTGAGTCTATCCTATTTCCTTCAAGTTTCTTGTGTTAATTTAGAAGGTATTTAGCTATGTTAGTAAGCCTCTAAACCTCTGGAATGACCTGAATCTGATTCAACTGCCCACTCCATAAAGAGATGTATACAGGCCTGAAGAGGGTGAGCTCTGTATTTCTGGGTGTTAGGACCATGTATACAGGCCTCAAAGGCTTGGGACACCCCATGTGAAAAAAAAAAATTCTTATATATTGTGGGAGTGCGTCCGAGACGGTGAGCTCTGAACTTCTGGGTGTTCAAAAGAAGCCCACTTCATTGAGAGATGTATACAGTTACAACTTTACTTCTAAATTATCACTTAGCCTACATGCTTCCATATTTTTATTACTAATGAATGCTTTCTATATTTTCACTGATATATTGTCTTCACTACCTTCTCAATTCTCTAACATATTATGCTCACTCTCACTGCCTGCTTCTGCTATTTGGTGCTTGATTTGCTTTTCCTTGGAAAACGATGTAAGGTTCTATTTGTCCCAATTGAGTGTCTTTGAACGGTGGTGAAGTTTAATGCTTAGTGGATGTTTTTGTTTTTTGGAATTGGTTTGAGGATTTCAAACTGTTATGTACTTGATGGATTGAATGTTGGTTGTCCATAGAGTTAGAACTTCAGTATCAAATGTTATTCATATTTCACTGCTCACTTTCTCTTTCTCTCTCTTAATTTGGTGTCCATCAGGCCTCTTCCAAAAGAGAAAAACTCAATGCAAAAATGGGAACACATCTCTAATTGTTCACTATTAGCTATGCAGTAGGGCAACACTAAAAATACCATAATTGTGACACCTTAGGCCTTGCTAAGAGAGCTCCCGAACAGACTTTTATTTGCAACATCGGAACACTTCGTTCATTAGAGTTCATTTTCCATAGTATAATTTTATTTTCAACACCCTATAGGCGTCGTTAATTATATAATTCACGGGTATTAATGACGCTTTTAGGCATCACAAATACTTAATTTTTTGTTTTATTTTAATATTCTAAGATACTTTTTTTTTTTTTTGAACAATTAACCTACTCAAATTTCATGAACCATTGTTCTTGCTATCAACCCATTGTTTTAATACATTTGATTCCGTTCTAAAATAATATAAATTCAATACAAAATTTTCTCAAAAATAAATAGTCCAAACCTATCATTAAAGGGAGAAAAAAAAAGAAGAAAATCCCATAATTTCATCCATGACCCACTGTCATTTAACAAAAAAAAAAAAAAAAAAGACAATCCCATAGTCTCTTCCATGTCCATCAGCCATTCAACCAAAATGAAGGCATGGAAGTAAGGTAATGAGGCCCAATGTGGGTAACAAAATCGTCATCTGAAAACATTACACAAGTTTGCACATTAAATTGCATAGAACTTAGCAAAAATCAAATAGATTAAAGAAATAGTATATTATTGAAGATTTAATAAAAATAAAAAAGAGACTATTGCACAGAGACTATTGCATAGAACTTAGCAAAAATCAAATAGATTAAAGAAATAGTATATTATTTATAGTTATTTCTGAGTCACATCAAACCCTTGGTTGGATTATAATGAGTCCAACGCCATAGCTCTATCCTATCAGGGGTTTGTTGTGTCTCTTGATTGTGCTATTGCATGAAAAGAAACATACCACAGACATGGATATTGAAAATGATTTGGAAAGCAAAGATAGAAACATACCCCGGTAAAAATGTATATTCCAAGAAGAAGAATAAAACTTCAATATCAAGATCTCCTAGTTCAACAGACCTTTTGTTTTCTCTTGATAGCAAAAGTAAATAATATTGAAAATTGAAGTGTTTATACATCATTTGATTCAAGATAAGAAACAGAGAGAATGCAAGAATTGGAATTAACTATTTGGCGGGTAAAAGGTTGCTGTTAGATTTGAGTTTTTTCTGCTAGTAATATCACCTTTCGGGTGTCCACAGAGAAATAAGCAGCACGATTTAATTCTACAAATAAATGAGCTGGGTGACATAGATTTAAAGTCTGCTTAGCAATCTCAAAGAAAGTGTTGAATTAAAGAAAGAAAGTGTTGAAAATTTGCTTGCTATGCAATGATTTAAAGTGTTGAATTAAAGTTTGCTTAGCAATCTCAAAGAACGTGTTGAATTAAAGTTTGCTTAGTATGCAGTGATTTTGTGACATAGAATTCAAAGAAGAATGACCCTTTCATTTGCATTGCCATGCATCTCCACCAAGTTTCGGGTCACATTCAAAATTTCTTTCAAACACTATCAAAAATATGTTATTTCTTCTCAAACCCCTATACATTGCTAAAGCATACTAACTTCTCAAACCCCTATACATTACTAAAGCAATACTGACCAAAAATAAAATAAAATAAATTGAATGGATCAGTAAACTTATACCATCTCGTGACGATATTGGACAAAGGATTTTGAGCCACTGCAGTGACTCACCTTCTGTTGCTTCCTATTTTGCTAGTTTTTCTTGCTCAATTTTTGCATTTCATTTGAAACATTATTGGTAAAATAGTTATAAAGAATCCATTAATAACATAATTTCATAATTTACCTATAACGCAGTGTTGTGAAATCTAGCACAGACAACTTCCCAATTATGTTGTGCTACACCGGGGTATGGGGGTTGTAATGCATGTGGATCGTGCATTTGGAGGTGCTTGTGGAGTCTGCTTCTAAAATCTTTGAAGTGGTGGCATATCAACTTGTTGTTTGCACGCCATGCAAATGAAGACCGATATCGAACGGATCGTTTATACAATATATACGCAAAAATCAGAGCAAAGCAAAGCCTTATATAAAGCAACCGTGATACACACAAAGCCTTATATAAAGCAACCGTGATACACACACACACGCGCACACACAAATAGACACGGGAGACTTTCTGATTAGAAGATTGGGGACATTTATACTAATTTACTAGAGAGCTCAAATGTTATCTGAGTGGCCTCCAGTATTGGTCTCCTAAACTAAAGCCCACTAAAATTTTTACTCAAATTCTTCAAAATAACCCTGCTTATGGGTAAAGCTATACTTACTGGATACTGGGGGACTGTATGTCTCCATATCTAGCCCGCAAAGTAAAATATAAATGTTTCCTACCATTGCAATTATGTGCTTGATCAAGGGTTTAATTTTCTCTCAGTTTTAATAGCTTTTTCGAGCACCAGAAACTGTTAGGAGGGATTTCTAATCCCCAAAATTCCTTTCTTTCAGAAGAGAGATTTTAATCCACTCTGCCCACACTAAACTCCATATTTCAGTAAATAGGTGCTGAATTTTTTTTGGCATCATGGCCATGTTCCACTCTAAAAGGTTTTTGATACCTAAGCAACCTTCTCTTTTACAATTTCCTAAGCTTTCCCAAACCACCTTAACAAGAATCTGTTGGATTTGCTTAAATAAATTCTCAGAATGATTAATAGGCTAGCCCAATACACTTGAACACAACACAAAACAGGTTCAATAAGCTGAAGTCCAACAAGAATATCAAACAGACTTTACTTCCCAAGATTTATTCCTCCAGCTATCTTGGGACTCTCAAATATCCAGTAGGCAGCTCTCCCTTTGCTGCTCAAACAATCCACAATTTGCAGTTCTTCCTCAGGAATCTGGGCCAGAAACACATTGCTTTTATTTTGGTTGGCTTTAAGGCCTGATCAGAGATCAAATTTATCCAAAGCCATTTTCAAATACATCACAAACTATACGTCACCATAAACATGAGAAGATCATCTGCAGAATACAACTGGAGAATCTTTCCTTCTCATATCTCCAACTTGTAATGAATGTTAACAAAAGAAAAAAAAACAGATTGAATGAATTCAAGACTCATACCATCAGCCAATGGGGTCATAGGCACAATCAGCCATTGTAAATAACTAGTGATATATATGTTTCATGACATTAGAAAGAAAATGCATTGATTATTTAAGAAGTCAATAAATTTCAAACCATAGATTGTGACTTACCAGTATACGATCATGTAGATCCCGAAGGTGATTTTTTTTCACCTCCTCCCACGATGGGCACGTAATAGGAATATACGTGCGGACAAGGATCCCAACCTCTGGTAAATATTGTGCACCAGCCATCTATGGAGTTCAACAAACCCTCAGGTATCTCTATGCGTATACATTGTCCTCCATTAGCTTGTCGCAACTTTTGAAAAGCATTATTCTTAGACCTCCCACGTCCAACTCTGGATGAAGTTGAACCTGTAAAATAATATTTGATGGTGTCATACTTAATTCGTAATTACAATTACATAACAAATCTTAAGCTAACTTACCGATGCTTGTCTCCATGGTGGCCAGGTCACTAGGGTGTGATCTCGTGTCTCTGATGAAGGTAAAGGCCGGATGGGAGTGGAATTGTGAGACAATGGTCTGGCTTGTTGCCGTCTACCACGTGCTTGTCCCAGTGCCATATCTACAAAATTAAAAAATACACATGTAAGGAAGCAATAATATATATAAAATACACATGGAAGCAAACAAGGTCGATACAAATATATACAGCTGAGGAGTTGACTTGCTTCTCTTCAGGTTAGCATATACACAGAAATTTCTTAAAAAAGCACTCCCTACATGTTGTCAAAGTCTCAATTGCACCTGAACACCCCCCACTCTTCAACTATTATGGTTATGAGTCTTATGACTCTACCCTCCAAACCTGAGACATCACCATTGCAAACCAACCAAATTGTAATTTTACACTCCAAACCTAGTTACAGTAAAGAGTAAATCCCATTCAGTGCAAGAATCTCTGTTTCTTTTCTCATCCTTAACTTTCTTCCACTTCATAATTTTGCTCCTAATTACTAATGCAATGTAGGCACAGCATTAGACTTTTTTTATTCCTTTCTTATCATATACAGTGATAGCATCCTGCCAATTCCCATTTTTGAACTAAAACTTTTGACAGATTTGTCTTTTGTTTGTTGAATTGGCATTCCATTTTCATACAGCCAGTTCCCACACTGTCTTCTCACCAAACCCATTTTCAAAATGCTTTGCCCATACTCTAGTTGAAAAAGGAACACTCAGAACACAAATGTTGGGAAGGTTCTATATATATAATATTATGCAATGCAATGCTAAGGTCACCACATATGCCTCTTTCCATCAACTTATTTCTCATTGCCAAGCGCCATCCAAAGAATGAAGGCATGCTGAGAGATTACTCTTGCAAAACTAATGATTTTAACCCAAGGAGAAGCCGGGTTTTGCTCTCTCAATGCATTCCTAGCTGAAGCAAACCTATAGATGCCTGATGATGTTAAAGTGCACAACACCTGGTCTTCTTTGGTTTGATGTATATGAAATATATATATGTGTGTGTGTGTGTGTGTGTGTGTGAATATACATGCACAAATGTATACATATTTAAATTCAAGGCCAGCAGACCCCGCCAAATTATTATCACCACCTGTTTCAAGCCTGCTGGGGATTCATGAAACATTACAAGGACCAAAGGCAAGTCCAAGCTATTTATTTGCCAGTGCACTGCAAATTCTGATGTACCATCAGCTACAGAGTGAAGCTCTACAGTCCTCAAATAAGCATTATTTGGGATCATTGATGGAACTTCCCTCATCCAGTAAGCTCACTGCATCTTATGATCTACAACTTTATCCACCATCCCACACCATCTTAAGGTATTGCAGAATTACTGCTCAATCTTTTAACCAATGCCTGCTGTGACTTGTAACAGAATTTTCATATCATCAAATATTTGGAAAGAACCTAACTTATGATGCTTTTTCCATATAATTTAGTAAAATATATGATTTACTCACACTAGACAAATACAGACCTATCAAAAATAAATCTTGGAATATTACCAGTTAATTTCTGTTTATTTTTAACAATTCTGTAACTATATGTACATATTTCAGTGCCTTGCAGTGATTCAAGTAGTGGTTTAGAGACGTTTGTCCTTGTAGTGGTCTAAGGGCTTGAGAGATCAAGGATCCAAGAGCAAAGGAGAGATCAGAGGAGAAGGGCTTCACAGACCGACGATCAGATCGTCACAACAACCTTTCATTTTAAATCAAATTATTAAGTTACATGTTATGCTACCCAATCACTAATATGTTACCGATACAAAATGAAAAGTATATCAGAAAAATAAAATGGTGAGGAAAAGGGTACCAAATTGGTTGCGTTGTTTGCTCCAACAGAAGATCTGGTAGTGGCTTTCTTCATCCTCAAAAGCGATTAGACCAAGGGCTTCCATGAGGAAGAAAAAAAATGGCGATTGTTTTAGAAAGCCCTAGAGAGAATTTTGAGGAAGGAAACCAAAAGCCAGAAGAAATCTGAAAGGGTATAAAACAGCCACAACAGAGATTGGACAAGATTCAGAGAAGAGGAGGGTTTGAAGAGGAGATTGAGAGAGTCAAGAGCGGACAAGATCGGAGAGCAAAGAAGGGAATGGGGAATT
This sequence comes from Nyssa sinensis, assembly GCA_008638375.1. Taxonomy (NCBI): domain Eukaryota; kingdom Viridiplantae; phylum Streptophyta; class Magnoliopsida; order Cornales; family Nyssaceae; genus Nyssa; species Nyssa sinensis. Next base: position 22,638,590 of record CM018040.1, read on the forward strand.
TTGCGCAATAAGAGTAAGAAATAGGAGGGATTGGGGAAAAACGGCATTTTATGAATAAATCTCCACTTTTTGGGACTAAGTCAAAGGCACCATTGACGCTAATAATCTTAAACGCTTATTATTTGAGACGAATCTCACGTCATCGCAAATACTTCGCCGCAAAAGGCAGCGATTTTTGTAGTGTGGAGGCTGCTAGCAATCCCAGAATAAAACTCTTGAACCGTCTGACTTCAGTAAGAAGTTATAGTGACTATTATTTTACCAGAGTGTTCCCAATTCATAGACAAATTTGACTATTACAGCTTTTCATGCAAATGACCCTTGTTCATAATAAACTGTGGTGGAATTTGAGTTATGATACCCATTTGTTTGTCCCTTCCATTTTCACATGGAAAATCCTCAAAAGAGCTGTCTGAGTCCCTGTGAATGAAGGGACAAGGCACTGCATGAGTTGTTATTTGTGCTTTTGTTTATCGGTATAAGTTATTATTGGTGCATATAATTGTTGAAATTTATTTCGAACTGCTTTGCATCATAAATTAATGGGGAATCAATGAAGGGGAATCTCACCTGCAACAACTATATGAAATCCTTGGATGGGACTCTTTTCTATTAGCTCTCTCTTTTTAAAGATGTATTTTCTTGCATGCAAATGCGTCCAAAGGCTGTTTTTTGGGTGAGGGATGTGAGAAGAAACATTTTCTATTGATAACTACATCACCTTATTAAGTTCACATATATTTTTTGATTAGCAAAAGAAATAGATTTATTGATGTAAACCAAAATACAAAGTTTACAAGAATACATCAATATACTGGCTGCAGGAGGACGAAATCAATAAATAGATAAATATATCAATACACTTTTGAACAATACCAATCAAAACAGTACAAAAAATCACTCATCCATCAACAACCAGTATTAAGTTTATATTTATCTAGAGACTTTAAGACATGCACATTATTAAACAAGTCCTACTTGTCTATTTAAAGGGGCTGTCTTTAGCCTGACTTTTCTGATCAGAATTGGATACTCTGGAGGAGGTAGTTAATGAATGGAAATTCTGAACTGAAGCATCTGGATGTTTTGATTTTATTTCTCACTGAACTTTATCCAAAATAAGAATCTGATTGAACTGTTATTTTTTATAAGTAAAAAATTTGACTGAACTGAAATCTATACCTTTTTTCTTTTGGTTTGATGATGTGTTTGATCAAGTTTTTCCTTCTCTTTTCTTGAATGTTATGGTTAATTTTGTTAAAAGATTTTTGGGCTTGAGTTTTGCTAATCAGGTAATTTCTATGCCATTAACATGCGGATTAAGGAGCCAATAAAATTTCAATCAACCATTACAAGGACCACGAGTAAGATGAATAAATTAGAATTCAATCAAGGTCTTTGTAAATTGTACCTTAATTATCACTTGACTTTGGTTATATATTTTAGATATTTTCCCTTATGTCCTTACCAAAAAGTTGTCCGTGGATTGGTCCTGCAGGCTGCAACTATGCTTGATCTGAGAGTTTCTTTATTTATTCAGTCGCATTTGAATGAGTCCTAATTAAATGATTCGAGACTATGGGTAATGGTTAAAGATATCAACTGTGATTATAGCTTGTAATCATGTATGGTAATGTTGATTTTGATTATTGCCTTTCATTTACTTAGAATGAGGCTTCTCCCCCGTCGATGTTGAAGCTTTTAATTTCAAGCCTAATTTTGGGCTTTTTGGTCATAGAGAATGAGTGTAGGAAGAACTTGGAATGTGGTATTATTATATCTTTTTTAGTGTATATGTTTAACTCAATAAAGCCTTATCCCAATTATTATGAGTCGGCTACATAAGCCTTATCTTGCCGTTCTTCTCTATTTAAGACCATGCATGTGTGAATTGTTGTGCACTTCTATATGGTTTCGCCTCCCTTATCTTCACTTGCTAAATTTTAATTTAGGTATTGTTTGATAATATTTTCTTTTACTTTTTTTCTTTGTTTAAATAAGCAAAAAAATTGGTAGTAGTATTTTATTGGTTTTATTTTTAAGGAAATGATTGTCAACTGCACTTTTGATTTCTAGCTATTGTTTTTAAAGGGGGAAAAAAAACTAATTATTTATTTATTTATTTATTAAAAGTATATTAAAGAATTTATCAACCAGCACTTTAATATTTAGTATTCAATATTACAGGCTCACGTCCAATAATTTTTCAAAAAATGTTGTAGTTAGGATTTGGCTAGACATTTGCAATGTACTGGTATCAGATTACAAAAGCTCTAAAATTCAAAATTGCTTCTTTGCAACCGCTCATTAAATAGGGTTCAAATCTCCGCAGAAGATACTGAAGGAAGGGCTAGTAGGGATTTAAAACTATCAATTGTTTTTAGAAAACTAATTGCTTCCTTCTGATGATAATCAAACATTCTTTATATTTTCCGTCTTTTATTACTTATTTATAGATTTGCCATTTATTCATGATGGACATTTTTGTCCGCCTTTTATTACTCATTTATGAATTTGCCATTTATTTATGATGGACCGCTTTATCCATCTTTTATTAGTTATTTACAAAGTTGTCATTCATTTATTTACAGACTTGCCATGGATGGTAGATTAAGCCCGTGCATGATGCGTGCATCCAACTAGTATATATATATATATATATATATATATATGTGTGTGTGTGTGTGTGTGTGTGTAAAAACCATCAATACAAGGTAACATGTATTATATTGGAGAACTGGGATAGTTGGGGAAATAGACATGACAAAGATTGGGGACGACGAATGAGAATTGAAAGTTGTAATGAGAATTCTATACATTGAAAACTTACATAAGAAAATAAAGCGACCAACCTTTTCATAATCTTTATAACACATTCCTCAAAACCGAATGCTTTTTTGTATTATCCTCATGAAGAAATAAGTCCATAGCCAATTTTTCTCTCTCTTCTGCAGAATCAAACTACAAGAAACACCATTGATCAACCACTAACGAAAATTTTGTAACACTAACCAGAATAAAGGTAAATTTACCTTATATTGCATCCCCGATACCAAATTCCTTTCCTCAAGGTACTTTATCAAGTAAAGACCACAATCATGCCTTGAAAGAAAATTTTAAAACATTAATTTTTCATAACTATTCTTGTTCCAAGTATAACAAGTTTATAACTTGGGCTTACGAGTTATTTTGTTGTGGTACCCAATCCAATCTCTCGATGGGAAAATCATCGATTTTTGGGATGTTGTCACTTACATGATGACATTTCAATATCAGCTGCAAACTGTTGGCCTGTTTATAAGCTATTCGTTAGTTTATATGGAAAATATATTAATATCTAAGAAGCAAGTAGATAATATTTAGTACCAAAGTGCGGACTTCTTCCTCCTGTTGCTGATTCAATGCTTTGGTTGACAGTGGATCAAGGATATTTATACATTTGCATCGAAAATTTATCATGCACAACAACCAGTGGTTGTTTCCGGTGTTGAAAGGAATATAAACCTATAAAGACTTGTTATATATAATAATAATAAGAATTTTCAATCCACAAAAAATATTTGTTGTTATAAAAAGAGGTATGTCAAAACGCACTTTCTCGCAGGCACTTAGTTTACCCGTGTAGCGACCGGCTCCAAAATAAGAATTGGCAAGATGTTGTGGTTTAAAGTTGCCCGCCAAAATTATTTGCTAGAAGAATCCAAAATACATTAAAGATTAATAATCACAGTAAATGCTTATGATATTTAGGAAAATCTGAGGCTTTGAATTGGCATACCGAGAAATATGTTGGAAGGTACCATGCTTGCATCTCCATGTTTGGATAGAGTTTCACTTGTTCAAGGGTCAGCTTGTTAACGATCGTGTTTATTATCTACGGCAACATAGAATGATTATGGAAAGACTTGGCACAATGAACGCTTTTAATATCATAACGAACACATCAGATAATTTTGTAAAACACTTACATCTGCATCAATCCATTTTCCCGGCTTTAAGGTCAACATTGAGCTACGGTTCACATGCTGGATATAAATCTCGACAAGAACTTCTCTGCATTGTAAAGACATATTAGACTATGTATTCAATTTTGAGGTATCATAAATAATTTAAATGAGTAAAATTTAACAAACCTTGGATCTTTTTCCTCATCAAAAATATAATCTTTAATCTTAATTTTCTCTAGTTGATTGATGCGCCAAATGTTGTTGAAAATATATTTCTTAGCCTCAGCCTCAATCTCTTTTGTGACATTATTCTCAGCCTTGGCCTTCTTATACATTACACCACCTTCCCAGGGTGAGCAGAAAAATCGGCTTGGATTGGTCTCATCTGTCCCTCGAGTTTTAATATGAGAGGGTGATGACTCTTCAGTTGAAGAAAACAATAGAGAATGCTGTAGTGAACTAGCATATTTCATCTTGTATGAACTCACTTTGATTTTGAGAGGGGGTAAATGAGAGGAAAGAGGATTAGGTAAGGAAAGGAAAGGATGTTCTTCAGAGTGAGGAAGATGAGATGAAGTGGCAATTCGACTAATAAGAGATGTAGTGCACTGAGGATGCTCCTTTCCACATTCACTTCGATTTAATATAATGATCATGAAAAAAAGCAAGCAAAACAATGTGATAAAAAAAACTCTTAATAGAAATAAATAATTATGCTAATAAAATTAAAATAAAGTAATGGAAATTAGTAGGGGACAAGGAGTCCCAATTTTCACTTTAACAATGAGTTACTCGACTAACAGAATGCTAATAAGAAAAAAAAACACCAAGAAAAAATGGTGGGCAACATAAACACCATAAAGGAAATGAGATCCCACTCAAAGTAAATATTTGATTGTACTAAAACACAAAAAATCTAATGCAGTATGTCATGCATAAATCCATATATAGATATCAACGATGCTTGCATTATATCCCTAATCAACCCCCCTCCCTTCCTTGATCTTTGCAAGAAGTTAAATATTACTTTTTCTTTCGAAAATGAGAAGATAATGCCATTGGACCACTACCTATTTTGGCAATAAGAGTGACCTTTTTTTACACAATGATGGGAAAGGAGGATTTGAACCCACGACAACTATGTAGAGAGTGAACACTCACACCATTTGGATAGAACCTCAACCCCATGTGACTCTTAAGCTACAAGGAAGTTGTGTCATGACAGTTAACTACTAGACTGTTCTGGATAATTTTCCTTATAAATTGACCTCAATCCCGTGTGACTCTCAAGCTACAGGAAAGTTGTGTGATAACGGTTAACTACGTAAGTGTTACATGTAATTGTCCTTATAAATTAATAACATTTATCGCATAAAATTTAGGAATAACAATTTAACACGCCCCATTGAAAATCCACCATACCTCGCCCCTAATGAGACGAGTTTAGGGAAAGTTATGTCCGCCCCATTAGGCTTTGGGGTGAAGGCGCCCCGCCACGCCCAATTATAAAAAATAAAATAATAAAAGAGTTTTGTATTAAATAATCAATGTTTATAATGATATTTTTTTAGTCACCTATTAGAAGTTTAAATAAACTTGATAGAGTTCTATGTTGAAAAAGAAAATAATGCTATTCTAATTTTTTATCTTTTTATAACACATGTAAGTTTTGTTTGAAATGTGTTAATTACAATTAATTTAATAAAATAAATAAAATTTTAAAAATAAATGGGGACCCACTCTCGCCTATGACGGGATTTAAACTGGTGAGTTTTTGCAGAGTGGAATTGGAGAAGAGATCCTGCCCCGTTCCATTCCTATGCATGATAAGGAAAAACAAACTAAACATATAAATTTCCATTCTACCAAACTAGAGGAACCCACGTTGCAACTACGTTCTAAAAAGGTAAAAAGGCCAATAACAACTTTTACCTAAAACGAAGTTCGTTTCTTGAGTTGTCCACCGCCTTCTCCAACATTTTAAGATGATCGCTCAAGTCATCCAGACTTCTCTTCGCATCAAAAAGTTCTTGAGTTGTACAATCCAAATTTCTCTCAATCTCTCCAAGTGCCAATCTCTCCTTTTGATGACGGGATCTCAAATCTGCTAATTGAGTCTCATAATGTTCAATCTCAAGTCTAGTATGCTCCAAGCCACTCTTGGACTCCAAAACACAATCATTAAGGTTACTTTGTTTCAAAGTAAGAGATTCTACATGCAAACGAGCCTCTTCAAGGACAGCACTAAAACCTATGCTCTGATCACCTTGTGCCAAGGCTAACTCATAAGACGTGACAATGTAGTTTTTAATAGCTTCACAAAACGCAACAACATTTATTGGACAATTTTCAAGAAATTTTAGAACCGGATTTGCCTCTTGAACCATAGCCCTAGGATGGAAGGGATCCATTGACAATAACTGATCTACTAAAGTGGCTTGAACATTTCGAGCTGCTGAAACAAGTGCCTCAATCAAAACAGAGGACCCTGGAAGATCACCCACTGGTAAAGGTGTATACAGCTCAGAAATGATGACACTGATTTCTTCAGGTTTTCCTCTAGCTGTCTGTTTTAAGTATTCTCCAGCATTACAACTCACTGAGATAAAAGGAGGAGGATTAAGACGTGCACTATCACTCAAAGATAAGTTACCAGCAACCCCTAAAACCTGAGTACTAACAGAAGGATCTATCACTGTAGGATCTTGGGTTCCTGTTTAAGGGAAAAACAAAAATGTACCGTTAAAACATGATAACAATTATGATGATAAAGTAAAGAAAGAAAGCTTTGATATTTCCTTCAAAAGTCTCAAAAGAAAGCTTCGGAGTAGCTAAAAATTATTAATGATTGGTTCCCATCTTTTTGGACTAATTGGAGGTCATGTGCTCCATATAAAAATAATAAACATTATCATTAAAATTATTAAGGGAATTTATTTGACATAAATTTTAGGCTCCTAAAATATGTTTCTATAATAGGGAGCAAAATTGATGTGAAAAAGTAGGCACATTTTGCTTAGGAGCCAACAAAATCTGGAGGGTGTGCAAGGTTAACTTCATAAAAAAACATGTGAAATAGGGATTCCATTACCAGGAAGTGAACTTGTAGCAAGAGAAGTCGGAATACACACTTCTTCCATACCTTGGGCAGATTTAATCGCAAGTGTTTGCTTAGTGATGGAGCAATTATCTTTTTTTTCTTTGGGACGTTGCCAATTAGAGATCCCAAGCTCCCTACATTTGCGCTTCAATGTAGATTTGGAAACTGCACCATGAAAAATGTACACAATGAAATTGCATAAATATTAGTACTGCAACAGAATAATATAGCTCGTCTTGAAGAAGAGCTGAGAAAAAATATGAAGAATGTAAGCAACACAACTTTTGAATGTAGAAAAGCTTACTGCCCAATTTCATCACGGCATCTTCCATTCGCATACTTCGTAGTGCCTCAATAGTTTCTAAACTAATTGAATATCGCATGCTTTTGCATTTGTTATCTGATATTTTTCTTGTGTTTGTTTCCTTCGAAAAAGGAATTGCAATACAATTCTGACTTCTTGTAGCAACAGTTTCTTCATTGCTTCTAGGATTAAAAGGTGGAAACACATCATGACGAGGTATTTGCATCAATTTAACTTTCAAACTAAGTTCTCCATCCATAGAATCTAGAGCAGCCATATAGCTTAAGATCCTTTCAGAATATATATCATGACTTGCCGAAGCAACACTCCTTCCGTTGCTTCTAGGATGAAAATCCATCACAAATCCAAGATCAGGTGGAGACATATCACGACAGGGTTTTTGCATTGTCCATTGAACTCGCAAACGAAGCTCTCCATCCATAGATGGATCTAGAACAACAAAATATCTTAGGATCCAGCTTTCAAAATATATATCATGACTTGTCGTAGCAACATTCCCTCCATTGCTTCTAGCTTTAAAATCGAATACAAGTTCAGATTGAGACATATCATGACAGGGTATTTGTATCCATTGAAGGCTTAAACAAGGTCCTCCATCCATAGATGGATCTTGAATAGCAGCATCTTTTAGGATCGTATTAGGGTATATATCACTCAATAGTTCTAGTATCTCCATCTTCATATCAAAGATTCACAAAATAAAGATCATGATGATATTTACTTAAACAAGAAAATTGATAAAATGCAAATCCTTTGATGAATCATGTAGGTAGATTATAAAACTTGCATCCTTATAAACAAGATTACATTCATCTTTTCGTATAATTATAAAATAATGAGTATGTTAAAGGCATATGTTCCTCAAATGGATTTAAGTTTAAAATTTAAATTTTAGTGGAAAAAAAATCAGATGGACAGTTAACATTTCACCAAAACAAATATTGTTAATATGTGAAAACTTAGCCATCAAATAATTTATAAATGCCCATAAATAAAGAAAAAATATTAATATATTTTCTGACATTTGGGAAATCAAATCAAACTGTTTGGATGAAATTTTTTTGAACAATTTGGGTTGTCCAAGGCGTTGATGGGAAAAAAAATTAAAAGGAAAAAGAAACTTCAATAATTCACCATTTAAAACCAATGGGTTCAAAGAAGTACATCAACCCCCCCCCCCCCCCAACCCAAAAAACAAAAACAAAAAAAACAACAAAGAAAAAGAGAATTTTTGGGCAATATTGTACCCATAAAATTGAAGTCCATTACTCCATTATGATCTTGAAAATGTATGAAGTTTTACCCACCAAGAGAGAGAGAAAGAAAACACATGGTAATAGAAATAGTAAGATAGTTCCTATAACCCTAGGTCGCTTGATGAGCCATCACTTAGTGAACCCAAACTAGACATATAAGAAAAAATATGCTAGTCAACATTCCTGCTGCTTCACTACTTCTATATCGTCAAAATATATTGGTTACCGTATCCTCAGAGGTCCAAGGAATATAAGAAAATTATTGTTCTTTCCATATTAATCATAACATAAAAGATCGAAATAGAGAAAGAATAAGAATTCTAGCAGAAAAAGAAATAGAAAACGAGTTATTCCAAAAGAGTATTCCATCTTAGAATTTAGAAAAGAGCTGCAAAGGTAACATGAGACTGTATTTAGAATGGGGAGAGGACAAACCTGCACAACACGTGGTGATTTATCGAATATGAATTTTTTCTCATCACTTGTTTCAACCAGTGAAAATAATTTTCCCATTAGTGGACTGTTACTTGTAAAGTTTGCTACGAGCAAAAGTTCAGAGCTTGTCATAAATATTTCATTGTAGAAGTATCTCTGAAATTCTGAATCAGGGATTCCTGCATTCAGTGCCAGTTGGGAGTCAGAAGCAAATGGGTCAGCTTGAAGCAAATAAGTGAGCCTCATGAATGAGAGGTGTCAATAAACAGTGCCACAATTAACAAAATGAGAGGGTAGATTCATGATTATAAAAGATGACATAATTCAAAACAAAATTCAGGTAAACCAGAGATTCCAATCAAAAAAAGGCTAGAAAATTCAAACCAGGCTCATTCATGTCAGCGGAGGGGATAGACCGAGGAAAATCGCCCAGCGTTGAATTGAGTTTTCCGGAGAAATCATAGCGTTGGTCATCGGGAGTCTCTACCCAATCAGATGGGAGGAGTATATTGGTACCAGAGGTGTCTTGTAAATGGAGAGGGGCAAACAGAGGCCACGTCAATTTTGAATGGGACATCGAAATTTCTTCATGTTGATCGGACATATTCAGAAACACAGGGTGAACCAAGAAAGCAAAACAAACCAATAGCTTCTTCTGTTTAGAGGGGAAAAAAACACTAGCTTTATAGCCTTCCAAGGGAAACAAGGGAGAAAAAACGCGGGGTGGGTGCAGAGCCCTAGCGAAGTGTGGGAGGGATCAGAACCCTTGTTGACTTGGAAACACCAAGTGAAAGCGATCGAAGGGGTCAGAACCCTTCTGATTAAATATATATATAATATAGGACCCCTGAGTTGAACCCCGGTGGAGCGACGGAGGAGTCACCGACATTTTATAAGAGATTCTTTCATAAATTGGATATATCAGGTTCTTGCCATTATACATTACTACTTATACTATGTTTTATTGAATAAATTGAGTCATATTTTATATGATTAAATATCATTAAAATAATATATGACACATTCATGTATTGAATTCATTTAAGAACTTATTTTTTTTATAATTCACAACTCAAAAAACAAATAAAAAAAATTAAAAATACTTTGAAAAATTTGATTGGAGCATCACTAATACAACTTACGAAAGACAACAAATAAAAAATTTCTTTTGGCCACAAGTAGGTAAATAAGTAAAAAATCAAATTCGAATTCAATACCAAACAATTTAATTCCAATCATAACCCCATGGTTGGTTTTCCATTTCATTCAACCCAACTTCACGAATAGATGAAAATCAGTGGGTCTCAGGTGAAAACACGATTTTTCGGCCTTTGAAATCTCCAATTTCATGGCATTTCATTCACTGTTTCGAGCCCAAATCACCCCTATTTGATTTCTTCACCTCAAGGGATTAAATCCCAGCAGTTTGTTTCTATTTTAAACCATAAAATCTTAAAAACCCAATTCTCTCTCTAAAACCTGCAACTGAGGTTTTCTTACTCATTTCTAAACCATTTTCAGTCATTCTTTTTGCAAAATCATCCTTATTGCATGCTCTTTAAATCCTTACTTTTAAATCTAGCTTTCACGCTTCAAAATATAAAAACATAACTTATAAATTTCTTACCTTTTTCTATATTCTCAGTCGCAGTATCCCTTCTTCCTCTTCTGTTTTTCTTCTTTTGCTTCACTTTTGAATCTCATAGCTTCAGAATCACTCTTAGCTTCTCCTTTTCTCCTTTGTTTTTCTGAATTTCTCTAAAAAAACAACCCACGCACATAACTAGAAATTTCCACCAACTTCTCTCTCTCTCTCTCCTCCTCCTTCCTCTCTCTTTCCTTTTTCTTTTCTTTCTTTTCTATTCTGATCTTTTTGTACTTTTTGTTTTCTTTGCATTTAATGTTCTAAGATATTTTACAATATATATATATATATATATTACTATAATCATAACCATATACATATTACAATATATATATATATATATATTACTCTGTGTCTGTGTCTGAGATCTAGTCCTCGGGGCATTAACTAGGATGGGCGGTGTAGCTGCAGTACTCACTATCGATCTGTTCTTCTAGGGACAGTCTGCCTTGAAGTGACTAGTCTAACCACAGAAATAGCAGATGTTGTTGTCCTTGTAACACGGCCCCTTGTGACTCTTTTGGCAGGTAGGACATCTGGCTACGCCCCTACTGGTGGAAGCAGCCCTCCTCTAGTTGGTTCCCGTACTCTTAGACCCTGCCCCTAGCCTAGTGAAAGTAGGACCTGAATGTTTGCCCTAGTTCTTTGCTGGCCTCTGACTCGTGTTTGCCTTCCTTCTAGCAAACGCCTCTTCGCTCCGCTCAATGATCTTGGCGGTACTCACCACTTTATTGTAGGTAGTAAATTGCATGGGCTCAATGCGATCCTTGATTGCCTATCTCAGACCGCTCTCGAACTTACAGGCTTTCATTGCCTCTATCATGATAATTGTAGGAGCATACCGGGCTAACTCTGTAAATTTGGCCTCATACTAATCCATAGTCATATTCCCCTATTGAAGAACAAGGAACTCTGCTGCCCGTCTATCTCGATCCTCTTGAGGAAAATACTTCTCATTGAACACCTGTGTAAACCTCTACCAGGTCATCTGCGGTTCCTGGCCTTTTCTAGTAGCCACCACTTGTGAGTTGCTCATCTGAAAGTGAATATGGCAAAGGCCACCTTCTGGACTTCAATATACGTCATGATCTAAAAAATACGCTCCATCTCTAACAGCCATTCCTCGGCTGCTATAGAGCCCCTGGTGCCATCAAAACTAGATAGCTTCATTGCTTGGAACTGCTTGTAGAGATGAGCTGGATCTCTATCGTTCCCCTGGCGACCTGGCTGTACAGGGGGTGACTCCTGCTGAGCTGGCTGAACTACTGGTTGTGCTGGTGTACTTGCTGGCTCTGCTGGTGTACTAGTGTTGGCCTGATTTTAGGATAAGGACCGTATCATCTGCTCCAGCATACACTTCATACGATTCATCCTCTACCCAATTGTGGGACCCATCTATGCGTGACATAGTGCTGTCAATCTAGTTTGGACCATTCATTGCTAAAACGTTAACAATTAGCATTCTATACGTAATCGTTTATCTATTATGCTGAGCCCACATACTAACTAAGTCTACTTGGACATTTGACAATAGTAGTACACTAGTCGTAACTCCCATATATCACTTGTAAACCTAGGTTTCTCTAGTCATTCTAAACCTAATGCTCTGATACCAAGTTTGTCACGACTCGCAACTCACCCTCTACAGATTAGCAGACCACAACCATCCGACCCAACCCTTTTGCCGAACCAGACCTGATCATCCTGTTACACTATCATCAATGTAACTAATATGTAACCACATACATTATCATATGCAAACATAATGGAAGACAATAAAGAAAAAGGGTTACATATATGTATTATTCTGCTAATACAAAATACAGCCTGTAAATTTCTAATACATCATCTCGTCCCCAGGATGTGAATACATGGGAGTGCTATAAAACTGTACTACTATTACCATTACTTGCCAAAAATGTCCAACCTGTCATCGCAGCCTCCTACAATCTATCCTCCGTGTTAGTGCCTGAAAATATGTAAGTTTGGAGTGAGCTAAACTAAGCTCAGTAAGTAAGTCCCCTACTCTGCCATGTGTACGTGATCTAGAAAGAAACTAAATAATCCAATAACAAGGATATGATGGCCAATCAATATCATAACAACAATCATAGCTCATTAATGAATATCAAATGATCAGAAATACAGATGATAATCAAAGAGCATCTAGTCTGAATCACATGATTAGGAATACAGATGATAATCAAAGAATATCTAGTCTGAATCACATGATTAGGAATACAGACGATAATCAAGAACATCTAGTCTGAATGACAACATCATATGCTACAAACAAAAGTTGTCAGATACATGATTATGGTAAGTACTCAAATAAAGTTGTGTAACTACCTAATCATTCATACAAGAACATGATCATACTATGAATCTCAATAAATAGATAGTGATGTTAAAACTGGTGGATGCGACCAACTGCGGGGCCCGGCTACCCCCTGTGTGCATAAAGCACTGAGCTCAATAATATAACTGTATCCGCTAGGACTACTGTTATGCACTATGCCTAGACATAGCCATGATGGAAATTGGTTCCCGTATTTGAGACAGGACCCCTTACTTGGGTCATACTATACATCTAGATGGAGTTTGTGACTGAGCACAAATTCGGCACTGATAAATATCAAGATCATGTTATTCTCCATGAAAAAAAATGTGGATCATAACTGGTTCAAGGCAACATAATATAACTATAGCTTTTTATAGCTATGCTACCGGACTGCCGAGAATGACAACATCTGGCCCTTCTTGGCCCTATGTACAAGTGTACAGAATAGTCACTTACACAAATGTACAGGAACTCATGATCAAGATACAACATCATCAATAAATATAGGAACTCATGAGCACGATACAACATAATTTCTAAGCTATTCCACTGATAGGCAAATATCACATAAGTGGAATAATAGAGAATCTGATACAATAATAAATAATTGAGAGCATAAGTGCATATAGAAAGAACTGTGACATGGCTGAGTGTACTACATGCAGAGGTCAGATATTACTTACCTTCTACTATTCCTTGAAAAGTCAAGCTACTTTTCCCTTTCCTTTTTATGCTTCTGTCATTCGAAAGATATTACTTAGTCGATAACCGAAATCAGTCTTTGTTATGTATCAAAATATATCTCATGGGCATACGTATTGTATTTGTTAATTTGGACCCCTTCATCGAGTCTAGAACGTTGAATAAAATTAGTTTAGGCTTTTATAGATTTCAATTTGGACTCCTAAACTGAAAAGGGTAAAATGGTCATTTTGTACTTTCTAGTGTTTTTTATTTTCGAGAACTATTTTCATGATTTGGATTTTACCATTGAGTTCAGAATGCCTTATATAATAAAAATCCACTATTCATTCACTTTAATCAGAGTCTGTTTGACTCACATTTGACTCAGGGGTATTTTAGTAATTTTTCCTATTTAAATTTAATTTAAATAATTACTATTAAATAATTTAATCTTGGGCCAGAACATAATTAATCCTAAATTCAGGGTAATTTAATAAATTACTAAACTTCTGGGTCAATTTGTAATTACAGTAATTACTATTCCTGTTTGGAATAGCCAAACAGTGGATAACTATAGAATAAGGATAGGATATCCCAATTCCAATTTCTTAAGTCTATTGCGAAACACCCCAAATCCTACTTAATATATAACATGAAACGACACAGTATTGGGGTGCTGTCGCAGGCAACTAAAAAATAAAACCTAAACTCCTAAAAATGTGTGTAGTAGTGCAAGTAGGGATCGTTCCCACGGAGAGTATCTAGCATAATTTTATGCTATGTGAACAAGGATGGGGGGAGGGGTTTGAGTATAATGAAAGAAATTTAAAAAAAAACAACTAAAGAACAATTCAAATTAAAGTATCGAAATCAATCAAAAGAACAAACATTGGTCTAAGTCAACATCCACCATCGGAAGTTTACAACTGACCATCAATGCAAGTATTTATCAATTCACACTTTGAATATTCACCGTTGAAATTATTTTCCTATCTCTCCTTAGTCGCAGTTAATTATAAAACAAACGATCTAACTAACCCTAACTACTGAACAACCCAAGACAAGCATTAAAGGTTTAATCTAGTAGCAGCTTTAAGAATTAGAGAGATCGATGAAGCTAAACAACACAAGCACGGTTGTATTTAATTTAGTCGAACGTTCTTCCTAAGATCTAATAATTTCTAACACAACAAATCATTAAATATTAATTGCTTCACAAAATTAGAAGGATCAAACAATTACAGATTTGACATCTAACCTAGTAGTAGTTGCAACAAAAATAAACTAGTAGGCCTCCTAGTAATTAAATGAGACAAACATTAAAATAAGCATAGAAGAACATCTAATACTCAAAGCATAAATTGAACAATAAAAATAAATTAGATCTCACAGTTTTATTGATTCCGAGGCTTTTGTTTCCTTCGACCAATTATAAAAGTTTAGCCACGCAACACCATGATGAAAACATGAAGGAGAAATCATAGAAGAAGGGAGAGAGAGAGAGAGAAAGAGAAAGAGGCATCAAATCTGATCTTTTCTCCTCCTCTCCCTTTTCACGTTAATAACTAGTGTTAGAAGCCTACTAGAACTCCTAAAGATATTCTAAATATTTTCCTAAAATAACAATATCCAAGTTGACTAATTAAGAGAAATAAAATAAAGTCCTAATATAAATAGGAAAGTGGAGCTTGTGGCTGGAATTTTCATGCACCAGATTTGGAAACTTCCAAAAATAAATCGCATCGGGCCAGCGTATTACAATTTTGCATTGCTAAGGAACGTCAGTAGTGCAGGTGCAGCAACTTCAAGCCCGATTTCAACCTAGATGCAGCCAAAATCTCTCAAACTCAAAATATGAAAGTTGTATATCTATTTCTTGGCATTCCATAGCATCTTTAATCATCTCAATCGGAGCTTGGATGAGAGAGTTTTGGCTAGATTACGAAGCAATGTCGAAACAGTCCAAATCGTCCAATTAGCTTCGTTTTGCACTTAGTGCCTCCATTTGCATCATAAATCAAAATATATGAATAATGAGTACATTTAGGCACCAAATAAGTATAAAAGACTAAAAATTAAGGGAGAAAAATATGAAATTTTGCATTCTCATCAAATTCCCCCACACTTAACTTTTGCTCGTCCTTGGGCAAAACTCAAATTCACTTTCCCAAAAACACCAAGGTTGCAATGCCATCAACAAAGAACAACCAAACTCTTCAAAACTCATAACATATCATGAACAAACACTCTAAAACAACTTAGTAAGTATTTTCACTTGAAGATGGAGTAAACTAAATACGTAGACCCTCATGGAAATAAACACTCGACTCTCATGTGTTTGAAGGGTATGTGTTTTGTTCAAATTCATTCCAATAGAAATGATCTACCATAGGCTTACATATCTTCTCATTCTTCTCCACTGGGATCACATATATAACACGAATCATAAGGACTTTTCAAAGGTTGTAACAGGGTTTAGGATCAAGGTGAAAAATATTTGGGAATGTAGCTCAAAAGCCATCGAAACTAGCGGAGCAAAAATGAATCAACTCAAGCTCAAATATATAAGAAATTTAAAACCAATCATTCTATTCAACAGCTTCTTCAATTTGGCTTTAAAGCATTTAAACCATGTAAAACTCCTGCATTGAAAAAGAGATCATTCAAAAGGAACACTTTTCGTTTGCAACAGAGACCAATCCTTCGCCACAGCTTCCAACTTTGTATATATCACGTATAAATAAACCCCTTTCTTGGGATTTTAAGAGGACTTATGAACATGGATAGTTTATAACATTAAAAGCAATTTCCTCCATCACTTCCTTTCTTTTTTTCTTTTTTTTTCACCAAAATTACATCAACAATGGAACTCACGAATTGGGAATGAAAACATGTTCCATTTCACCAATCATAACCATACCACAAATCCAGACACCCCCACACTTATTTCGTACACACCCATACATATTATAATGATGAACAATGCTCCACTAGTTCTACAGCTTGGGTAAAGGCATTGTTTTTCGGATTTAAAGCTTATAATGTGGGTTCACAATAAACGAAAAAAAAAACCCAATAAAGCTCAAAGAGGTTCAACAAAGGGAAAAAATTAATTACAAGGTAGGCTATTTGGCTTATGTAGCTTATAACAAAGAGGGCCTTAATCATGTTCATGCATGCATGTGTCAATATGACCTCGAAGAGAATCAAGGCAAGTTCTAGAAAAACAAATCCATGGAAGAATATCTCATATGAAAGAAAATAGTGAGACTGATATAGATGTGTCAGTCTGAAGGCTCAAAATCTCATCGACTTTGTCTACCAAATTTAGTCACTACCATTTTCAAGGAAAATAACTAGACTAATTAATTCTAAGTTGGAAAATTACTTCTTCAATCATGTTATAAATTTTTCAAGCTTAATTAAATCTTGCTCATGACATACACAACCTAAAATCGTTAAAAACCACAAAAACAAAAAGAAAAACTCTTTTTTTTTTTTCTTTTTTTTTGAAAACAAATTTAAAACATAACCTAAATCCCTTCCCCCATATTTAAAACTTACATTGTCCCCAATGTAAGGTGAAATGCAAAGAAAATGTAAAAATAACCAAAATATAAATGCGAAAATAAGAAGAAAAAGAACGAACTCCCCTTGGGTTGCCTCCCAAGTGGCGCCTTTGTTTATTGTCATTGGCTTGACTCAATGCTTCATTCTTCAATTAGTATAAATCGGATCCTCAAGGTCCAATTTTTTCACATTCTCTATTTGGAAACCTTCATAGAAAGGCTTAAGTAGATGGCCATTCACTTTGAATACTTTGGAAGTTGCTAAACTTTGAATTTCAACTGCATCATGAGGAAAAACATTAGTAACGACAAAAGGTCCATTCCAACGAGAACGCAACTTAC